>VYXD01013589.1:192681-245669 GCA_013397195.1 Hylia prasina
CGGCGCTGCGCCCCGCGCTGCCCCGGCGCTCCCCAGTCCGAGGCGCGTTCCTCAAGTGACGGGGAAGACATCTTAGGGCAGAAGAGCTTCAGGCGAACAGAAGCAAAAATAAATAAATTATATATATATATATATATGTCATCTCACACACATTCCTGGATTTGGAAGTCGCTTCGCAGGAAGCTAAAGTCAAGAAGTTGGGGAACCGGCCCTTACACCAAAATGGATTCTGTCGTCTTCTTCGAAGACTTGTGTGGTTTTTTTCCCTTTATTCATTTTTATCACCTAGCCCAAGGTTCGCGACAAACAAAATAGCAGCAAAATTCAAATGCATTTGTTTGTTAATGGAAGAATTAGTGCGTTGCTGTTCCATCATATCACCTGTAGAATGGAAAAAACAAGAATGTATGCATATTGTAGCTTGTCTGTTAACATTGCACATTGTGGTACGTACATAGGTGTTAAATGAATGGTGGTTTGGAATTTAGAAGAAGGGAAAAAATCTGCCTGACCTATTTCTGTGCCTGATACACTGGTGGTTTTTGTTGGGTTGGTGTTTTTTTCTTGTTTGTTTGTTTTTGATTGCTTTTTTTTGTTGTTGCTTGGTTTGTTTTTATTTTTTAACTTTGTTCTGCTTTAAGAAAGAAAACTTGCCCTAAAGCAGGTACGGCAATACAGGAGGTTGGCGTGCAGAGGCAGCTCATTAGAATAAGCACTCTGCATAAGTAGTGCTTAATGGCTCTTGTGGTTTGGAAATGTCTGTGTCTCTGGGAGTAAAGAATTGGAAATTAATCTGTTCGTAATGAAAAAGGAAGCAGGATACTGGAAGCTGAAGGTTGTTTTATTCAATGTCTGTTTACCTGTATGTTCATCTTCAAGGATCCTGTTATCCAATCATTCACAGAGAAGCTCACACGGCTGTGGGATTCTTGGTTGTGGTTGAAGCCTCTGGACATGGTGCTAGAGTGACACAAGAATACTTAGGGAGGTAACAGGAAGTTGCTTTATTTGTTGTCATTATTTCTGGGAAGATATTTAAATACAGTCAGTACTGTTGCTGGGTATGCGGAAGGTAAATGACAGCTACGGAGACAGAAAATGTGTATAAAAAACAACTGAGGCTTCATAAGGCTGAAACAAAGAGCGAGTGATGAAATGCAGAATCAGAAATCACTTCAACAGACAAATCTTTTCTCCAAAGCACATTCATTAACTATGATCATGTATAGGCTTGTTGCTTTAAGCATGTCATGGCACATGCAATGTATGTATTTCAAACTAGAAAAAAAATCGTTTTGTCAAACCTGTGTCTTTCATTTTTCATATATTTTGTTCCTGTGAAAACTTTGAAGCATTGGTTAGGACATTTCTCTTGGCTTTTCCTTTCTAGAATTAAGCATGGCTGACAGAGTTGCAATGGTTGGGTGATTTCTTCAGTAGTTGCATTTGGAAAAAGAAACAATGTAGCTGAGTTCACATGCTTCACATATTAGACCACCCATCCTGCGCAAAGTCAGTTTCTTCATGGAAGTGATGAAATCAAGCAATGGCCTCACAGTGAGTTGTTGCAAGCACAGGGTAATGTGACTACTCACTGATGTTGATGCAATGTCATCGCAGCAAATTTAGCACTTCGTGCTTCCTGGCAAACCTAATATTTCGGGATTCTTAATTAACATTTTTGTAAAAACAATATGGTAGCAGGGATGAAGTAGTGCTGACCAAGAACCCCACTGCAAACCTGAATTGCTTTTGTTTTAATCTTGTATACTCTAAAGGCAAATGGCAATAATGCGCATGTGTCCATAAAAGAAACAGTATATCTAATTATCAATGTGAGTTTAGTTCAATGGTATAACTGATGTAAATCCACTTCCTGCAGATTTCTTTCCCAGAACTATTCTTGTTCCTTCTGTTCCTGTAACTTCCATACTTCTGCCAACCAAAGGAAAGCATCTTTATTGTGGTTGATCTGGGGCAACAGCACCACTGACTGGAAGAACAGCCTAGTTGGCCAGCTGGTTGGTGCCAGGCAGACTGGGTTAGCAGCTGAGATTTAGTTGTTTTTTTCCTCAGAGGTTCTGCTATTTTGATGTACTTCACCTGGGTTTGTTCTTCAGATTTGTAAGAGCTTAATTATCTTTGAGGTTTCTAGGCTGCTGTCAGCCTTTGAACCAGCAGGTTCATTTACCCAATTTTATTAGTGCAGACCAGATGGGTATGTTTGCAAAAGGCTTGTTTCCTTAGTAGAGCAAACTGGAAAACCCAGTGACCTTGAATGCACTTGAAGTTGCATAGGTTTGATTTTATATGTGGTCCTTTCCAAGAGCTGAGATGAAATACTTCAGTTAAATGTATTTTCTATTATTATGAGAATCTTAAAAATGATGCTACCAAGTGCTGTTTAAACTAACTGCAATAGCCATCTTTCAGAACAAGCAGGCCCTTTTTTCCTTATGTTGTTACTAGGCTATCAGTTGGATTATTTTTTTCCTATTTAAGAATTCTATTAAAAAAGGCTTGAGCAGGGTAAAAGGGGACAGATATTACACAATGAACTTAAAACTACGTACTTTAGCATGTGCAAACAATCAAGAGTATTTCAACAGTAGTGATACCATTTTTATTTTGAAGAAGAAATGCTTTCACACTTCCCAAATGCATGTCCTTCATGTGCAATAGCTTGTGTTTCTCGGAGAGAAAAAAATGATTTCTGAAAAATAAACGCCAGGCACAAACTGAAATTTTGTCTCCTACAAATGGATTTCATGTTGGACTGTCAATAAAGGATCTTTATGTGAGTGCCCAGTCAACTGCAAAGGTAGCAATCATTAAGGAGAACTAAGAGTTTTATCTATTTATAATATATTAGTGGTGGCAACAAGACAGGTATTGATAATCTTCTTATTTTGAATTTGACACAGTGAAGTAAGTCACCACTTCACAACCTGGATAATGAGCCCCTGAGTTTAATATGAAATATGGAGATAGAAATGCAAAGTTCATGTATGCTTCTTGGAAAAGAAAGCTGGTTGAAGCCTTTCCCTTGAAGGGGACTGCACATAAACAGCAGTACAAACATGGATCTATTTATATGTACTGCTTTCATGATGCATCAGGACTAGCTTTGAGAAAGCCTCCGTATTGTCTACTCTTAGAAAATTACTTTATGAAGACGACATTATTAAAAAAAAAACATGATTGTACAAGAACTGTGTGTTTCCAGTATATATCCCAGTCTTAAAATATAATCATATCAGAGGAGAAAGTAACACAAAATGGACTCTTATAAGACAATTGGTGCAAATGTCCTGGCCAAATGCCAGATCAAAAAAACTCTTTTCTTTTTCCTTTAATTCTTAATGGCAGAGCAAATAAGATATGATAGTGGGTTTTGTCTTCCCTGAAATACTGAAGATATGCTGCATTTCTGAGCTGGTCATACTTCTGTGATTGTAAAGTGATTCCAGGGTACCTCTGCTCTTCTTCTCTGGTTCAGCCAAGTATAAAACACGAACTATGAGGAAGAGCTGCAGTAGAAGAATTTCTATGTCAGCTGGGCTGTAGTTCTCTCTAGCAGAATTTGGTTTGTTTTCTAACCTTTATTAAAACAACTGCTGCTGCTGAAGTAATATTTTAAGATCTATATGATCTCATTATGGCTACATTGCTGTTCTTTGGCTTTACAGAGAATTTAACCTGACTTCGTGGCAACTGCCTGGTTGCTGAACAGTTCTGTATCCCTTTCTGCACTCATGTCCCAATGATTCATCATATGTTATAGACAAATAGGTCTAATGCCAACGTACAGTCTTAATTTCTCTTACTCTGACTGCTTCTTTTTGTCACATTTTTGTTTTAGCATCTGTTCCAAAAGATTCAAAGGTGTATCGAAGCTATCTTGGCAGCTGTTAGCTACCCCATGAAATGTGCTGCAGCTTTAATGAGATCATATAGATCTTAAAATATCCATATAATTATATATATTATATAATATATATATTTGCTAACTATTCACTCATTTGCCTTCTACCTCCTACGGTATTTCCACTTACACATATGGTGAGCACATAACTTTGGTGAAACGATCTCACCACCTGTTGTTTTAAAATAGCACAGATGCTTATTAATGGTTCTTCCATGATACTGTTTATAGTACATGTGAAACCTCACTTAAAATACTGTGGATCATGTTGGTAAAAGATATTATTACTTCAGCAGCAGCCTTAAATTGATTCCTATTCAGCATCTTGACTTAACTTGTCGGTCAGTAGTAGGTAGGAGAGAGATAAACTCCACAGAGGAGTCAAAGCTGTGATGCTCATCAAGTGAGTTGTCATTGAATCCTTCACAGGGTGTTCTGTGGAAATACCTGCTGCCTTTTGGATAACTAGCCAACCCAAGAGCTGCAAAAATCATGAGCACACAGATAGATTATTTGCACTTGTAAGTCTTGGGCTCAGCTGAAGCAAATTCTTTCAGGCCAAGCTCAACAACGCTTTCATACTTCAAAGCAAGGGAAAGTAAATAATTGCAGAACTTTAACTTTGACCAAGACTATATGTAACTTTGCCTAGTATATATGTATATATACTTTTATATATGTATCTTTTTGTCATAGAAAAGTCATTTCTAACCTCATTAAATTAAGTTTAGGTACATAAATGTTCCATCAAATTCTGTTTTCTTTGTTCAGTCTATCTCAGGAGTCACTTGGAGTCTCAGTTTTATTTTCAAAGAATTTCTAGAGTTTTGCCTAATATTTCTGATCTGCAGCTCTCTACATTTCTCTTGGAATTATTTTTTTTTTTTTGTCTAACACAGTCAATGTGGAAGTTAAAAATGTACTTCTCCTTTGAAATCATCTATTCACAACAAGAAAAATTCTTGATGTTAAGGGTCAGTTTGAGGAGATGTAAATTTGAAAGTGTAATCAGGCTAAACAGACTCAGCTACTTTTGACCCTCCCAAGGTGCTCACTTGAGGCACAGAAGGTTCTTTATATCTATATGATGCTAGTGGATTCCAAGACAACAGTATTATACACTGAAAAAAAGATATAACAAAAAAAAGGAACAAAAGATGTTTCATTCAAGTTTAGCAGAAGTTCCTTGTAACTAGTAATATGAGCTCTGGATTTTTTGTCATTTTTTTTACTGCAATGCATATGAAAACTTCTTACCCTCAGGTACGTGACAGATGGCGTTGATTGATTTGATTTAGTATTGCTAATAAATTAAAGAAATAGTTGTCCATGCTAGAACAGTGACTGTCAGATGCCAGTGCCAGTTCCAGTTCTATAGGATGAGCAAAACCCTCTTTTTGTTCAGTGAAAAACTCTGTGGCATTGTACAATGTAGCTTGTAAGAATGTAAGTCTGCTATTAAAATAAGATGGCTGGCAAGATTCCAATAAAGGATGCTTAGAGAAGTAATGACTAAATTACGTGGAGTAATCATCTTTTGATACAGTCTCACAGTGTTTGGTGCTCAGCATTGATTAGGAGTTCCGTGGGCATAAAGCAATGTTTGCACTATTACGTTTAATTGCAGGAGACATCATGTCCTCACTGCATGTGTTTGGTTGATCTGATTTCTGTTCACAGGCTCCGCAGTATCCCTTGGCAGGATTCAGAGCATGTGGAGTGTAAGGAAGAAAGTCTCTTTGTTTTCGCTTAAAATTTGTTGCCTAATGGTTTAATTAAGGGCCTTTTTAATTGACATGATGTGAGTAATGTAAAACAATTGTCTCCTTTTCAGTTTCTCAGGAGACAAGATTTTCTGTCATATTCTTTTTCCTCAAGAACAGAATTGTCTTCCTGTATGTATTCCTTCTGTACATATGGACTCTATTTCATATTTGATTTATTCTTTGACACTATTTTTACACTTCCTGAAAATTTATTTCTGATGTTCAGGATTTAGAAACTCTATTTCTTAGTACAATAATTTCATATTTATGTCCCATTTCTTTCCCATTTTTTTCACTATGCATATTTTTTCCAGTTATTAATTACATTTCAATTGGGCTGATCTCTTGTGTCACTATGAGGTTTCCTTTTCATTGTAGGATCAATATAATAATATGTTTGCATGACATTAAGGTACTGGTGCCATTAATAGGAGACATAAAAGTTGATATCTGGATATCAAAAATGCATTTTAAATGTAGGAAAGAACAAACTGTAGTGCGTAGCCTTACAGAGAAATTCAGTCATAAACCCTTCCTTTGCTTTGTGTTACTCTTGTTTTAAAATAGTTGGATAATGGCAGCTTTACTGAGTTGGGCTACTGGTTTTGAGCTCAGGCAGGGAAAACAAAATAAGTGAATAGGATTTATTAATGCATATAAGAATTGGAGCATGTGGAAATATTTCAGACTCTAAAAGGCAGGCATAATGTGAAACACTTCATATAAAAAAAACTCCAAAACCAAACCACACAAAACCAAAAATAGACTGCTGCATTTTAAGTAACTGTTATTTGTAAGGTCTCATGGAGTCAAAGCGTGATAAGAGATGTGAATGGAGTCTGCATAAATATAGAAGCTGTATGACTTGAGAAAGAGACATAACTTATCAAAATGATTACAGCATGCCTTTAAAGCCTAAGGGGACTACAGCTTTTTGTCAGTGAAATAAGCCCATTTTATCATATATTTGTTTATATACAAGGTAATAATGTTTACAATCATCAAAACCTTTTGCAAGCAAAATATTTGCCCTGAATAGGGAGTTCTTTTAAGTTATTCTGAATAGCTTTAGGCTTTATGGAATACATTTTTTTCCTCCTCTTTTCCTGTGTTTTCATTTGCCTGCAGGGACTACAGGTGTTGATTTATTGAATGCCAGCTATAATATTATATGATAGTATGAATTCTATTGATGCTAGTGTCATTCACTCTTAAGTGACAATATGCAAAATAGTGCCACCACTGCTACGTGTCCTTTTAAAGTCTAATTTTTCTGATATCCCTAATGTGGTACTACTTGTACCTCACTGGCGCAATGGCAATATTCTCTTCAGTTGTACAAAAGCAAAATCCCTGCTGCATGGAGAAAAACAGGTGCAAAGCCCTCAGTCATCCCCAACTCGTGCACAAAGCATCTCCAGAACAGATAAAAGTTTGAATGGGTATTTATAGAAGATGAACATGATAGCCTGCACCCAGAGGAACACAGATACTGTATAAGAAATTTAAGCATGTAATATCACTTCCTCACTGATACTTTAGTATTCGTTACATGTTCATGTAACAGTAGGCTTTTAATATTAGCTAATAATGGGGAATGACTTCATTCGCATTTAAGGAAGGAATTGAAAGTGTTTTGCATGGTATAATTCATTAGCTAATTGTCACTCTAGAAGATGCTTTTCAACTGTACACTCTGCAGACTTAGGGAATTGCTGTACAGACCAAAGAGCAAAAATAAACATTTTCGTTACCCTCTTTTTCTCAGATACTGGAGAAATGTATTATTTATGTGGCCTCTTTCATCATGGAAGATCCCAAAACACTTTTCAGCACTTCCATTTTCATTGACAATATTTGGAAATAAGGGATAAAACTGTTATTTAAACGTTGTTTTCCCACAGTTGTATAGCCAATAAGGCTGCAGATCAGAGAGTTACTTATGCAAGTCTCCAGGAAAAGGTACTGATTTCTGATGACTGCTGCAGCACACTGAACCGTGCTGTTTCCTTCCAGGCAGAAAATTCTCTTTCCTTTCACTTTTGTGCCTCACAGAAGCAATTTTTGAAGACCATTCATCCGTTACAGGCTGCTGCTCTGGTTGTTAAGCAGCATTTCTAGTGGGATAACACACTGTGCAAATATATTTTGTGTAAGTTCTCTAGGTCTTCTAAGTCCACTTTGTATTTCTGTTCCTCCATACCCCTCTATTATTCTTGGACTAAGGCAAGTACTGGTACTCATTTTGCAAGTATATTTTTCTACTGAATTTTTTAGTGTAAAATTTTTGAGTTTAAAGTTGTGTCCCTCTTGGTAGCAACACATTTCTTAACTACTGCCTTGAATGTTTATTTGGAGATTAACCATTTGCATACCTTAAATAACTGCATATGATTTCTTAAGCCAGCTCCAAGGCAGAATATAAAGAAAACTTTGGGAGTGTTCTGAGGTCAGTGGCCAAATGAATGTCCATCTTCCTGTGGTGGTATGTTGCTTTAATTTCTTATTGCAGTGGGAGAAAAAAAGAAGTGCCCAAAACATCCCAAGTTTCCTCTGCTTTCCAGACTGTGTAATGTGAACACTGTGTATTTTTTGAGCCTAAGGCAGCACCTGAGCTCTTCATTTTGGTGTCCAAGCATCTTTCTGGCAAGTGAGCTCTTGTATCCTGCTCCTCTTGAGAGGAGCAGTTGCCTGTGTCTCTGTGCTTAGTAGTGATTCATTACACTCTCAGGGCTGCTCTTCAGTGTCGTCTTTCATAATTCTATTCTTGTATGAATTTCGGTGGCAAGTATGGAGTTTCTGAGTTTGGGTGACTTTTTTTTGTATGGAATGGCTATCAGCAGGATCAGAGTTGCAATCTTTGCTGTAATTTAAAAAATGTCTTTGAATCCTGCTGAGAACTAGGGCAGTTTCATATATGACTGTTAAACTGTTGCCAAGGATTTCTGTGCATTTTTGACTTAGGTCAACTTGTTCTTTTGAACAAGGCGGAACTTGTTCTTGGAATTGTTGTGGGTTAGATGCCATTTCCAAGTAGATGATTTGAATGTTTTTTAGAAAATAATTTCTCCTTTTAAAAGCCTCTTAGTTTACCTGACTCTCCTTTGATGTGACTGCTCTTGAAGCAGGCCAGATTTTTAGCTAATTTGTCTGGCTTTTTTCTGTTCAAACTGCTGAAAACAGTGGAAGCTTTCTATGCATTCTGCATCCTGTGATGCAGCTAAACATCCTGTATTTCAGCTAATGTTGTTTCTGTGACATTCTTCTTGAACACTTAATCATATGTGCCATTTTTTCTGTTGAAGAAATTTCACCTTCCCATCCTCCTTTCTGAAGTATTCCTGCTCTATTCATAGAGCAGTAATTTCAGTAGTGTTCTACTTTATCTGTATTTTTGAGCATATGAAAGCCTTGTTAAGGAAAGCAGAAATATTTTGGAGTATCATGGTTTTCATAGTAACAGGTATAGATATTTTCAGTAGTTTTACTTTCTGCATGTGGGTTTTTTTTGTGAGTGATGTTTAAATCCAAGATAAGTCCTAATTTAGCACCTTAAGTTTCTGAATTATCCCTATATAGTGCTGATTTATAATGTAATTAACATTCTGATAACCATGGCCAAAATATTAGACTTTTATTTTGTCTCCAAGACTCCTCTGTTGTAAGAGATGCTTTTGTAAGTAAAGACGTTGTGGACAGGTTGGAAAATTGCTAAAAGGAGTTAATTGTCGCCAGAAGAATGGGAGGGTGGATCTAGTTCATGTCCTTCTGGATAAGTCAAAAACGTAAGATCTAAAAGCTTAATTGTATACACACAGTGATGCTGGTGTGTCAGTTGTTTGTCCAGTGGCTGATTTTTCTCTCTTCCATAAGAAGTGCCATCTCTGTGGAACTAACTGTGAGCCCAGTATGAGTGAAGGAGTAGTTCCTTTTACAAAATTAGTAATAGCAAAATTTGAGTAACCCAAAGTAAAGGTAGCTGTGATCTCCACTCTGAACTTTTCCTCTCCTTTTTTATTTTCTGCATGTATATATATATTTGGATATTAGTTAGGTGCTTCTGTCCTACAGTTTGGGCATAAAGATCTCTTACAAGCTAAGGAACAAAGGCTTCTGTGTTGGGTTTTCTTGCAGGTCTCTACTGTTCTCTCCAACTAGCGAGCTCACTGAAAGCCAAAATCTTATATTTGGCTTGTTGAAGGCTGTTTATATCTAACCCAGCTGATGTATCACTAAAGGAAAAAGTATCCAGAGAAGCATGAAAAGATTTAGTGGGATTAAATAGTTAACCATAAGGGTTTATTCCATGCAGGACCGGCTGTTGAAAGCTAAAAGCAAGCTAAAGAAAGAGGCATTAATTGTGGGAAGTTAATGTAAAATGGGAATCAAAAAAGATGAATTTTCAAAGCATTGAAAGCATTGAATCAGCGTCTTAGGTTTACAAGTGATCAAGTATCTCAAGAGAGATAGAAAAGAAGCCTTTTACGGATAAAGTAAAATTGTTTAAGTGGTTTAACATACCAGCTCACAATCAGCTCAGTCTCTTCTCTCCTACCCTTGAGGATAGTTTTAGACACTTTTGACCAGAATCATTGGTTATTTAAGGTGGCATGAACGACACCGGAGAGTGGGCCAGAGCTGGAGTCACTGTCCATGTGGTTCTGTAAATAAAGAAGGCTGCATGTAAGGCCTTGCTGAATGCGGGTTGGTCTGTTAACTGAAAGGGCTGACTCTGACCAGTTCAATTCAAGTTTTAGTCCTTCAAGTGCTTGATTTTTCAAACCTAACCAAAGCAGAACACCTGCTACTTTCTTTTTGTATTTCTTCTTCCCTATTTGCTGATGCTTCCAGAGCTTCAGGTCAAACTTGATGAAAACATAATTCTTGCTTTTGTAGTCATTTGCTTGATTTGCTAAGGAAATCTGCACACAACTAAATCTGGCAATAACCAGTTACTGCTGAAGGATCTTTTGTCGTCCTCTGAAACTCCTTTTGTCTCTGAACAGCAGAGGAATAAACAAACAAAGACTGGAATAAGCTTTAAAGTGCCAACTGAGTGCCTCACCATGTGCACCTGGATAATCCACAGCACTCTTACTTGGACCGTGCCCATGTGCATGTCCTTTCCATGGAAATTGGAATGAGGGTGCAGAGAATGGGAATGCCTGGGTTTCATCCTGCCATGTAATCATGACAAATCTGCAAAGTAACTGTGAAACATGCAACTTAATTGTTTGGTCTCACTGTCTGTCACATTTTGCTGCTTTTTCTACAGGTAGACCTTTATTTTTTAAAATTTCTTACAGTTTTAAAAATGACAAAAGCTAGTCTGCTACTTTCACTGAGTAACACTACAAACCTTTCATTTGCTGGAGCAGATCCAGTAGGATCTATTAGAAAGTATGGTTTAGCCCTAGTTTTCTGATGAAAATACTTGTTTTGGCAAGTAGTTTCTATTTCCACGCTTGCTTGGAGGAGGATATACTTGATGCTTTCCTATCTCTCTGAAGCTGAATAAAAAGTACGTATTTACAGTTACAATACTCACCTCAACATGCAAACTTTCTTCTAGGTGCTTTGAGGGAGCTAAAATTGTGTTCCTTCAAATAACCCATTTCAAAAAGAAAGTAGTTAACCAAGTTGTTGTTTGTAGTTTTCACTACTCTAAGGCTTTTTGAAAAGATACTTCACCTAATAATTGAAATAATTTTGACTCCTTCCTCACGCTTCCTGGGAGAAAAGACATAGGCAAGAGAGTTTTTATATTCAAGGGAGATTTTTCTACAAGCCTTTTATGACGTCCACTTATTTCTATGGCATTTTTGTGGTATTCTCATCTTCAGATGGCATCTGTGACCAATTTTCTAGTCTTTTTCTCTTACTATGTACATATAAGCTACCAAAAAGAGTGGAATTTATTTGTCCCACATTGTTGGATAAACTTGCTTAAAAAAACCCAACAGTGTCACTCAAATTTAAATTAAACTGTTCACCATTCCTTTTGCCATTCTTATGTACTCTTCACTTAAATTTTTTTGGAGTAGCAAGGAAATTACAGAAGTTGAAAGAATGCTAATCTAAGATCTTCTACAAAAAAAGGTGAATATAATGACTTAGTAACTAAGGTCTGTTGATCTGATAAATCCCAGGCAAAACAGAAAAAGGCAAAGCTGTAAGTGTAAAGTATATTGAAGGACAGGATTATAATTAATGCAAATCACTGGTGGTTAATGAAAAAAAGATCCTGTCAAAGAGACCCTGACATGCTGGCTTTACATATTTTGGAGATTGCAAAAAATATGCTATTAAGCCTATCTTAGTGGATGAAAACTGAACCTGATGTTATTTTCCATATGCCAGGCAGACACAGTGGTAGATGTTCAGCATTCAGATGTGTTCAGTTCATACCTATGACTTACCCATTGCAGCTTTTTTTGTACCTGTCCTATATGTGTGATAACTTCCCAAAAAAATACTTCATACTGCTGTTTACATCAGTACTGGCCCAGACTGTAAGCAGGTCCTTCTGTGTCCCCTGTGAAAAGATTCCTAAAAGATGGCGTTAAGATTCTTGCCTCCTCAGAAAATACTAATGACTATCTACTTGAAGGCAAATGCCTGTTTTTTCCCTTTTTTGCTCTGTCTCTGCAATGGTTTGCAATATTTGTGAGTATTCCCTTACCTTTCTGTCTCTTCCCTGATACCACCCCTTCCCTCAAGTGCCCTGCCAAGAAATAAAAGCAAGAAGGAAGTTTTTCCTGCAGCAGAGAGCAGAAACAGAATTCAGAAGTGCTAAAAAGAGCTTTGAATATCTGGAGAGCTACCTGATGTCATACAGCTTCTGTTTTGTACCAGTCAGAAAGAATTGTTTTTCTACTGATAACTTACCTTGACACAAATCTTTCTTTTGAAATAAAACTCTGAAACCAAAGAAATGCATACTAAGTTGACTTGTTCAGAAGTGCTGGTACTCAGAATGTGTAAGTATAGCAAATTTCTCAACAGTATCTTAAAAATACCTCATAAGGCTCACTAAGAATGTTTGTTAGGTGAATTCAAAGGCAGTACAAAGCAGATTGAGTTCTCACAGACTGTCTTAAAGACCTGCATGAGTAGTGCAATTTTGTCTGTTTATATGTAATGCATCTGTCGTCCTGTCATTGGAAACTTACATATTAAATCCACTAAAATGGTCCCTTTCGCGCTGTAAAACTGTCAAACTGTTGAAACACTGAAACTGGACATCTCTGTTTCTTTCTATATGACTCATCACTTTGTTTGCCTCATTTAAATGTTTTGCACCTCATTAATTTCTTGTCATTATTTTGTGTGTCTTGGTTCTTTCTACTTTGTTTGCACTGGACAATAAGAACTTTGTTTTATTTGTCTTTTTGCATTTTAAACTTTGGTACAGGCTGTTCTCCATACAGGCCCTTGTTGCATCTACAATGGGGTAAGATTCTCCCAGACATCCCCATCTTGCCTAAAAATCAAGGGAGTGTTTTAATGTCCCACTATCTTTGCTACTTCTCTTGTAGCAGATGTAATGAAATCTTGACTGCTGTGAAAACAGAAGACTGCCAGCTGTGCCTTATGCATGTTACCTAGTAGCATGAAGAGAACCTCTTATATCTGTTGCAGTCAGAGCGTGCTGACTGGGTCTTTCAAATCAGTTATTGAAATTGGCATATGAAACACAACATGAAGAAATGCAAAGAAAAAGCTCACCAGTTATAATGAACCAGATCTTCCGAGGGATCTCTGAGAAGCAACTTAAAAAAACCCCAAACAATAAAGCCACTAAAAAAAACCCAAACACCAAACAAAATAATATTAAAAGTCTGCTTTAAAAGTCCCCAAGCCCTCCCAAATTAAAAAATGGGTATTTTGCAGTGCTGTGGCCAGAACACTATATGAGAGTTGCTTTTGCAGAATTCTTTGTTTTCAGCCTCTAGCAGTCTCAGATCACTCTGTTTGTATCCCTCCCCTTTCTTCTTGTTTTATCTCTTAAGAGCAAATATGAAGGTCATCTCTGGGCTCAGTCCCTATGTCTGAGCAATTGTTTTCTACTATATATCTACTGCTTTTTTTTTCCTAGCTTCCTTCATAAATTCCTAGAATGAAAACAAAGGCTTTGAAAGTTCATAATTGCAATATACTACTGAGAATACCTCTCTACAAAACTGCATAATTAAGGGGTTTTTTTCCAGATGCTGTTAAGAGATACTATTTCTTACTAGTTTGGGGTGTTTTTTTTACTACTTCAAAAATTCTTTCCAAAAGAAAACCATATTTCAATGCCTGCTTGCCCATTGTGTTCCAAAGGCTCATTTGTGGGCCAACTTATGAAGGAGATCATTGTTCTGCCTCTTGTACTATGCTGCTGAACTTGTAGGTATAGTATATATGTAAGACTTTATTAGATAGAATATGTATGTGTATTAAAAGCAAAATGCATAACAGCCTTCAAGCTATCATCAAGCTGAAGGCCAGAGAATGTGTTTTTACAAGTTTAGGTGTTAAGTATGCAGATCCTCATCTTCTCTTGAGAAATTACATATTTTTGACTGTATTGGTAGAATCTGATGAGAATTCAGCCAGTGAAAATTCTCCAGTAAAGTTAATTAAGGCTGGTATCCTGAGAACGCTTTGCATTAATTTTGTATCAGATTATACTTCTACTTTCAGCAGCCTTAATTAATCAAATCTTAATGGTTACTCAATCTATAACACAGTTTAGGGCTTAAAAATATCAAGGGGTATGTTCCTAATTGAATATTGTTATGTGGGAGAGAAGGGATAGGTAGATATTGGTCCCCTTTTCTAAAGGGGAAATAGATTCTGAGGAGAAGGCAGAGAAAGATGAAAAAGGCAGCTGGTCCTTCCGGACAAGAAATGGCAGCAGAAGAGAGGCAGCAAAGTAATTAATAGGTCTTTCTCTACATGAGAAGGTGGCCTATACTGTTCCTAATTACACAGGCAGTAATTTAAAACATGCTGTCTTGTCTCTCAGTTGGATCTTTCAGAGCCTGGTTCATGCAAGCAGCCTCCTGGAGTCTCAGGCCTGTAAGCAGAAACCCAGGTAGTCTTTGTGTGAGACCACAAGCTGAGAGGACAGGTTTCCTGTGAAGAGTTAGAACTCTCATCCTTTGTAGATTAATGGCCTGTAATGTTACTGTTTTGCATTGTACCAGGATACAAATGAGGATCAACTTCAGTGTAAACCTGGGCTCTGGTAAGCAGAAAGCTAAAATCTGATTTTACAAACGCTGTGCAGATGTGTGATTAAACAGAAAATATTCAGTTACTTGTACTGTATGTCAGGAACAAACAAGTCTAAAGCAGGCTGTACTAATGTGAGGGAGTTGTCTTCCTAGGACACAGCTGTGTGTCTGAGTTTAAGGCTGTATTTCGCCTATGACACAGTGATAACTTTTTAAACTCGCTAATCATGGATTAACCAATTTTCCTGTACCCTTTGCTTCTCCAGTACTTTTAATGAGCCAAGGAAATATCTGGGAACTACATACAGCCTTTAGGAAACTGAATTCAAGACTCTAGTCTTTCATATTTTACTTAAAAACAGTGAGTATCTAGAACTGCTGGCCAGGCTCTTTGTATTTGCATACCTTTGTATTTGTCTCACCTAAGATCTGGTAACTAGGACTCTCACAGTCATTTGGACAGCTGCTACAACAGGGATATATTGACATGCCTACTCAAGTTTAGTGGAGGCTACAAAAAACATGAGGCTGGAGCACGATGTACAAGCAGGGACTGTGGGAAATGGGTTTGTCCAGCATGAAAAGGACACTAGAAGATGTAACACTACCCAAGGAGGCATTGTGGAGATGTTATAGACTTTTCTTGAAGTTCTGCAACAAAAGGGTAAGTGGCAATGGTTACAAGTTGCAATAAGAGAAATTCCTGCTAGATGGAAGGAAAATCTTTTACTTTAAAAATGGGTTAGCGCTGGCACAGCTTGGCAAAATGCCTNAAGAAATTCCAGCTAGATGGAAGGAAAATCTTTCACTGGCACAGCTTGGCAAAATGCCTGGGGAACCTCCAGCCTTGGAGATACTCAAAATTCTTCTGAAGTCCCTGAGCAACCCGACTGAAGTTTGAGGTTATCTTACCTAACCTCAAGTGGTTGTTGGACTTGATGGCCTCCAGATATCCCTACCAAAGTTTTTCTGTGATTGAAAGAGTGGTGGTTTACTAGGTATGCCCATACAGACCTATCAGTCCTGACTCAGAGTCCAAGTCAGGTTTTTAACTCAAAAACCTGTGTGGAGGTAGGGAAGAAGTGAATCTCACTGCTCATGTTCCACATAATAGCTTCATTCTAAGGAAGGAGAAGACTTGGAATCCAGACTGTCCTCAGTCTCAAGGAACGCATGGACAGAACCACCAGTATAAAAGGTATGTTGAAACTGGTTTATCACTCACAAGCACAATTATTTTCCTTCTGGTCCTGTGCCTTTTTGCAGATGAGGATGCCTAACTCTGTAGTCTTATGATTTATGTGCTGAAGACCAGGAAGCCTCCACTTCTGGATCATGTCTCCTTAGATTAAGTGCATTGATTTTCATGGTCTCTGGAGTAAAATACATGAGCGATTCTAGAATTCCTCTTAGCTTATGTTGTTCTGCTGAAGACAAGCTTTTCCATCACACAGTGCTTATTTCACAGGAACAAGCTGATGTACAATCAAGCAAGAGACAGAGCTTCAGTTACACCTGAGAGTATCCAAATGCAGCAGAGCAATGCTCTAGTGCCTAGATGAAATAGGTCTCAAATGGGTCTCCGGTGTGTGGAAGAGAGTGATGGCAAGCTGCTTTTCTTCTGAACCTGCAAGACATGACCACAGCCTTTTTTGTGAAGAGATGACTTCTGTTTTCCATATGCTGCGTGAAGTTCTTACTAAGACAATGAGATATGAACAAAATAAGAAATTCCATATTTAGGTATTAATGACTTTGTCATTGTTTAATGTACCTTACTCTGGTGCAGAAAAACACAGATCTGTGACAACAGGCCTTGCAAACTAAATTTATCCTTCTATAAAATCCACCCACGTAGAAGATATTCAAGAAAAGCTCCATCACATGCTGAAACCTGTGAAACATAAAAGAACCCTGGGAAGTAAATTAATTTAAATTAATAACAGAATATCGTTCATATTGTATTGGGAGGGAATGACACAAGAAACCACAGAAATCCATTGAAGAGTGTAGAATTTCAAGACTGTTTGGAGGGGGTTTTTGTGTGTTTTGGCTTTTGGCTCATTTTCTAATTTTTTATTGTGAACATTGTTGACATTATTCTATGAGACCCTGTAACTTCTTCTCCTGAAGTGTATTCACTTTAAACAACTGCCAGAGTCTTACTCTGCAGATCTGTTAAGGAAAGCTAGTGAAAAATATTCATTCTGGGTAGAGAAAACACTTCTTTTCTGATTCTCAGGGAAAAAAAAAACTATATTTGGTAGTAACATTGCTGGAGGCATAACATGAAGTAATCACTGTATAGAGCACAGGGGTTCTTTATTTATGCATGTTGCACTATTATAGTTTATACTTTGTTTTTACAATTTGTAATTCTTGCTTTCTTATAACAAAAATATCTTAAAATTCTGTTCAGAGCTATTTGGTGTTAACCATGATCAGCACAATATTTTCCAGTCTTCTTCAAAGCAAATAGAAATACCCTTGTGATATAGCATGTTTCTGGCTCTGTGTGTTTTAAGAAAAAATATATTCAGCCCATAATGGCATAATGAGAGTAATTTTCTTAATGAAGCATGTGAGCTGACTTAAAGTACTTATTCTTCTAGATGTACCTCATCACAATTTGTTTCTAAGAACCTTCTTATCTAGTATCAGGCATGGTTCTGTCTCTGGACCTCCTCTGCTGTTACTGTTGTTTTAGAATGCCCAAGATTACTAGGAAGAATGCAGAAAAAGAAACAGAATATGAAGCTGAACAGATCAAAAATTACCTGAATCTCCTATGTTTTGCTTTAAAAGACTTGGTTGTTACTGTTGTAACATCTAAAAGAGATGATGCTGTGCTGCTTCATTAAAATTTCATGCAGTAACATTAGAGCTCAGTGGAATCTTTGATTACCTGCTTAATAATCAGACTAAACCAGTTTGCCTTTGTTGGCAGTGTAATCATAATCTGTATTTAATCAAATTGCAGGTGGTGGCTTGTTTTTTTAGTTCATATGGGTTATTTATTCTTCAAGTTGTCATTTAACCAGAATGATAACTGAAATTGTTCCAGCTAAACTGTATTGGGTAAGAAGCATTTGTTTGGTCTTGCATGTGATGAGTGTGAGGTGTGCTTATGTTTCATGGAATTATGGACAGTCAGTTGGATTTTTAACTATAACCCCCCTTCTTTCTGCTTATATTCCTAGAGTGAATATGGTGAATGCCTTTTTCTGTTCTTATTATGAGGATGGCATAGCACTTAAATTATTCTTGTCTTCTTTTGATTGTCAGACTCAAAGAATCTGTGCACATTTATATGTTCTCAGCAGTCCAGTTGTATCTTTTTTAAGAAAAGAAAAAAATCCTTCAGTATTTCTTTTTTGTGGAGAAATTTTGATTAATTTCTCTTTTATTTCTATTATTTCTATTTCTATTGAACCTATTAACTTTTGAAGTCCCTTAAATGGCATCCTGAAGTAGGCCAAACAAGAGGAGAACTTAGGAAAAATAGCTTTAATGAATCTAAGAATCATCATGCTGTGTAGTGTGATAGATGTGGAGTTCCAGGCCATAACCAAATTTACTTTACAGATAAGTTTGCTTCATTTGGCATATGAGTCAAATGGCTAAAGGATTTGTAGTGATTCCCAAAAAAATCTTGTTGCATGTAGATCATTGCTGGTTACAAATGTGATAATCTTGTAATGACATAATGAAAAATAGCTCTGTGGAAAAGAAGGGGACATGTCAAGATGTGTGGGTTCAGCAGTGCTTGACAACAGGAATGTGGCACCCAGAGTTTGTGAGTCTTCATCCAAAAGCCACCTCTGGGGAAATAGCTTTCTACTGCAGTTAGCCTTCCAGATTCTTGATATATTTTTGTTTTCCTTTAAGTACTTTGCATGTTTAAATTTTTATATTCCATAATTCATAACATAAATGTTTTTAAAATAAATTGATTTTATTTGACTGCTAACATTTGAATAATCCTCACGGGGGTTAAGCAAGAAAAGTGGCAAAATACAGAAGGGAGAAAATATTTCTTGGTTCTGAAAGTCGTACTTTAAAGATATTCTCTACAAAGGGTTAACAAGCAAATTACTTGGGGAGGGGTGTAGAAGCATTTTATGCAGAAAGATTTAAAAATTTTGAGGCTGAGCATGGTATAGTTAAGATGTGTCTTATCAGAATGTTACTTCATTCAGACTGCTGAAAAGCTTTTCTGAACTGAAGATACATCACCTTTCCATTTTTAGCTTGGCTCTAAATTCATTGGAGTCTGATGAAAACAAATATAGAATGTTATCTGTTGTGCAAATATCAGTTCTATTTGTTTGAAAATACTGGTGGTGTTTCTACAGGATCATGAGGAGGCTGTAGGTATAAGGTATGTAGTAGCAATGGAAAATTTTGTTAAAGGGGAGGGTAAAAAAGATAATTCCTTGGTGGTTGAGATAGCAAATTTCAAATATATTGCACTAAAAGTTAAAATATACTTATCTAAAGGTTACTTGTGGAGTACTTGTTCAGTGAAGCTTTTAATCCAGTTGTAAATAGGCAGGTTAGAAAATGTGGGCATTAATTGGTTAGGAGTAGAAAAAAAAGTCTTTGCCTTCTCTCTCTCACCTGCCATATTTCTTCCTTTAATGTTTTTTACAATCTGGATGAACTTCTGACGGAGCTGAAATCCAAGTGGGGTTTTTCTTCATCAACTCTTGGTCTTGAAATTTGCGTTTTATCTTCAAATTTCATGGGTGGTGTCCTACATGTCAATGTTACATTAAGTCAAATGTTTAGAAGTGATAAAAGGGCTTGCATTTGCTAGTTTATTTCACTGCTAAACCCTAGATGCTTTTACAAAGGTTAGTTCATACTAATTTCTGAAGCCTAAGGTTCTTTGTAGTATCCCATGTTGGTCAGAAACTGAGAATATGAGTCTCTATGTGCTTAATTATTCACCCAAACTTAGCATATGGGCAATGTTGTCTTTTTACCTATTGTTCTTTTGGAATGTTTACTTTATGAACAAGCTAATCAATGCTTAGAGTGGACCCAAAACCAAACATGTGTGTGTCTTGCAGTGTGTTTGCATTCTTGGTACTTCTGCCTCTTCTGAGAGGCATTAGTTCAATTGAATAATATGGTGTGATCTTGAAAAAAACGCTTGTAATTTAGTTTGTATAGAGAATGCTTTCTTGGAAGTAGCTGTTAAGTTTGAAAAGCTGGTACATACTCCTCTTTCACCTTTCTTGGTACAGAAACCTAAAAACGTCCAAGATAATCTTGTATTAATATTATTTTAAATAACAGAAACGATTCACTGTCCTCATGTAAAACAGGGCTACAGTCTTGGGGAAAAACACATTGATTCTGGTGCTATAAAAGTCACAGCTACAGTCATCATGAGCACTCAGTTTTTCTTGGTCTGTGATGGTAGAAGCTGATGAGTAGGGAATAGTGCCTTGCTGTCTGTGTCTCGTGGTGTTAACGTGATTATCCATGTAGCCTTTGCTTGGGAAGAGGCTGCCTCCTATCAGCTGTGAGATACCAGGGCTGAGATCCTCGCATGTTTGTGATTTCTATGTCTTAAGTGAAACAAAGTGACAGAAGGGCAGTCTCAGCAGTTAGTGGAGTTTAAGGAAGACACTGGAAAGCACAGTAAGTCCTCATGGTCATTTATAGCCACTGAGTATCTTCTGACAGATACAAATTTCGTTGTTTGGGAAGGCAGCTTCTGTGAGGAAAGGCCAGGGCTGCCCCATGCTGGACACAGATCAAGTCAGCTCCTTGGATTTACCGCAGGATACAGCTGAGCCCCTCAGCCAGGACAGTGGCTTCTCTGGGAGAACATATTTAAGCAAGGGAATAAGAAAAACCGAAACACACAGGCAGAGGAGAGGTAAACAAAAATAGTGAGATGCAGCACAAGGAATACAAAAATTGAAGGAAAAGGAAGAAGTGGATGTGTTGCTCCAGGCGCTGGAGCTCAGATTCCTCTGCAGCCCCTGGAGGAGACCACAGTGGAGTAGGTATAGAAGTGGGTATTTTGCCTGCCAGTGTGTGCCACACCAGAGCTCCTTGGTGTTTCGTGAAAGAGCTGCAGCCCACAGTGAAGCCTGTGGGAACAGCCCATGGGAAGGACCATGCTGGAGCAGGGGAAAAGCTTGGGGAGGAAGGAGCAGCAGAGAGGAGCTGTTAGGGAGTGATGTGACTGCACATTGCATTCCCCATCCCCTCGGGCTGCTGGATGATGAGGAGGAGCTGGAGCAGTCAGAAACTAAAGAAGTAAAGCTGAACCTGGCCAAAGCTGGGGTGAGGGAGGGTAGGGGTCTGATGTGGAGGGAAGGTGTTGTTTTAACTGGTCTTTGTTTCTCACTATCCACACCTGCTTTAATTGGCAGTAAGTTCATTTTCCCCAAGTCAAGTCTGTTTTGCTAGTGCCAATAATTACTACAATATCTCCCTGGATTTATCTCAACCCACTATTTCTTTCACTCTTTCATCTTCCCATCATTGCCCTTGTCCCCCTGTTGAGGGGGAATGAGAGAACGGGGTGAACATCAGCCAATCTCAACCCACAAGTGGTTCTTTAAAGCTAATTATTTCACAAATAAATACACAAATATTTGGGATGTAAGGCAGTTCTCTTAAAGGTTATGGGAAATCTACTAAGCTTGCAGACTCTACTGCTAAATATGTCTAGATGAAACTAGTTATGCAGATAGAGTGAATATTTAATGACATCCATCTCGGCAGATACACATATGTGTATTTACATGGGTAGATAAAGTCATATTCAAAGTTCTCTAACTCTGAACACTCAAACTGTTGCATAGAACATTACTGGTTTCTACCAGTGTTCTCTGCAGAGACCTTAATTTAAACCTTGCTTTTATTTTCTCTGGCTCTGACAAACGTTTTTTTCTTTACCACATCTCTGGTTTTATGGTTCTTCATGTTCTTCTAGTATAAAGGTGGACCGTTGTACTTGGGATGGGATAGGTGCTTACAGACAGCTGTCAGCATCCCAAGATTTTTGCCAGCAGGAATGACAACTATAAAATAAATAAAAATAAAATAAGTCGCATCTCTGTCATTAGACATTTCAAGCTGGTTTTCTTCCTGCTCTGTCTGAGAGTCCATTTGGATTTTTCATGCACTTTCTTACTGTGCTCTGCCCATATGTCTTTTCATTGGCTCCCAATTACTGAATTATTTTATTCTCTTTATTGCTAAAGTTTAGCTTTTATTCAAACAAGGCACTTCCTTAGTGACTATGAGATGTGGGTTTCATTGCCTCAGATTTTGAGCAACATTTTTTATATTTTTACCTTCTTCCTCTGAATTTATACCTGCAGCTTGCTTTCTATGGGGAATATGGTATCCAGGAATTCACATCTCTGGGTGATTCTTGCTCTTAAAAGGTATTTCCCTGTGCCAGGATTTAAGAATTGGAAGTCTTAGGAAGTATTCTGCCCACATATGCATTCTTACTGTAAGCAGACAGCTGGTACTTCCTTTCATTATCCACCAGCAGGTAGTAAAAAGGAGGAAATCCGCAATTTGCATGGCTCTGAAGCTCAAGTAAGCTATTCAAATACAGATGGATTTGTGTAGTCTGACAGCATGAATTCCTCAGGAATTTTGTAAGGATTTCTTTAAGTTCTCCTGTTTCTGCTTATACCTGTGTGTTTATGCTCATAACCAGAAAACATGGCTTACACTTAATTGTATTTTATTGAGTTTATGCATATGGCAGGAACTGTATGTTCAGATTCTTCTTAGACTTTTCTAATGTTTCTTAGTGGTCAGAAACTTCTGTGAAAGGGAGAGTTATAAGGTAGAATTAAGAACTTGAGCTGCAGGAAATATGTGTTTGGTTGGATAACTTTTCTTGCCATGAATATAAAATGTCTACTGTATGTGGTTTTTAATAGGCCATCTTTTAAAGTGATTGAGCAATTTGTTAGGGTTGGCTGAAATCAATGAGCTGTGTGAGAGTCCAGAAAATTCTACTTTGTTTATATGCTTCCATCACTGGCTTGTAAATTGCCCAAACTGGCATTTTCTTTTTGTAGATGAAGAATTGGGACATTAGACAAATGTAAGTATTTGAGCTTTAATTTCACTTGAAATTGGGGCAAAGAAATATTTGACCATCAGGTTCAAAGTTGTAACAGTGATTTTAAGTAGCTGTGGTTTGCAGAACTTTTATTTTTCCTTGATTGTGGTTGGGTATTGTGTTTGTCAGGTTTGCATCTAGAAATGCATCTTAAATCTGAATATCATGGACAGATTATGTAATGCAGTGCCAATGCTAATTAAATATTAGTATATGCAAGCCAATTATTTTTTCTTTTTAGTTTCTGTCTAGTTCCAGCACATGGAAACTTGTCAGAAAAGTACTCTATAGTCACAGTTTTCAATACAAGGCATACAAAATGATCCTAGGTGAGAAAGGATTATTTGGCAAGAGAGTTGTAGTCTGTTTTGCTTTGTTTCTCTTTGTTTAATTAGATGCTTTTTTAAACTTGGACATGCAAAGGAAGTTGCTATAGTTCCTATCTTCAAGGAATCTTGTGGCAAATAGAAGGGATATCTTTTGGCTAGGTTAGAAATTATGTGGCCCGTCTTTGAAGTGCCCATAAATACTGTAAAGTATAAAATACAAACTGCACATAATAACAGATTTCACCATTATAAAAAGTACTCTATTAAGTACTTTATTAAGTACTTAATAAAAAAGTAATAGAAGTACTTTATTAAGTAATAAAAGTACTTTATTAAGTGCTTTCTTCTCCTCCACCTGATTCTGCATCATTTTTGATGTTTCAAACTTGTTATTTGCCCCAAAGGAGATCCTTCCAAGTGTTGCTGTGTTGCTGCTCCTCAGGTCTTCATCTCTTGTTTTTAAAACTGTATCGTTACAGATTTGATTCTGAGCTATACTACTTACGTGGTTTTAAAGAACAGAGACTTCAAGTCTGGAAGAGTCCCACCCACTAAACCTTGCTGACTCATATTCTTGGATAGCTTGGCTATTATGCATGCATGTGGTTATGCATATGAATATGGAAAATTACCCCTTTAAGCCACCTCCTGCATTTGGTTTTGAGAAGCCCAGCACAGTCCACTCTGTTTAAGAAAAAGTCATCTTTAAGACTTAGGATATTGCAAACAGTATGAAATTGCTGCTCTCTTCCCCCTCTTCCTTTAAAAGACTGCAGGTGGACTTGCCTCTGCAGGGACCTTAATTTAAACCTTGCTTTTATTTTCTCTGGCTCTGACAAACATCTTTATCTTTACCACAATTCTGGACTGGCACACTGCTCTCTGTAGGTGCAACTGCTGCTGAACATGCTAAGGTGAACAAGAGAGAAAAAAGAATAAGAGGTAAAATATTTCCTTTCATTAAAATATTCTGTACTGTTAGACCTCCTTCCTTTGATCCCTCAGCCTGGTGTATTGTAAGACGTTTGGCCCTCTGGAATTAATCAATGCTTTTTAAAGAGACTTTTATTTATATTGCTCTATTTTTACAGAGATTAAATAACTTAAGATTGCCAATTATGCCAGCTATAAGAAAACAGAACATATTTTTCCACACTTGAAGCAGGAATACTAGAAGGTTGTAACAAGAAAAATGCTGTTAAAGGCTGGAAAGATTGAAGGTTTCATGGGACAGTTTCTTAGGGGCTGCTTGAAGATACCTCAGAAAGCAAATGCAGATCCAGTTTGTGGCATCCATAGTGTGATTTTAAAAAATTGGAACCTTGTCCTTAAGAATTCTAACATCAAATTATTTGATAATTAATTGCAATAAAGAATATTTGCATATGTGTTCATTCTGTTGAGATTATTAAATGTATAATAGACTTTATATAGAGGGTTCATTTTTCCTGGGTGGGGGGTGACATACTCTAAATAGAGAACTTTTCTCTTGAATGAAATAGAATGAAGCAAAGAACAATTAAGAATATTTTTTTCCTCTGATAAATATATGGCTGTCATACACAGGAATAACATCTGGCAAAAATATAGGGATATTTATTATATTCACCTCCCTGTAAAAATGCAAGAGCTATGTCTGGAATTTTGCAAGCAGTAACATTCTTTTTTTTAATCTTAAGTAGCTACCAATACTTCCCAGTTGACCACTATCTAACATTGTGGTAATATCAGTGGTCCATTATAAAGAATCTGTAAAGTATTCCTGCTGGAAACAAGTCTAAAAAAAGCACATTTGAGACAATTATTTCAGGAAGCCCTAAGTAGGCTATGCTGTTGCATAGCAACAGAGCCAGGCAGTCCTTAGTCTCTAAAGTAGTCAGTGTACACATGGGAACAGAATGCAAAAATGATGGAAACCTTGAAAAATGTAAGGCTGAGAATAGGAGAAACCAAAGTGAAATGATATACCATATAAAATGTGAATCTGTTTTGTGAGGTATATTAAATTGAACTGCTTTTAAGTTAAAAAAAACTGAAATGCTTTTAGCCAAATTGTTCTTTTTTTTTTTTTTTCAGCTTCTAGATAGTAATTAAAAGGCAGAATGTCTGATGGCTGAGAAAACTAATTCAAATGTAAAGTAGGTTTTAAATGCCTGCCACAGGACAAAAAAAAAGGATGGGAAAGGCAATTTGTTATTAACAAATCAAAAAGCCGACCAGATGAACCAGGAATGTGAATGTCTTTGTGCCACAATACATTAATCAGTATTTTATAAATTGCCTTTTCCATCTTTTTTTTTTTCTTTTTCTGTGCCTGGCATTGAAAATATACTTTAGATATCTCATGTTCACAGGTCTTCAGGCTAGCCCAGTGGTATTTATCTTTGCAAATACTGAAAAATGTGATGTCATTTGGAGTATTTTTGGAAACTCCAAGCTTACATGTGAAATGTGAGATCTTAACAAAGCACAATATCCTCTAGCAGTTTTTTGTGAGAGGTAATTGATTTTATTAAAAGCAAATAGGAATCAATATTTAATATTTAGAAATACATGGTTGTGGTTGATCTTGCTATCAAAAAAAGGCAGATCCTTTCCTTTCAGTACAGTGTTTGCCACTGCCCAAGAAGAAACAGTAATAAGCTCAAGCTCTTCTGTTCTGGATGCTGCAGCACATACTTTCTTGATGAGTCATGACTGCATGATTTTAAAAGGTAATCACATGCAAACAGTTGAGCTACTTCACCAGAAATTGCTGAAAAGATATGTAATACAACAAATGCTGCTTCTGTTTAGTAGCTTATATTGCCCTAAAGATTTGAGGAAAGTGCCTTGGAGGGGCACAGCTGTTAGTTTTAATAATAAGGAAGAGTTTAATGACAACTTAACTGTAGAGCATTTAGATAGCTTGAATAGCCAGACTACACATTGTACTGAAACATTGAAGAATCCTAGCAAACAGGTGTGGAAGAAACCTTATGAAAATGCTGGTGCATCCTCCTGTTAAAAATGCTAAGTTATAAGTGCTGTCATGATACTGTTATCTAGACATTTTCTTTTTGCTGTTCTAACTGCTTGCTTTCCCTTTCAAAGGCTTTTATTACCTGCAAACAGCTGTTGTAGATGCTGTAAACATATCAGTCAAATTGACAGAATGTAGAACGTCACAAAATGCAAACTTGAGCTAACTTGGGAATGGGAGCAGCCCATTGCAATGGGGGAGCCAAGCCCTGCATTCAAATCAGTGGCCCTGTGTGAAGTCCTTGAGTCAAGTTATCCCACTGGGAGCTTTTCAGTCGAGCAGCTGAAAGAGTCTATCCCAGTCTTCCTTTTTGGTTGTAAACTGGTTTCCTCTAACAGAACTCTTGAATTATTTAAGGCAATTGCTGCTTCCTCCCCATCTCCATAGGCTTTTTTTTTTTCCTTTCTGGACTTGTTCTGCAGACAGACTCTTTCTGGATGGTACCTGAAATCTGATTCTTCACATACATATTATAATTTTTATAATATATTTATAATTTTTGTAATGCCATCATATTCCCCTAGCCCAGAACATGCATAGTTAAGTCCTGGCAGTGCAAGTTAATATCTTCTTGCTAGCCATTACCTTTATTGATATTTTAAGATAGTGAAGAGCAACCTCTTACTCTTTGCATACAAAGCTGTATGTTGCATAACAAGGTATTTTATCATCCTTAACTATATAAGTTAATATAAAAGAGATGGGCTACATTTCTGGGCCTGTAACAAAGAGCATGAATCTTCATGTTAGTTTCATGGTTGGTTTGCTGTTAGGAATTGCAACAACTGTAATGAACTACTTAGGAATGTTTAGCCCTTCAAATCTACAGTTGAGCTAAGTATTTGAGCTTATAAAGAAATGGAGGCTGGCTTGAGCCATGGAGCTATTTTTTTGGAAAAAAACAGCTGGTTCTCACTGGAAAAGGACTCTACAATGTCCTGCATACAGTCTTTGTTCCACTTCTTGTTTGTTTGTTGGACTTTCTTGGTCGTTTTTTTTGAGGGGGATTTGTTTTCTTTTATGAGAATGGAGGGTTTTTTCTTTTGGGGTCTTTTTGCGGGGGGCAGTTTGGGGTTTTTGTTAAGGCTACCTCAAAAGCCTTTTTACTGGTAAAGTAATATCTAGCAAAATGTATAACTGCAAAGTTAAATATATATATTTATGTTGTGATGGAAATAGATCTTACATGAGTAAGAGTTCTATAGATGATGAATTAGAAAATTCAATGGACCAGAATCCTTCTTTTAGGTCATCTAGAATAGGATTCATAGATTCATATGATACCAGGTTAGAAGGGGACTTCAAGGATCATCTAGTCCATGCACTCTTGGCAAAAGCATCTCTAGACTAGTTGGCCCAACGCCCTGTTCAGCTGAATCCTATAGGTGTCCAATACTGGGGAATGCACCACTTCCCTGTAGAGATTATTCCAATGGATGAGTGTTCTGATTGTGAATAATGTTCCTCTTGTGTCTAACTGGAATCTCTCCAGTAACAACTTGTACTCATCACCCCTCATCTTTTCCACGACTTGTAAAAAGGGAGTCTCCATTTTCTTTCTAGCTGCCATTTAGATACTGAAAGATGGTGATAAGGTGTCCTCTAAAACCTTCTTGTCTCAAGGCTGAGCAAATGCAGTTGTCATAGTCTAACAGATCTCATTCTTAGCCCCTTCCACAGCATTAAACTTCTGCTAAAAATTTGAAATCTGTTTCACAGAAAACCCTTTATCTGAGTGGCTTCCACATTACTACCTTTGTACCATTGATTGGAAGGGTCATACCTGTCTGTGGGTAATTCACAGGTTTAACAAACTTTTAACTGAAGGTCTGATAAAATTAATACCTTCAGTTAAAAGTTCACTAAACATTTTTTTTTTTTCCAGTGGAGAGTTGTCTGTAAGGAGGACTGGCTCACAGCAGTTTGGCCCAAAATTCTTGCAAGTTACTGATCATGATTGTTCAATGTTTTGGGCTTTTTTTTTCCCCTATGAAGCCAAGTACAGGCTGTTGTATGTAGCAGTGACTAAAGGAGAGATGGCTGTTACAAAAATAGTCACTACAGTGCTTATATCAGGTTCTCTAAGGAGCAGAGTCTCACCTAATTAGACCTGTGTTGATCAATAGCTTTAAATGACTGGCTGTGAATGTTGGCACTACTGACAGAAGAGTCTGAGAGAATAAACTCGATTATAGCACGAATCCTGAATTAAAGGCAAGGTTAGAAAGATGCAGAGCTTCATGAGCAAAGCCCACACAAATTTCCCTCCCCCCTAATCCCCATCCCTCTACTAAACATCCTGATCCTAAGCAGACATCAGCTTCATATTTCTGCAGCAAGTGTTGTTTTTTCTGCACAGAGCATCTCCAAGCTGCCAGTCAGGAATCCTCAATAGACTGGTCTTTTCTAGTAACCCAGCAGTTCAGGAAGAGCCCAGTTTTGTTGTTGAGGGGTAGTTTTTGTGTCATTGTCTTCATGGGCTTATTTAATCTCACTGTTCTGTAAGAAGTGCTTCTGGATTGCCATATAAAGACCCCAGTGAACAGGCTCTCAAAAGACTGAAATCAGTCCTTTTGAACAAACACTGTATTTGTTCAGTGTAGTGTTCCACCTGTGTTCCTTGGTTCAGAGCACCACAGCATTCTAAGATGCTGCATACCTGTCCTCATCCTCCCAGAACCTTAAAACATTGACCTCCTTTCAGCTCAGATAGATGTGTGAGTGCTCAGCAGGGCTGCCAGGTGTGTGTCACGTGAGGAGCTAAAATGCTCTCATCTGCCTTGAGGCCTTTATCTGTCTCTGATTATAAGGTGCTTGCAATGGATTTAGTTGTTCATAGAGAGTATCAGAGCGTCCTGAAAGTAGTGCTTTAACTTGCTCCTTCCCTTCACAAGCCAAGAGGTTCATTCACAAACTGCAAGTAAAAAGTCACACAGCAGTGGATGCCTTTTCTCACAAACATATTGCCTGCCATTAGGATTCCTTAGGTTAGGCAGTGAAGGTAGATACTAGGTCATCTTCTTCTACTCCCTAACATAGTGTTCCTATGTAGATATTTAAATGTTGTGATTAGTTTCTTCCATATGGTGTTAATTTCAAAATATCAAAACTTTTATTGTTACTTTTTAATTACTCCCCAAACCATCAATGATATCTGCACTGTATCTTTCTAAAGAACCAAGGTCTCTGTAGCATTGCTTCATTGGTTATGTTTGCTTTTTTCTTTATTTGCTGCTGCTGCTATTTCCCTGCACAGTTTTATGAGACAGTGGAATCTAAAACTAGGTTTGTGAACTCAGATTAAATGGTGGATGAAAGACCAAATTATGGTCATGGGCATAATGAAATTTGCCTGAGCAAGGACATAGTAAGAATTGTAACTATTTGGCTTTTAGTTCTGTAGATCTCTTTAGGAAAACTGCAACTTAGATAACACAGAAGGAAAACCTGTTTACTGTCTTTGTGAATCATCTCCTTGTATAGGTTGTGAGCTGAAAGATATCTAACTTCATAGTGTTGTTCTATGCAGGTTTAAACAAGTTGGGGTTTTTTTTCTGGAAAAAAAAAATTCAGGTGGTGATTGTCTTTGTACCATTTTATTGTTTAACAGCTGAATTGCCTGCTAATCTCTCTTGAGATCTTAGTAGTACTAGGATTGCTACATATAGAATGTGCACCCTAAAAGTATGCTAATTGTCAAACGTAAGTGACCTGCATTACTATTTTAAGGAGCTGGTCACTTCAGAAACATCAGACAGAAAAAACTACCTGAGGGCTTTTCAAAGTTCTGATTAAAATGCTGCCCAGCTCGGTATCTTGCATTGTTAATAATATTTTCTTTAATTGGCTTTCAAGAGTTAATGCTATGTTCCTGTTCATCTGTCTGTGCAAAAGCACATTGTTGCATAACACAATAGATACAATCTCTGTGGAAGAAAAGTGCTTTTGTTAAATTGTTCCTCTGGTTTTGCTTTCAGCTTAGAAGACCATGCATAATGTAGAAATCTAGGTACAGGTTGCTGCGAAATAGATCTGTATCCTCACTGGAAAGAGCCCTGTAGCCCTGTCTCTAAGTTAAGGCTAGATTTGGAACCAAAATTTATTTTAAAAGCATAATTATACACCTTCTCTAAATCAGACATGCTGTTAAATGACAAATTCTCTCTTTTTTTTTTTTTTTTTTTTGTTCCCTTGTGAAAGCTGACTATAGATAATTACATTTAAATAATGTGCTGATCGTGATACAACATTTAGCCGCCAAAGCCTGGGAGAGTTTTATTTGAAAATCTCTTATTTGATGCTGCCATTAAGCATAGATGGAGAAAGAGCGGGAGTGTACATTGAAGGATTGTACTTCTTGGCCTTAAACTGGTTTGCCAAGAAAATGGCAGCTCTCTGCTGCTTGCCAGCAGCACGTGCCAAATTCATAGACAGGCTGTATGTGTGTCAAGTGCCTGGTCTTGTTCTGTCTTCCTTTTGAAATAATAATGAATACCAATTAGCACAGGTACTTCAAATTCACTTAGGCTTCTTTTAGCTATCTAGTCCCTTAAACAGACTTAAGTTCAACAACTCTAGGTGCCTCTAGCCCATAAGCAGGCGATACACTGATTTTTAATTCATGCCGGTGTGCCACATAATTTCTGTACTTTTCCTCCCAAACCCTTGAGAACAGTGGCACTGTGTAATATGGGTTTCACTGGCTGATTATGGAACACAGTCAAATTTGGACTACATTTGTGAACTCACCAGTAACTTTTTAGGATTTTTTTTTTCATTTACAGAGATTTAACAGTTATCTTCAGAAACTTGTGGGATAACATTTGCTATATATAGCGTGGAAATGGAAAATTTAACATAAATTGGATTGTGGAGTTAAAGGAGTATTTTGGTAAATTTCTGAAAACACAAATAGTGATTCTGTACCCATTAAATTGTAATATTCTCATCATAGAATCATTAAGGTTGGAAAATAGCTCTATGATCATCAAGTCCAACCAGTAACCAAACATCACCGTGTTCATCACTAAAATATGGCCCTAAGTGACATGTCTACACATCTTTTGAACTTTTCCAGGGATGGTGATTGACCACTTCCCTGGACAGCCTGTCCCAATGCCTGACCACCCTTTCAGTGAAAGTATTCCTAATATCCAGTCTAAACTGCCTCTGGTGCAAGTTGAGACCATTTCCTCTCATCCTGTCACTTGGGAGAAGAGACCAACCTCTGCCTGGCTACACCCTCCTTTCAGGCAGTTTAGAGTGATAAAGTTCCCCCTGAGCCTCCTTTTGTCCAGGCTAAACACCCCCAGCTCCCTCAGCCTCCCCTCATGGACTTGTGCTGCAGACTCTCCCCCAGCTCTGTTATCCTTCTCTGGAGATGCTCCAGCACTTCAGTGTCCTTGCCATGAGGGGCCAAAAACTGAACACAGCATTTGGGTGCAGCCTCACCAGTGCTGAGTACAGGGTCACAATCCCTGCCCTGATCCTGCTGGCCACACCATTGCTGATACAGGCCAGGATGCCCTTGGCCTTCTTGGCCACCTGGGCACTCTGTTGGATCATATTCAGTAGATATTGACCAGCATCCCCTGTTCCTTTTCCACTGAGCAGTTTTCCAGCCACTTTTCCTCCAGCCTATAGCATTGCTTGGAGTTCTTCTGATGCAAATTCAGGATCCAGCACTTGGCCTTGTTGAACCTACCCTTGGCAGCTTCTGTTCCCCTCCTGCATTCCTTGGATACTTACTCTACCCTTTATGTTAGGTGCAGAGTATTCATTAACAATACACACATATTTTGATAGACTGGCTAAAATCCAAGGTAACAACTCTACCATCCTCATTCTCTAATTTCTTAAGTACTTACAAATAGTTTTCAGCACAACTTTTTGTGAGGAGGGAGTTGGGAAGGGAAAGAGACAAAAGTCTATGATACCCACATTTCTAGGCATTTATGAAATCAAGAATCTGAGGAAATAAAAGATGCTGCATGAAAATCCCCTGGGCTGTGATGCAAACTCTAACCCTTTATCAGGCATAGTCAGGCATATCAGGCATATCAGACTCCCTACAAGGAGAGGAAAGGTAAAGCACAGCTGGGGGGGATTTCTGATGGGATAGTATCTTACCAGTTACCAAGGAATCCAATCTTGCAACAGCAGGTTTCATTAATCCTTATTCTCTCAGAGCTTCTTTCTTCGGTTTGCTGGTTCAGCTGGCATAAGCAGTGAGGTTTGCAGCCCTCTTGTTTCAGTTTAATTCCATGTAGCAGAGTACTGGTTTTGCAATTTTTGAAAAAATTGAATTTATAGAACTAGCAGGATTTAATGCAGGGGTATCTGTTAATGGAATTATTTAGGAAATTCAAATTATATTTCACAGAGTTATTAGAAAATTCCTCTCCTTCCACAGAGACTGAAGGGGAAAAAAAAGATTTTTTTTAAGTGAATGTTAATTCCTTAATGACTGGTTCAGTGAATAAGTACAAACTGCTGGGCACTGAGCCATTCATTGGAAGGAGGGTTCTTGGGTGATGTCAGTGGAGTTCCATATTTATGCAGTAACGTCTCAGGATAATGCCAATACAGAACAGAATGGTATTTGATATTTAGGAGGAGACACAGACAGGAAAATTTGGAAGTATCATAAATGTATGTTTGATAACATTCTTTTTTGATCAGAATGTTGTTAGTAATCCCATATTGAGCATACAGAAAATGAACATTTAAAAACAAGTTCTCTACAAGCACATTTTTCCATGGCTTTATAGCTTGTTTCTTGTGGGCCTGATATTTCTGAATCTAAGAAGTTTTAGCCTGCTGGCAGCTGCTGAATTTTCCCAAGGGAGAATTTCTTGGGAGAGCTTTTTCTCAAAACAGTCTTGGCGAACAACTATCCTTTCTCAAAACAATCCCTCACCACTTCATGTTTTGCTGTTTCTCTAGTTTAACCAATGGAATTAGAGAGGTTTCGTTCCTATTCACCAATAGTGTTGGGTCTCTATCAAAACACCTTATAAAAGGTAGTAAGAATCAGACAATAATGCTTCTTCTATGCTCTTTGCTTTCTCATCAAGTCTCTCATCTTTCTTCTGTGTCCTACAATGACATGTTTCATAACTAAAACTAAATAAGCTTGGGATTTCCCCTGGTATTCTTCATTTTTATGGAATATTTCAAGAGCAGTATAATCTTACAGAAGCATATTCTATGGAGTGCAGTTTGTACATCAAGGGAATTTCTCATGGAATACAACGTGGATTATTTTGCAAGTCTTACAGCCCTGCAGCTTGTTCCACCTCAGTCATAGTCTTCTCTGGTTTTTCTGGGCCTGATGCACTCATATGCACCTTTCAAAGAAGAAAAGAAAACAGCTCTGTTGTGGTTTTTTCTATGCTAAAAATAAATTAATGTCTTTATGGGGGTGATAGCTATGGTGACTTTGGACTGGTCCAACACTAACATGAAATTCAAGCCTGTATATTGATTGCTTTCATGGTTTGCACTTTCTTTACTACAAATCAGTTGCAATAAAAAGCATGCACAAATACAAGCGAATTCTGCTCAAAATCTTTAAGTCTCTGATTTTGGTGAATGCTATTCAGTGAATGCTATTTCAGATAAGCCTGAAAACTTGTGCTGTTTTCTTATAAAAACGGTCCTCATTGTTTCCCTTCACCTTTGCAAGTTATGTGCTGATTACTACATGGTTGATATATTTGGCATTGCAGTGTCTGCACCTTGGGCAAAGAACAAATGGTGGACTTCTCTCTTGCTTGAATATTGATTCTTGCAGTGTTTCAATAACAGTGCAGTCCAGAGGAAGAAATGTACATGGTCTCATTCTCTTGTTATTAAACAGAGGCACTGCTCTATTTTATGTGTGTCTGCCAGTCTTTCAGTCATGCTGACCTCTTTTCCCACCCTAGGTGGCATTGTTAGGTTTTGTGGGTTGATTTGTTTTGGTTGGTTTGTTGGAGTTTTTGTTTCTTTGGTTTGGCTTTTTTAAGCAGTTTCCTGTATCAAAGTGGTTGATCCTAAGAGTAAAATTAGCCTGTCAGCCATTCAGTGTTTGGCATGGGACACCAAAGCTTGATAGCAGTGAACTTATTTTCAAGTCAGTCAGTCTTGCAATGATACTTGATATAGTTATATTTAGACTAAATAAAATATGGTGTAAAATATGTATGGTTTTCTTGGCTTCTCACACACATCATATGTACACCCTCATACAGCTGACTGAATCTGGGGAGGTGAGGAATGGAATGAAGATGAGGAGTGAACAGGGTTTGTGAAGTTATTCAGAGGTGAGGGTGGAGGATTGACTGTTGTCTTTTTTGTATCTATTTTTAAAATAAAAAGCATTTATAAAAAATTAGAGGTTTTCATTTATTTGGAGAAAGAAAACTGAACCTTTTGCTGCTGTTAATGTTTGTGATGACTTCAAGAGCTGCTTCAGTGTCCAGCACCTGCAGTAGGAACTGATTAAAAAGACTCATGCATTCTATGCAAATGGGAAGTTTCGGCTACTTTAGTAATAACAGCTAAAAGCTTCTCGCTGTAGGCAGCTGTGAGTTGCTGCCTGTGTGGCCATGTCCTCTGCCTGCAAAACCAGAGAAATTCTGCTTGGAAATGAAGGAAGCATGCAACTGTGGGGGTGCTGCTTTGGTTTAGTAGTTCTGTAGTGTTTCTCTTCTTTGGAGTACTCCTCCAACAGAAAGCTTCCCTGATTCCCCTATGACATGGAAACATAAAACGTGAGGAAAGCATGGTTGCCTAGCATTTTGCAGGAAACCTTAGACACATGCACATGAAACTGCAGTAAAAGCAATGTGATCAGCAAGGGAAGTGCTCCTCCCCATACTCTTTAACATTTTATAAATTAAGGAAATAAAATTCTAATAGCTTAGATCTGTAGCATATAATGCAGCAGAGAGGCAAATCTTTCTCTTTCTGAGATTGAAATAGCATCTTGTATTCCTTGTATCTTTGTCAGATCTTGCCTTAATGCACATTATCACATTATTCCCTAATGACACAAGAAGTAATTTTTTTCTAATAAAATAAAGTTCTGAGGTTCTACCTAGCTTACAGAGCACTGCTTTCAAACCTCTGAATTCTAGTTTAGCTATTCTGCCTGCTCTGGTAGCACGTCTCCACTCTTTTCAGGAGCTTTATGGTAAGGCATTTGCTTTAGGGAAACTACCACACCTAAATAAATTAGTTGAGCCTGAAGAGGCCTCTATACAATGCCAAAACTAATATTATGGGAGAAGAAAATACACAAAACATAACTGTGTATGAGCACAGGGTTCTGCATGCACACGCAGTATCGATTTGTACTTTCTTTCTTATTACACTCTGCTTTTTGTAGAAAAGAACTTTGTTCCACCCCCTGCCTACCTCCTACATCTCAGCTAATATTAAAAGCAGAGACAACTCTATAAAGAAATTATGTTGCTGAGGTCATTGCTTTTATAAAGTACTCACTATCACTTTATGAAGCATGGAAAATGAAGTTGGTTAAAATACTGTTGAATACAGATGGCATAAAATACACACAGTTTTTTTGTTTTCTGTTCCATTTCTTCTCTAATTTCTCTAAATTTTGAGACTGGCTAACCAGTAAAAGAAGATGCCTCAATCTACCCTGTAATGACAATCTTCTAGTTCTATTCCTAATTCATAAAGTCATCTGTTTTTATGGTGGTCTAAGTGGTGATTTTTAGTTTCTCTTTTTTTCCTCCCATCCAGGTACTGCTATGTGGATATTTGTTAGCAATGACTGATGTGGAATCTACATATGCAGACTTTATTGCTTCAGGAAGAACAGGTAGAAGAAATGCATTACATGACATCCTTGTGTCCTCTCCGGGTGGGAACTCTAGTGAACTAGCCTTAAAGTTATCAGAGCTTGATATAAACAAAACAGGTGAGTATGTTTGGGGCTTTTATTATATTTATTTAAAATTACAATGAGAACTAGTACATAACGCATGGTTTATGTGCCCACATGATTCCCTTGTCCCTCAGCAGCAGAAGTATTTTTTTTATAATCAACTTGGGTTGCCTGCAGTAAGAATCATGGATTTCATAAATGGCAAGGGTGGTTATTTGCAAGTACGACACATCACTGAAAAAAGAAAAGTTGTTCTGCAGTGAATGCCTAGTGGCAGGGTCGAAATCAGGATAAATTTTATGAAAAGTAGAATATAAGGAAGAAAATAAGGAAGTCTTTATTAAAACCTAAGTCTGCATAATATCCTTTAATGGAAGCTCTCTGATTTGAAGCTTGTAGGAGAAGCCTTGTGTTTGCTGAAAGGTTGTTCTGAAATTAACTTTTTTTTTCAGTTGCCAAAGGACAGAGCAATAGGAATGCATTATTGCTTGTTTTACCTGAATCTTTGTTTCTGAGTAAATTCTCTTTTCTGCTGAGACTTGTCCTTATTTTAAGGTGATGAGCAGTATTACAATCCTAAATCTTTAATATTACCAACATTTTTAAATGCTTGTGCATATTCAGTTGAGAGGAAGGAGGGAGAGTGAACCTTACATGAAATAAAAATAGTAATATGACAGGGTATTTATTTTTATGTTAGATGAGTAGTGGCTAATGAATGGATCTTACAGATGTTAGAAAGCCCTTTTCAGATGTTAGGGAAGGCATGGTTTTGCTTATTTTAATAAAAGCAGAAGAAGGAACTGTTGATAAGCAGCTGCCATGTTTGTGCACATACTTTTCTCAGAGATAGTCTCTTCACAGTCATATGTGGGCAGCATGGTGTTGAGGAGGTTGTAGTGCTGTTTTGAAGGAGGGATTCTTTTTTTGGCTTCTGGACTAATGTACATCCTAAGTCATTCCTTTTGCAGTTGCCAGTTTGGGACCTATAGATTCTAGATGCCTGCAATTCTAGCTGAGCAGGGCCTTTAGCTTATTTGTATTAAAAAAAAATGCTTTATAAGTATGTGTGTAGGCGTGTCTTTTTATTTTAGTGGGGACAGGTATAAAATGTTGGAGAAATGGAAAGTAGGTGCCATTTGAAAGGCATAATGCCAACGTTCCTTTTTGCTTTAATTTTCTTCAGTCTGATTTACACTTATTAAAACTGTCTTTGATCTTGTCCATTTAGAAGATAAAAACAATCCCTATTTTTAAGTTAAACAGTGGAGTTGTTATAAGCCAGAAATGTGTTTTCAGGAGTCTCTTTAGTTCTTCTTGGTGATTTCTTTTGAAGCCTGGGTAACTTAATCAACGCAGAAAAGTGTATAGAGCTGCTCATAAAATTACCTCAGATAGTAGAAACACAGAAATGTCTGCATACTTCTTCAGAAGGTTATGCAGCTTCCCTTAGATAAAATAAAAATACATTTAAATTCTGTATTATGAGTATAACTAGGGGCTAAGTAAAAGCCTCCAAACCAAAAATACTGGAAAAGGCATTGTCTTATGTAGCATTCATGTGAGTATTAGTGTATTATCACATCATGCCATTCCAAATCAAGAGAGGCTACAAAATATTTTGCATGTAAAATTCCAGTTCAGAATATAGTAATGCTTGTAGGGATGCATATGTGCATCACACCTGAGAGGATTAAGAAGAAAACACGTTTGGGGGTTATATCTTATTTCTTTCAAGGTGCATGTCAAACAATTTATGCTAATTACAACCTAATTATATAAATATAGACATGAAGTTTCAATTATTTCCTTTTATTCCTATTACAGCTGCATGCATTTCCTTGCAAAACTGCAAGTGTGTTTGCTTTCAACTGCGTGGAGTAATGGCAGAGCAGGATAATGCAGATGTTAAAGAGAAAGAAAGGTGGTTATAAAACATACGCAAATTAAACTACCCAAGCAAGTTTAGTACATTCAGTCTGAAAAGCCTGCAGATTTGTTTCCTGTAAAAAATACAGAACAGCTTTTAACAGAACTAAACTTGTTCAAAGACAATGTATTTTTCTGTTGCTCAGTAGCTGATACCTGAAGTGAGTGTTGGTTAATCCCCTCATCAATGAGCCAACAACAGATAATCAAGAGTTTACTGCGTAATTATGTATGATAAGTATAATTACTGTATGATACTCTCCCTTCAAAACAACTGTCCCAGTTTTCTTTGTCCTTAGCAAGCTAACAACCTGTTATGATCTATGGAATGGATATATTTACCAAACCCCAAAACACAGGTTCCAAGGACTGTGTCAACATGTTTTATATAAATTAAAAAAAAAAAAAGTAAAAATAAGTAAAAGCGGCACTGTGTACATCTGATAGGTAGAAAAATCAGGAAGAGAAATCATAAGACAGAAGCAAAAGAAAGATCTTCTGCAGGGAAATCAGCAAGTAGCTCTCCTGCTCAACACTCTCAAGGTAACCAGAGCAATCCAAGGAACTTGATCATCTTTCAGGTTATAACTAATGAAGTAGTGAGGAAAAAGTACAATGAAGAATGAGGACAAGTCTCTGCAGATCTAATCTCTAAAACAAACTGCTGGTTTTCTAGGTGCTATAGAACACAGAAATGAAAAGGACATTTCCTTGTAAAAGTTGTAGATGCTTAGTCCAAGCATCTACAAATAATGAAGGTAATGGGGTGTTAAAGACGTACAGAACTAGAATGAAGAACTGACTGTAGAAATTAGTGATTGAAAGTAATTGATTTTAGTCCATGGTAGAAATGCTTTGAGTGTAAGCAGGGGGAATATATAGACAGTGATAGACACTGTAGAGTCAGTAATGTTACAGGAAGAAAATTGAGGTAAAAGCTGCACATTAGCAGGGCTGGTAACTATAGCCAGCTAACTAACTCACACAACTGCCTTGTGGCTTAGAGTATTACATTATTTAGTTCTGTTTCTTTTTTTAACACTGCCTGCTGGTTTCAAAATGGTGTGTAAAAATTACAATCTTGCTTTTGAGAGTTTCTGGCCATCAGGTTGTAAAGAAGAATAGCAATGTGCTTAGCAGTTTTGGGATTCTCAGAACTTAAAAACAAATTTATCTCTGTAAATATATTTTAAATCCTTTAATAGGAGAGCCCTGCCAGTACAAAGAAAAAGCTGGTACCAAGACAGTGTATTATAGATTAAATGGATTTAAATTATGAGTTTTTTCAGCAAGTTGAGAAGAATCTTCCAAGAAGTGGTGTAGTAGAACCTTAGTGCTCTTTCCCTGGATCTCTGTGCTCTGTGTTACCTTCACTAAGGTAGTGAAGTGTTTAGGCTTTTTGTCCAGGAGTGATTTTTCTTTTAAACATAAATATCTTGCAAGAGTGTTTTTTGCTTTTCAGTTTGGGGATTTTTTCCTATTCTTTTTGTTAATAAGATTTCCACCAGGAAAATTTGGCTTGCCCATGTAGTAGTAGTAGTCAGAATGGAGGGTAGAGCAGGCAAAAAAGAAACAAAACCCTGAAATTACACTCATCACATCTTCTGTGGCATCAGAACAAATGTAGGAGGTTTGTAGAAAGTGTTTGGGCAACTGGGGCAAAAAGGGGTTTCTGTCCAATAGTAAATAATCACATGTAGAGCTGTCCTGATGGAATCCTTTCTGATTTGAGAGGTGAAAGTGAAGAAGGGTTTTCTGAGAAAGTGCCTTGCAAAACAATTGTGTGCTCAATTACTACTGAAGCGATAATGAGCAGAACAAACTTCACTGTTTATTAGGTAATCAACTTTCCATACAACTTTTCATCAGGTTGAATGTGAGAATTCACAGTACCCTTTCAAGCATTTTCCTGCCTAAATACTCAGTGCATGCACAAAACATAGCTGTCATATCTAAGCTGTTTGCAGTGTTCTTTTCAAGGCAAAGAACTTTTTTCCACTACCAGTGTGCCCTTTCTTCTACACAGAAAAGAGAAGGCGTTTATGATGCTTGTTTCTATAAACAGAAATAAATCTGCAGATGCACCATGTGATCTGAAATGAGGAAACAATAAATATCTGCATTGAGAGCCCTGCCTTCATTCTAAAATGATTATAGATAATCTGTATAGATAATCTTTGTTAATCTATAGATTATAGATTAAAATTAAGCTATATGTCAACAAGCTTCTACATCTATCTAGACCTCCTTACAACCTAGCCATGTAATTTTCTTCCCTTAACTTATTAAGGCATTTCAGTACAAATTACTCAGAATCCTTGCAACATACAGGAGACAATGTATGTGTTATTATTCCTTGTTGTGCATCTATAGCTGATCAGTCAGTGTTCAGGGTCTTGTGTCTTACTTGCACTTACCTTCCTATTGCCTGAACCTGTGAGGTCTTTAATTGTTATGTGAAATACAATACTCTGCATATAGATAGTAAAAGCATTTGGCCATGCTCTTCTTAGGCTTGTTTAGACAGACTGTGAATTGCCTGCTCACTGTGCCTCTGTAGGATGTGATGTATTCCTCAGGTTGTTCTCTGGTTTGCAGTGAGGCAGCTGGACTGAACGCCGTAGACATGATGCTGAAAATGGATGCACAGAACTAAAGCAGTTTTAACAAACTTTTATTGAAGTTGCATCTCTTTGTAGCAAACTCTGTTCAGATTGCTGCAACGAGGTTTTATTTTCTCTTATACTGTTATAACATCCTAGTGAAGAAATTTTCAAAAGTACTCTACTGTTTTTGTTAAATTCATTAATTTTTAGCTACCTTTGGTATTTATTTAAAATGATACTTGTGACTGCAGCTAGGAATTTGCATCTCAAGAGACACTTTCTAAAACAAAGTATAGCTACCCCAGTAGTAAAGAGTTTCATATTTTAGTTTCAGTTTCTTTTTACTTTGCTTTTGAAACTGATGGATGAACAATCAGGGTTCTCTTTATTTTAGGGTGGGTTACTCATCCTTTTTTCCTGTTTTATAGAGGGAGAAGGAGATGCACAACGAAATCCAAGTGAGCAGACCGGGGAGGCCCAAGGGGAGGCAGCAAAGCAAGAAAGCTGACATCCAACTTTGACCGAGTGGAGCAGCTGCTGGATGTTTTCAGGCTACAAGAGTGTGCTGGAACAAATTTGTTTCCATGAGCAAGCTGGTAGAAAAGAAAGTGCATGTGTCTTCACTGCTGGAACCCACTCAACACAATGCTAAAAATCTGGGTGCAAGCTGTGACAGAAGACAGAATTTTCTCTACCTCTGTCATTAGCAATGGTTGAACATGTATTGATTTTTTGGGATAGTGTCATCAGATGGATCCCTTCATAATGACTACTCGATGGGAACACTTTTAGAAAGTAGAACAGGTAAATCTTGTAGCAAATGGCCTTTAAAGCATCAGAGGATCTAATTGTGTATCTTAAGCAAAGGCTTGTGTGATCCTCAGAGTTTAAAATTCTCTGGCCAAAGTGTTTGCCCATTATAAGAACTGTAAAGAAAGCACCGTTTTTAGAACTTTGCATCTGTTTTACAGCTCTGTTATTTACAATGGTTTTTGTATTGTACGACTTAGATGCTCCACACTGCCCCTTCTCAACTGCTTATGAAGAATATTTCTGTTACTGTGAATTTTTCTACCACACGTTTTGAAAGGGCTGGTTTTTTGCATAAGGTGGTGATGTGCACATGATAGATCTAAACGTCAACTGCTAAATTGATTATGCCTAAACCTAAATGACTCAGCAACACTCATTTGTTACTAGATGAGCCTTCAAAACGATTTGTTAATGTGAATACTTGAGCGTGTGTTGTGTCCTTGGTACAGTTTTGCCACTCGCCTGTAGTTAGTTGCATATCAGAGACTCAAATTGAATCTTTTATGTTATTCTTCCCCATTTTTCTAATTTTGGTCCCAATTTCATAATCTTTCTCTGAGATATTTTTTTAAAATGTTATTCCAAGTATTTTATTGTTATGGTAGTTTTAAGAATACATTTATAACCTTATATGGGTTAAAATTCAAACTAATTCCATGGTGCTAGAGGTTTTCCTGATTCACATTGTAAAAGATAGGCCTTGTTTACACATGGGAAAATAACTGGCATAGGTTATTGCCAAGTATGTACTTAGAAATGAGTGTTAGAATGCAGTACAATCCAATGAGTGGCTCCTGGGCTGGATCCAGCAAGGGGTTTGATTTTTTTACTATTCCTTGCCTTTGCCTCAGTTGATCAGGCTGTTGAGTTTTGAACTGGCTGTTGAGGCACAGCCAGTAGCCTGCTACTGATGCACCAGAGCAGCCAAGTGCTAGAATTTGCTACAGTAGCCTTGTGGCTTGGAGCTGGAAAGGCAGGTGAGAGACTTGGCATCTAGCACCCAAAGACTAGATTTTTTCCCATTTCATCTATTCCAAAATGACAGTCCAAACTGGGCCTTCATCAAAATACCAGGATAGCTTGTCCATCCAGGACATCACTTAAAATATCCACAAATTAGTAACCTGTTCTGCAGTAGCTATTGCTGATAGATTTGTTTTTTCCCCTCATCCTGCCCCAATAGACAAGGCCATACATGAGGCTGAATGCTGCAAAATGGGGCAGCCACACCTCTGTGTGACTAAGGTGAGTGAAGAGAGTGACTGATAGTAAACCATGGCAATCACACAAGCACCAATCACAAGGTCAGAAGATTTGTTTTCTTTTATTAATAGGAGGTGATGTCACTTTATATATAGTATATATATATTATATATATTTTTGTGTTGTTGGTTTCAAATGTTATGCACTTTTTAATGTTTGTAAACTTTTACTAATGAATAGTGTGATTGCTTCCTGAATATATTAATCATCAGTTAACAAAACATCTTTGTGGCCACAGCTGTTTGTTTCTACCATATGTATCATGGTACTTGTCACCTGAAAATCTTTTGTGAGATTTGTGGAGGGAAAAACCCACTTCTGATCAGTATTATGAGATCATTTATTAGTGTTAATAAAAAACAAGCCAGCCGTATGCTTGTGGCTCATGCGTGTAATATTAACTCTCACCTCTTAGTGTTTGGAAGCTGAATGCCTTGCTGTCTTATTAGCTGTCAAATGCCCTATCTTCTTGATAAGAGAAGTTGTCCATTTGCTTTGGAAATACTGTTATCCTTTATCAATTTTTATTCATTTGTTTCACTTGGTGTTCCTTTCAAACTTAACACATTGTTATTGACCTTTTTTTTTTAATTATTTTCCCCCTTTCGCTCTTGCATCAAGTCTTCAAGCTGAACTGGTTGCCCTTTGTCATGGACTAGTTACTCTCAACCTAGCACAAATGCCAGAAGGAAATAGGATTCTAGAGCTTTTTTATAGCGTTAATTTATTGATGATCCATGAAACATCATCAGTAAAATGTTGCAGAAAAAGGCAATAGTGAAATAAGTATTTACAGTATATTAAAGTGATGGTTTTCCTTATTTTTCCTTTACTGCTTTTCTTTATTTCAGTATACTTTCCTTCTTAATTCTTTTGTGTTGTTAAATAAAATTAATTTCAGCCTTTCCTCTCTATTTTGTACCTGTTTCTTCTGTTTCTACTCTTTTTTTTCTCTTGTTTTTAAACAAATTATGGAGGCATTTGCTGCTTTTTGAAACACATCTTTTTGTGAAAATAGCATTGTTAATTTTAGTGGAGTAAAAGGCTATTTACATTCCTCTTCCCCCAAAAGCGTGTGAGTGCTTGATGTATCACTTGAACTGTGCTTGCTATCCTAATTTTGGATATTTCTGTAGCATCTATAAGCAGGCCTCACTTAATGTAAACGTGGTTAGTCTGTGCCAAGTTACAGCACTGTATCTTGAGTAGTATTGTTACCAAAGCAATTACAGAACAGCTACTTTAAATATATGCACACCTTTACTTCTGTGTAATTGCATCATATAACAGAGATGCTGATGGTAGAACCAACTCTGACTGGGTTATTTCTGCTTTTGTTAGTTATCTTTTTCAGTTAACCTGACACTCTGGCTTCTCTTCCAGTATCATCTTTCTATTTTATTGTGTTCATGATAGTTAACTGTTTAATCCATGTTTATCTTAGAAAGATCTTCCCAAAAAGCTATATAGACACAACAAAGTCAGGTCTGGAATATCAGAATAATAGAATACTCCTTTATCCTTAAAAGGTTTGGCTTTGGTGGGATGGTGGTGGGTTTGCTGTTTCATTTTTTTTTGGTTGGGTGTTTTGGGGGATTTTTAACAGCCTCCTTGATGTTTTCAGTGTTTTGGTCACTCTGAATGACCATCACTTAAAAAGTCTCTGTATTCATGTTCTTGTTTCCATAATAAAGTCTATGACTGTATCCACAAGCATTGCACTTGTGGGGTTCAGGTTCCCTGTCCACTTGAAACAAACAGAACTTTTAGCACTATAATTGGACAGAGATACTGGCATTTCTTTCTTTGGCTTATTTCCATTAATGTGGGCCGTGTGCTTCAAAAAGCATGTGTTAAAAGACAGCAGCAAGCACACAGGTTTTAATTCATCAAGCCATCATTTCAGAGCCAAAAGTTCACTATCACCTTTGATAACACAATTATTGAACATGAAAAAATGTCAGTATACTTGGTCCTCATCTGTGTAATTTCTCTTGCTTTTTTTTCCCCCAAATTTTGAAATGGGAAAAGGTATATCCTCATAGGAGTGCAAATGGATAATTAATTATCTGGTGCCCATAAGGAGCAATTACCAAAGGGGTTAAGATGGAATTTCTACAGTATGAATGCCTTCCTTGGTTAAATTGGAGAATTTCGAATGTTCTTAATGTTTGTATTTTATGTTTCAGAATATCACTGAATTTTGTTCAGAGGAAAGACTGAGAGCTGCTGTTGAGACTGAGCACAAGTATAGTAACTTCAGCTTTGACAGTTTGCCTTACCTCAGCAGTGTTCCTATGTTGAACTGCTGTATTTTTGCTGACTTGTTACTTTGTTTTTCTCTGCATCTTTTTCTGGCTGCTTTATTTTCTCTCCTGTGGTTCTCTGATGTAGAATAATACCCTAGAAATACATGGAGTGCTATATTATTGTATATTGACTGACTAAAGTCTTATAGTGAAAATATTATTTCACTTAATCTTTTTGGTCAATACAGAGGGTGGGATCTGTTTCAAAGTTCATTTCAGGAGAGAAGCAATAGAGCCAGGAAGGAAGTGTGAATTCAAGAAGATAGGCCAACAATATAAGGAGGATATCTTTTCTTAATAGTAAGGCAGGTGTCCCAGTGCACAAAATAGCTTCCTCCATCATATGATGAACAGTTAGGATGTGTTGATAATAGCTAAAAAGAAAACAACTTGTTCAACTTTAGATGATATTGTAATTTCTGAACCAACTTCAGGTTCTCAACAGTACAGAATCATCCATAAATCTGTGGCACATACCCTTGAGACCAATCCTAGTATCACCAGGTTCTAAGAAATCAAAGATAACTCTTGTTCTCTAACATAGAACACAGAATGCTCTTAAAAAGCAGAAACACTTAACAGATAAGAAAATTATAGAAATAAAGGTAGTGGCAGGAACATTCTCACTGGTCTCTACATGTTCTGGCTTAACTTACTTTTTTTCTCCAAGAGAGTAGAGACAGAAATTACAGAAATTACCAATGTGGATGAGTGTTAATTATCTAACAGTGAGTTAACAAAATATGAACAAGTTATAAAGCAGAGAGTAAAGCAGCAGGACTTCATGTTCTATCATTTTACACTGATTTTTACATTATGGCTTTGGAGCTGCTGATGTTTTAGGATGGAGGACAGGACAGACTTGTCAACACATGGCATGTGTATAAATGATTTCTTGGTATTTTCAGACAACACATGCTTAAGTACCCTGAAAAAAAGTTATTAAAAGACAGTGCTAGTGATGACTTACTTATGAATTCTTAAGGTAAGTTTTTAAGCAAATTAGCCATCAGTATACACTTTCAATCCTGTTTGCTGTTAGGAAATTCTCTGGTGCTGATCCATGAGTGTAGTGTGATAACAAATAGCTTTACAAAAGTTCAGCTGAGGCAGATGATCTTGAGTGCTTCCAAAATGTCTGAGACAAAAACATTCATAAAAAATCCACATCACCTTCTTTCAATAGCAAAGACAGATTATAAGTGTTTTATATTTGCTAAATAATAAACCTGTGGTTATAAATCAGTGGTTAATCAATTAATGCTTAGATCTAGTTTGATGGAAAAAAACCCTTTTGAACCTGAAAAATTAGTCAGGTATTTGCATACAAATGGATAAGAGATTAATTTATTTTTTTTTAAAAAAAAAAAGGTAGCTTGGCAGTAATTTATAGGAAATAGTGACATATCACCTACAAGAGGTATGGGATATCCTTGTTGAGAAATCAGATCTTGAGCAGTTCTGCATGTGAGCTGATCTATTCTAAATCTGGTTGGTTGCATTAGCATGTAAATTATGTCTCATTGTGTTCATCAAACATGGATATTGCAAACAGGTACACAAAACAGTTTTTAAGTATGAACCCAAACCCAGGCTTCTAAGGCAGCAAAGAAAATATGATATTTTTAACCACACAGCATTCTAACAGATCCATTTCATTACTCATGTATTTTTATTTGCAGGTTCTTCTTGTCAATAAAAAAGACCAACACATGATTGTGCAAAGTGCACAGCAGCAAAACCATGCATTTTTCTTGGTAGCATTGAGTTATTAGGGTCCTCAAGTGGCAAGTATCTAGCCAATGTATATTAGCTATGTCTTTGATGTGAGAATCTTATCCTTAAGTCTCAGTGAAATTTCACTGTGTTTCCTACTAGTTCAGTCAGCTCACTTGCCTGTAAAATGTCTTCTGATATCCACGTTCTTTGCAGTTCAGTGAGTAGCTGGCTATTGATGCAAGAACACACCAACTGTAATGATATGTATCTGCTGCTTTAATATTTCTCTCTATCAAGAGAGCAGAACACAGATGAATCCTTAGGATCAGGATCTACTTTAAAAAGTCCTGGGACTGCCAAGGAATCCAGTAACTGGTCCTGGAAGGGGCTATGCTAGGTTTTGGGGGGAATGCTATTATAGTTACAGATGAATATAAAACACCAACACTATTCATAAATTTAGGGAGGGAGGGGGGCTTTAAGCTTGGAGTGTTACACAGGTAGCATGAAAACCATATCCTCACAGAAATGCAACTTAAAAAGCTTTTAACATTTTAAGGAGCTTTTAACATTTCATTTTGCCATAACCCATACAACATGCCATTGCATTTGGAAATTGTTTTCAGGCTAATGATTTCTTCTCAACAAGGATTGTGTGCACTTCATCAACATACACTGCTTAGGAGATGCAATAAAAAGTGGAAGAACTCAATGTGGCTGTACAGCCATGAAGAAAGTGTCATTTCTGCACATGGCCCTCCCTCGGACACAGCATCTGCAGGTAATGCTTGTGACTGTTGCAACACATTGTATTTTAGTTTGGTTGGAACAGGATTTTCAAAAGACCCTGTGGAATACAATTGAACCATACCTTCTATCACCAGGCATACTTCATCAATTCATTCTTTCTTCTTATCTGATGTTCAGATGAAAATAAGTTTACTATTCCCTCTGATGTGTACTGCTGAATATCCATGTGGTAATAAGAATGGCTCTACTTCAGGCTGAAATTGTAATAGAATTTCTTGTCGTTATTTGTAATGTCCTATGGATCTGTATATATGTGATGCCTGTATTTGCACTGAAACTACACTATATACTTTCCAATTAAACATCAGAGCAAATGAGAATATGCAACATAAAAATACTGTGACATATTTAGCTTTTTGAAGTATACACTCCTGTCTTCCTGGAAATTATACATAAATACAAATAAGGCGTAACTTAAATGTTTCAGTAAAAATCTTTGTTTTCACAGCCTCATCTTTGATCCTGCAATGCAGTCAAAATGTAGACTGTGTAACATCTGATTATAGTCATCATTTCCCTAGCAACAGACTGATATCCTCACTCAATACATTATACAGTATATTTCGGAGAACAGGGCATGCCAGAAGGGAAGAAGATGGATGACTCAACAGGTCTTTTTCATCCGTAATTCTCTCATCCATGGAAAGAATTAAGAACTCTCTGGACACAAACGCAACATCCTCATTTGTTTGGAAGTGCAAACACCAACAGTGTATACTAATATTAATAATGATGATTCTATAGGAACTGCTGCTATTATGGCATTATTATGGAGCTCTCCCCCCAAAATAAAAAAGGCAAGCACCCCAGGAAGTAACCAAAAAATGGCACACGGACACCTCCTGGTGGTACTGGGATGTATTTTTACATAGAAGGATTCAAAATTAAACCAACCCATAGAAACAAAGGTCCTAACAGTCACGATGGATCTAAGGTGATTAAGGGGTTGAGAAAAATACTTGAAAATCATGAGAGCAGAGTATTGTAAAAATATCTTTTACATTATTGAATTATGTCTTTGGGTTTTGTACTTAATCTCTTAAAACATATTTTTCAGAACTTCCCCAGGCACCTATACCCCGTAAATAAGATTTCCATAACTACTGAAAATAAATGGGGTTTTAAAGTAGGCCTTGCAACTGGTTGCTGTAGATGAACTATAATCAGAAATGCATTATTGGCTGGTTTTCATGCAAACTCTGATAGCTCTGAGGACAGAGAATCCCAGCCTATGTTCACCAGTCTGGCAGCACAGACAAAATACTGTACCTTCCTGGTGAAATTTCTATCAGGAAATTAACAATCTGAGTATATCAAATAGGCTATAAACTTAAATAGTCATCATAGCAAAACCAAAGAATCTGAAATCTGTGGAAATTTGTGCTTACTGGAATTCCCTACGAAAAATATTCAGAACAAAACACACAAAAAACCGACCTAAACAAAAAACCGTCAGAAATGTCATCAAGGCAAATTCAGAAGAAGGGAAATTCCAAAGCATTACAGAGTGTTTATGACAGACCTCTCTTTCTTTGTGCTATTCCCATGATCTATGCCAAACAACTAGGTGTTAAGACAAATAATGAAGGAATTTGGTGGCTATTACCATAAGTAACCCAAGATGTTTCAAAGAGAAGGGGAAAACAGAAGAGAGCTCTGGTGGGTAAACCTATTTTCTACCTTCTTTCCTGATGTCTGAAAGGTGACTTAGTGCTGTAGTGGGTTCAATTTTATATCGACAAATTTTTTTCTCTTTTCACTACCTGGAATATGTTCCTTCTCCAACAAGTCTTGTGACCAATCATTTAGGATTATGAAACAACTCTGCATAAGATAAAGCCACAGAGAAATTTCATTTTCTTTAAAGTAGCCTATCTATGCTTCCACAGAGTCCACAGAATATTGTAATATGAACTATGACAAGGATGGTAAAAACAAGTTGTTTTGCAGTGGTACTTCCAAACAGAATCATACAATGGTTTGAGCTAGAAGGAACCTTAAAAATCATCCAACCCCCCCTGCCATGGAAATGGACATGGACATCTTCCACTAGACCAGGTTGTTCACAGCCCCATCCTACCAGGGCGGGAGCATCCACTCCTACTTCGGGTAGTAGTTCCAGTGCCTCACCACCCTCATAGTAATGAATTTCTTCAATAGGTATCAAAATTGTTATGCTTATATCACTCAAAAACCAGAAATGGCTCTTCAGTATTGCAAAGAGAGTTCTACTGCATGCACAGCTTTCTCCCAAGGCAACCTAAATGTACATAGCCACCTGTGATTCATATCAGTTGTAAATTCTGTTGCTTTTGTTTGAGAACACATTCTTCTCTAAAACTTCTTGTTTTCTCAGAGCTGAAAATAATAGATCTGTCTGATGAAAGCTATTTACTTTTCATATATGTTTGTGGGTGTTTGTGTAAGTGTTCAAGGACTGGAAAAGTAGGCAGACATTCCATACCCTCGGGCACATGGTGTGACTCTTGGGAATGGTGCTATGTAGGGCCAGGAGCTGGATTTTATGATCCTTCAGGGTGCCTTCCAACTCAGCTGATTCTGGGATTCTGGGATTCTTTGTTAAAGAAAAACAAGTTCACATATTAAATATTACAGAAAAATCCACATCCTTTACTAAATAGCATTTTTCTAGCAAATTTTGGCCATAAGATATCTAACATTAATGTAAATGTCAGCACTTTGTACTGTGCTGTCCTGAAAACACTGTTTTCAAAAGACAAAGTACCTTATTTATTCTCTCACGGTAGTTTAACAAACCCTAGCCCTAATAACAGCAGTTTTGCAAAACTTGCACGCAGATCTATTACTGTAATATTTTTATCACTGTTTGATCTGCAGGAGGTCTGCTTTAATGTGAGCTACATGCAAGGCCAGTCAACATCTTCCCAAGACCTCCCAGCCTCTTTTTGGTCCCTCCTTACTGTCTTCCATTAGATATTATGGAATATAATGCTGCTCCCTGAAGCATTAGTCTGTTTCTCTAAAATACTCCGGTGACTGCTATTCATGTGTTGTGAGGTCAGAAAATATTTAGAGATTGCTACTTTTATCTCCCATATTAAAACTGATTTTTCTTTCTCTGCTGTTTTTATTTCTTTAGGACATGTAAAACTATTCAGTAGATATTCCAGCTTCCTGATTATTTTCACAGTGATAGTGAATGTAAAGAACTGAGCAGTTAATTTCAAGTTAGAAAAAAGGCAAGTGACTGCTTTGAGTTTTATGGCACAGTACATATACAATAATTTCTAGACTGTGCTCAGCACATTCCACAAAAATAACACTTCCAAAAAAATGCTGATCTGATTTATACAGGTTATAGAGAAATCTCATAAAAACTCTCTTCAGTAAGATAACAGATTTGAAGAAGCATAAAACTTATATGGAGATACACTCTGACTACTGGAAGCAGATTCAGCGGATAAATTTTTTGGTGTTCAAGTTTCAATCACAAGGAGAATTAATGGGGTATTTGTTGCCCTGAGGTTTCACCCAATAAATTTCCCCAGTTCAAATCCAGAAACCCCTATCCCTCATCTAACCAATTGTACTGGTTTGGGCTGAGAGAGAGTCAAGAAGAGAGAGAAGCTTCTCCAAGGGATGATTAAGGAGCACAATCTAGTTTAGGTTCTTTGAATTTCACCCTATAAAAAGTGTTTGGTGGGACTTCCTGTTTAGTTACACAGACAATTCCCTTCAGTGTCTGGCACAAATATTTCTTTATACCTATGCAATGAAGAATCGGGACTCACAAACTTGTCTTTTCACCTTCACTTTCTATTAATTTTCCCCTTTCTCATGAAATGAGATAGCAAAGGCTCATATCAAAAGTGGAATAGGTATTTCAAAAATATGTACCAGTTTCACTATAGTCATCATTATGTTTTACAAACCACATTAACTGGGTGAATAGGGTTTTGCAGATTTAGACACAAGATGATTCACAAGGTTGCAGTTCATAAACACAATGATCAACTACTCAGCATATGACGATCTACCAACCTGAAAAAAACCAACTTGAACTGGAAATCAAAGCACTACTTCAAAAGACATTAATTTGACCAGCTGTGCAAAGGAAGGACATCAATAACCTCAGCAACTGGCATCTGGAGTTCGTTCACTTTAGCAACTGCATTGCACATAAAATACATGACAGAGTTGGCAACTAAGTGTCATGAGTGGTAACAGCAACAAGTCTCTGCTTTTCAGAGTCACAGAATGGACTGGGTTGGAAGGGACCTCAGTGGAACAGGTCCAGCTTCCCTGCTCAAGCAGGGTCATTCTAGAGCACCTTGAGTGCTGTTTGATGTGAAATCTTGAAAACTTCTTCCTTTATAAAAAAGCTGTGGATTGAGTTGTACCAATCACACATTGTTTTTATTTTAAAGGGACAGGATGACACTACTGTATTTCATATTGTCTTTTTTCTTTGCACTCACCTGTAGAAGGAGGTAGAAGATATATGTCAACTTGGAAGGTATTTCCATCTATGTTGTGCTCTATTCTATTTGAACATGTGAGTAGCGCAGCAAAGTGAATGTAGCAGAACAAGATAACGAATGAAACCAATGGTCGGTAATATCTGAAACTCAATAAATTTAATAGAACTCAATACAATTAAATATAATCTAATATATTTTACCAATATATGTTTCATCAATATTAGTAAATTTATTTCCCTTTTTATTTTTTCTCTACCATATACTGACATTTCTCTTTCCACTTTCTGAAGACATTGCTTGTTTAAGCCTGAGACATCTACTTTTAATTCTTTAAAAATTAGCCCACTTGGCTTGTTTAAGTCAAATATAAAGGCTTTTTTACATAGGAAATATGCAGTTTCAGAGAAGCATGTGAACTCTGTAGGTAACAACTTAGAGGTGATTCTGCTCTTTTGCCTAGAGCACAGGAGACACTTAGAAAGGGTTTCAGAAGAACACTGATGAAGCTTTTTTCATCATGTGGGGGCATACTGACTATGAAAATCAATCTGTTCCTCTACTGAGCCAGGAGCAATAGGTTTTTGCCCACTTAATATGTGAATGAGTTCAGAGCAATGAAAGGTGCCCTATCTTAATACTTGTTTCTTGAACCGTGAAGTACATCAATAAAATATCTGTATTTATCTTTAGACCTATATATCTTTATTTCTATCTATATCTCCATCTAATCATATGGATTAGATATAGCCATAAAGAGATAGTGATCTCAGTCATAAAGAGATATACTAGCTACATT
>VYXD01013589.1:245739-261888 GCA_013397195.1 Hylia prasina
AGCTGGGAGCTGGCAGCTGAGAGCAGGGCTCTGTCACCCACGGCCCTTGCAAATAAACCACATGTCCTGGGAGCACCCTGTCTCCAAATATCTATATTACCATCACAGCACAGAATCTACAATATATGATATATCTCTGTAATCTATAATGAGTAGAACAGTATAATTTCCCAGGCAGAGAAATTGCTCAACACACCAACCATAATCACATGGCAATTTAGTCATTATTTTTTTCAGTTTCATCAACAGGAAAAGCAGAACTTTTTTTTCTGGAGCATTATAATACCTAACAAATTCAGGTAGGATGAGATTATTTTTTCTTTGTTCAAATGTCTTTGTTAGTTTTTATATTCCAGTGAAGACAATATACTAAGCTTTTTGAAGACACATTACTGGACAAAGAAGAAATTTTATCTTAAAAGCTTTCAGGGTGCAGTTTGACAGCTTAGGCTTTCAAAATTGTGATTTCTATGAACCAGTCTGCCAGGCTGCATCACAAGGAAGTACAAATGTGCAGTACATGAAGTAAAGGTGCTGCATATAACCTTGAAGCTTCACACATAGGAAAGGTTAGCCCTCTCTTTCAATTACCATCTTTTAGCCATAAGCCAATATGCTCACTTGTCCTTGCCAGAGAGCTGAAATAAACATTGGAGGGAAGTGTTCTGCACAAGGGTTGTTTTTGACTAAGCTCATTTAGTGGCTCTGAATATGACAGTCACTGAGTACAAGACTCAGAACTGCTCCCTCAACCCTTTATTCTTCCAGAAAGTCAAGTTCTTATTCTTTTGGACAGCTATTAATCACTTTTACCAATGATCTTTTAAAGTAAAAGCTCAAAACCTTAAATAAGTGTCCTAAACATAGCTCAAGGTCCAGATGCCATGTCCCTTTGTGGCTGAAGGTGAGATCTCTTCCTATTTCCTGTGGAAAGCCACAGGAACTTTGGGGCATTTTGGTCTTTAAAGAAAATACATCAAGCATGCATTAATAAAACCAAAGGCCAGATGATCATGACAGTACACTGGGTCTGAATCCAGCAGTCATTCTTTGTAGGACACCACTTTATTTTGGATGTAGCAATAGTGCCTGTTTCCACAACAGTTTGAAAAATAAAGCTTTGATCCATGGCATCAAAGGTTTAGCTTAATTCCCATGCTTTGTCTGAGACTTTGAATCTCCACCATGTACCTTCTAGACAAGAAAGTATTCTGGTGCTAAGATTCTCAAGGCTTCCTTTAAAAGCATTTCTCCACCCCATTGTGTAAAAAGAAAGAAATGAAAGGCCTTGCTTACCTTCTCCCAGGTGAATGCCACAACCACTAGATTACCATACAATGGGTCCAAAACTACACTGATTATTTTCTTTAAGGAAAAAGACTAGAATTGATAATCTCATCTCCAAAGGGAACTACTCAAAGGAATTTGCATACTTAATAAGAGCAGTCAAGCCAAAGAAGAGAAAGGCATCCCAAGCTCAAAAGGAGACATTTACATCCTTGACAAGCAGGTCTTAGACATCACTTTGTGCTATTCTTTACAGGCTCATGTAAAGGCACATAACTTCTGCAGATCCCATTTCTATGCCCATAACCCAGGGACAGTCTAGGCATCCTCAAAGGACAAGGAATTGCAGGAGTTGCATCCTCCTCATGAACACAGTCCAACATTTATTAACTCTTCTCACGGGAGACATCACAAGCCACAGCTGATCTGAAATTTAGATATAACCAACATTTTATGTCCAACAACAAGAATAATAAAACATCCTTAAATTATAACTATTCAGCTAAGCATTGGCATCCAGAAGCAGATTTCCATCCAGCATTAGTATTCCAGGCTAATTTTGGGAGAGGCTAGTGACAGCTGTTTTTGTCAGTTACTCACTGCTTCTCCATCCTAGGGTCCTTAACTTAATAACACAAACTGCCTTTTTCATGTATGATGTTGATAGCTCATAAAAAAATCCCCAAACATCCTTTAACAAAAGAAACATGCAACTGGAAGAATGAAATCTGGGAACAGAAGAAGAAAAAAAAAACTACAAAATTCTCAGAGTTAATCGTCTTCTGACCTAGCAGTTGCTTTTATAGCATTCCAAACAAGTATTTTGACAACACTTTTAAAAATAAAGACCTATTCTTCACTAAGAAAATAATTTAAAACTAATAGGTAAAATATAACTAATAAATCTGTGTTTAACAGAAAGATTTATCTGATGTGCATATAAATAGGTATATATGTGATATATATAAATAGGTATATGTGACAGAAAAGTATACCATAAATCTATAAGTATGACTGGTGAAATGGATTCAGATAGTGAAATTAAGTGGTCATCTGAAAAAAGAAAATTACAAGTAGGCAATTTCCCTTGACTCCATCTCTCTAAAATCCATTGCTCCTGAGTAGATGTGAGACTGCTGAGGCAAATTCAGCTTCTGTGATGTAAATTTAGGGTAATGGTGTTGAAGTGAATATTACATTTATTTATTGGCTTTTAGGGCAGGAATTGACTCTACCCTGTAATTTCTGCGTCAAACCCATGCTGTAGATCAGATTCATATTTTATCAGGATCTAAATCTGTGCATAGATGCATTTATTCTTAGGGCATTTGCTGAAAATTGCTACTACAGATCCATCAGTGGAGGGGAGGGGGAGGTGTCCAGCGACTTATTGGGGTTCCTTTTAATGCAAAAGGTCTGTATTCTAGAAAATTATCCTTAACAGAATCCAGTGAAGATATTTCAGAGCTCACTTCTTTCTTTGAACATATGACTACAAATACTGTTACTGTTTACAGCGGTATGGCAGTATCTGAGAATAGCATATTGTTCTGAATGTTCAGAAGAGCACACAATACATTTGAAACACAAATAAAATCTCCATTCATCAAACAAAATCTCGATTATTTTCTTTTGCCTCATATTTATTTGACATTCAGCTTTGAGACTTAAAGTCATGAGGGGGGATTAATATTATTATTATTGTTACTATTGTTTTTATTATATAATACTGAGTTCATTTTTCTTTCATCATAGCTTGATTATGCAAAACTTTCAAAATAGTCACCTAAATGGTGAAATCCATGTAACAGTAAAAAATAAGATCACTGCATGCATATATTTAATAGATGGCAACTAATTCATTTGATATAAAGGTACACCTTAGCAACAGACATCTTCTATATGACTCCAAGTTTTATCCTTAAGACAACCCCACCCTGCTGACATACCCATAGACCTCAGTAATGACATCATCCTCACCTTTTTTTTACTGGGAAGGGTAAAGAGGAAGGTCCCATATGCTAAATCCTTTTTTCCAGAAACATGACGCTTTTTTGGAACTTAATGACATCTGCTTTATAGGACAGCAGATGTGATTTCCTTCTAATGGAAACCATTAGATTGAGTTCTAACAGTGAGCTGGTACACACAGAAGTTTTATTTCCCTATAGGAGCAAGATCTGCAGATCAGATCTTTTCTAAGACGTCTGGTCTTATGATGTCTGGTAACTGTTCCACATTTTTTGTTCACTCAAAATATGCAAACAGGAAGGTAACCTTGTCAGCATTGTATACTTGCAAGTTACACTTAATTACAGTAAATACATGTGAGATCTATTGGAGGATACTTCATGATTTGAATGCTTTAGAAGAGACGACAGAAGACATTTGGAAATTAAAACATTGATAAAGAAGAGAACACAGCAGACAATCAGACAGTGTGTACAGAGGTTCTGGAAACCTGATAACATCATGCTTCTGGTTCAAGTTTCTGATTTACAGCAGCATTTTTAAGAAAAGGGCAGAACTGTTGGATTTCATTGCAATGACACCTCTTATTTGATGCTGCTATGAGGACCCTTCCTCTGACTTTCCCAGCCTCATTCTTCTTTTTGAAGTGTGTCATTAGCAACTCTGGTTCCAGAAACCTTGGGCTTTGTCTCCAATCCTGCTGGTCACAGAAAATGTTGCCTTTCTCTTCCAGCTGGGACTGGACCTCTTCAACAGCAAGTCAGACATCCCAGACTGGAGCATCTTCCAAGAATTATACAGACAAGTCAGAATTTTGTTTTTCTGAATAACTGTAGATGAACCTTCCCTCTCTGACACTTCACCTTGTCCTATTTCATCTTTTAAGTCTTCCAAGCCTGAGTTATGGAGTGAGATCCTTTTCTTTAAGAGTTTCAGAAAGCCACTTGTAGTCACACAGCAGATGGATGCAGCATAGCATTCACAAGATATGATGTCACATAGCAGATGGATGCCTATTAAGATCATGACAGTCTGTTCTTCTTCCCCTTTTTAACAAAAAAATATTTCTTGTCAAGTTTCTCAAGCATTTTTCTTGACGGTATTGCACTAAGGAAAGAACACTTACAAAGCCTGTCTTGTAAGCCAGTGCTCTGTACCAAAACAATGACAACTTACACTTCTGGGGACCTGAGTAGAAAGACAGCACAACCGGTCAGGCAGAACATCCTCTCTGGGCAGAGGCTCAGATGCCAAAAGACTACACAGTCACTTTGGCAGGACAACCTTTAAAGTTAACACTTTTCATAAAGTCTTGTTTGGAAGAGGCTACTGCAGAGAGAGCTCTGTTCCCCTCACAGTTCTTGACCAAGTCATAGGCTAAAAAACATGGAAGAAATCTACGACTGAAAAAGCTACAATAGATTATTGCAGTTATGATAGTTGCAATTGGTGACACATGCTTTTTGTAACCTGTTAGTAAGATTTGGATAGAGAATGATAACTCTTACTAAGTCTTACTGGTTAATTAAGCAATGTAGAAGAGAAGACTATGGAGCAGTCCCTTCACGCCTTACTAAAAAGCTCTGGGATTGAATGCCTTTGCTGTAAGGAGGAAAAGGAGTACTCCTTAAGGACCAGCCTGGATTTCAGGAGGGTTGTTAGGCAAATACCATTAGAATTTTTGTAATTGCATCTGACTACATCATTGTTTCTCTCTCTACTCCTACTTAGAAGTTTCCTTACTGCACTGAACCTCTACAACTTCAGGAATTCACCTCGAATAAAGAACAGGAGAATTTCTGCACAATTTCTTCAAGCAAAATCCTCTTTGAAATGAAGGAAAGGTTTGCATAGTAACTATAAGAATCTCAGAATAACATAAGAAACTGTAAGAATGTGAGGTCAGATCTCAGACTGATGGCTTTGGAAGCACATACTGAACCCACAAACGGATAAGATAGAGCTTTAGTATCTGCTGATAACAAGGGGTCACATATTTTTCTACACCAATTATATGGGTGTAGCCTTCTTTAGACAAAAAGTCAAGCACCCAGGTCAAACCTTTTAAGAACAACTTTTCTAGTTGTTATTATTATGGGGAATAAAGTTAACATCTTGCAAAGCAAAAGGCAGAGCCTTAAAGAAAAGATTTTGCAGGGGATTTTTTTACCCCACAGCAGATAGATGGATAGTCATACACAAACATATAAAAATGATATTTCACATCTACTATCAAGCATAGAGAAGAATTTATACCTTTTAATTATTAGTATTTCTGGACTTATGGAGTTGCTGTGAGAAAAAGGCACAATAAGGCTGTTTTGTTATTCTGATATTCAACAACAATGCACACCCATATCAAGTCACCTGGTTTTCACCTAGTTTTGGTTGGATAGTACTTTTCAGTCTTGATTATTTAGCATGCAGCTAAATGGACCAAGAATTTTTTTCATACCTTTAAGGATATCCTTCCACTAACACAAAGGCTTCCTAATGGTCATTGAAAAGAACTGTGGCTAAAATGATTACTTCCCCTTTACTGGGAAAGGAAGAATTTTTGTTTCTAAAAAAAATCTTGTCTATCTGAAAATAAAGCTAAAATAGTTCCCTTGCCTAGGCCTGCAAACATATTGCATGTAGAAAACCTTGTGTCTGTCAATATCACTTCACAAAGCATTACTAAAGAAGCATAATGAAATCATCTGTACCACAGCAGCATCCAAATTCAGCTTCTCTTTGTTTTCATGGTGGTTTAATGATCCATAGCTGTACTGGGAATATTTCATAAATAAGCAATGCTTTTTGTTAAAATGGTGTTTCCTCAAACTAGGAATGGAAGGAGTTTTAAAGCTGCAAACAAAAGCCTTGAAATGGTACCAGGAAAGAAAGAATTTCTCTGCAAACAAAATAGGGGAGAATTTGCCTTAAAGGGTGTGCATATGCTATTTTGATAGCAAGTAGATATTTCTGAATTCACAGTGCAAACAGGAGCAATGCAGAGCTCCTGTAAATTACTCTATCAAGTAGAATACTGCATGCTGATGCATATCTCCATAGATATGAAACAGTGGCCTCATCCCTTCTACTAGAACTATGAAATCTGCTATATACAAAAATAGCTACACAGTAATTGTAAGCCACTGGCAAAGAAAAACCCAATTACCTCAAAGAATGTCAGTGGCAGCATTTGCTTCTAATTCTTGTTTCTGTTTATGGCAAAAATAATAATCATTTTGTTAGCAAACCAGATGTTTATGCATCAAGCTTATTAACTGAACTGGCACACACACAACTATAGGATAACACGCACAAAAGATGACTGATTAAGAAAATGGATGATTAAACACATCAGCTGATGGAAATTACATTTGAGATTTCTGTGGAGGACATTGAGGGAAGTACAGAAGTGGAAAGAGCTAAAATGACAATTCAAACACAAGGTCCAAGATCCAAATAGTTTGAGGTCTGAACATAGGGAAACTGAATGATCTAAGAGCTATCTACTCATTCATATAACACTGTAGTTCTAACATAGAAATAATAGTACAAGGGGATGTTCAGGTTCTGCCAGGAACTGTGCTGGACTTTTATGTTTGAAATTAATTACAGAATCACAGGATGGTTGAGGAGGGAAGGGACCTCTGGAGGTGATTTGCTCCAACCCCCTTGCTCAAGCAGGGGCAAGTCCAGCAGGCTGCCCATGACCATGTTCAGGTGAATTTTGAATGTGTCCAAGAACAGAGACTCCACAACCTCCCTGGATAACCTGTGTCAGTGCTCAGTCACCCTCACAGTAAAAAGCTCTTTCCTGATGTTCAGAAGGAAACTCCTGTGTGTTGGTGTGTACCCACTGCCCATGGTCCCATCACTGGGCACTGTTGATAAGAGCTTGGCTCTGTACTCTTTGCCCACTCACTTGAGGTATTGCTATACATTTCTATATATTTCTGATGAAATCCCTCTGAGCCTTCTCTTCTCCAGGCTGAATAGCCCCAACTCTCTCAGCCTTTCCTTACTGGAGACATGCTCCAGTCTCTTCAGCATCCTGATGGCCCTCCACTGGAAGGCCCAGTACATCCATATTACTGCTGTACTGTGTCCAGAATGGGATGCAGTATTCCAGATCTCAGCGGTACTGAGTATCAGTGCTGAGTAGAGCAGCAGTTTCTTCCCTTCACCTGCTGGCAGTGCTTTGTCAGTGCAGTCTGGGACGTCATTCCCTTTCTTTGCCATAAGGGTGAAAGACACCAATCCTGCAGGATTGGTCAGCAGGGAGGGCAAGCCTATCTGTAAATATGGGCTAAAGGCTATATTCAGCAGGTATGCAAAGTGCTGACTTGTAAGACATAAATGGGGCTTGCTTTAAAGTGACTCAGCCACCATGGTCTAAGCAAATCTCTGCATTTGTCTGCTTGTACTGCAGGCACTTTGAAACCCACTTAGTCACATGTTTATCTGAAGTGCAAACAGCCCCAGCCCCTCAAGACATGGCTGAACAGCCTCCACCTACCCCAATTGCATATGGTGATTTTATGTAGGACACTGGACAGGTGAGAGAACTTGAGGTACTTTGAGATGCCCAAAAATCTCCTTTCACAAGGTCAAATCACATTTGTATCCTTAAGTTCGGTTTCAGGAAAAGGTAGGTACAAGTAGTCTCTACTGACTCTACTGTCCCAAATTTTGTTTATGGTGCATAAAATGCATACAAGGGATAATACAGACATAGTCATCCAAGCCAGATCAGAAGTGCAAATGAGGAGCTGGCCTCATTTGATTCTGCTTGCAATACAGAAATCAGTGAGGGAAGTAATGATGAGAGGGAAGTGTAGAACCTGACGTTTCAGGAAGAACCTGAGGTTGCAAAGTTCTGGAAACAGATGTTTGAATACCTAGAGAGAGTATAGGAGACAGCCTAATCTGAAATACTGAGAGAAAATCAAGCCAAGAAAGTGACACGAGAGATTGTTTTTAAAGTATTTGGAGGAGTAATAGTATTCAGTGGGGTTTCTCCCTGAACTGCCAGCATTGCTAAGCCAGCTCTTTCTGTTCTCTTGCTAATGACTTAGATCTACAAAAAGCAAGAATTTCACACTGGTGGAAACTGAATGAAGTGGTCCCTAGAATCAGAAAGAGGTGGACAGAAATGTAGGTAAGAGGACTCTGTATTGCAAAATTTTCAGGAAGTGCAAGCAGTATCCCAGAGCTGTAAAAGATTTTTGCTGGCTTAGTTGCATTTAGATGCATACAAAAAGCATATTCCAAAATACAAAATTGGGCTTGAAGCTCAGTTTCAGTTCCTTGTTTCTCTCTTCAGTTTTAATTAGACTTTTTATAGAATTAGTTCTCCAAAAGTAAAGAAAAATCAAAGGGAGGAATCAATAAGGAAAGAGACATCTAGCAGTGTCTGCCAACAAACCACTTTTTTTCTTCTCTAATTACTGCCTGTGTTTGATCTCTGACTAACTCCTTTGTATTTTAATTTACAATACCTGGCACCACCTGATACATTTATGATCTAAATGGCCTTCCCAAATGGGCACAAGGATCTACTGAACACTTAAAACATGTTCATGTGTTAAAGACTAAGAAGAGGCCATAAGAAATATTGACGTACAGAGACACAAAATAAAAAAAATATATTTATTGGAGGAATTTTGCCCAGCCCATTTTATCTTATTTTATATATAATCTGTTGAGAAAATAAAATTGAATCCCACTTAAAATAAAAATAAAAAAATAAAAAAAATTTAAAAATCCTCACAAAAAAAATGGAAGTGGCATCAAGAAAATGAAACAAAAATCCCATCATAAAATGTTATAATCAATGTGGAATACATTGATTCTCAAAATCTCCTTTGTGTCCATTATTAAATGAAAGCCAAAATCACATACTTAACTTTTTATTTTGCAAATATTTACCTCTCTTCAAGCAAAAGGAAGATGACTGTGAGTAAGAGGCAGAGGGGACAATTTCAGCTCTTCATTCTGCTTGTGGTTTTTCGTGCTTTCATTTCCTCTTTCCATGTCTTACTCTGCCAATGTCAGTAACAGCCTGAGATCCAAAAACTTCCATAGTTGCTGGATATTATTTTCATAAGTAACAGCTTCTATATCCAAATAGGTTTGTTTCACACGCAGTATCTTAGGCAAATATCAGCTTAATCAGGCTCTGAATTCAAAGTGTGTCTCATGCTGTTGAGTAAAAACAGAAACCCTGACTCCATTTCTGAGATCAATGTATGTAAATCCTCTGAATCAATATGAAATTTCACAGTAAGCCAAAGAAGAGAATCAAGGAAAAGCTATGTCTAATCAAATACTGTCCAGTGAATCAAATTATCAAAGATCTTTTTTGCATCTCAAAATTCTACAGTTTGACCAAATGGCATGAAATATTTAAGAATATATTGTGAAAATTATTCTGACCTAGCATATATCTCCTCTGTTTCTGATTTCTGTGATTAAAAATAGAACTATGCCTTAGCCCAGTTGCTGTTATATTCCAGCAGGATGCAGTTTGATGGGCCCATTCCCCAAGGTGAAAGTATGGACTAATATTTCTGTGTCTCTTGCTCAAGCCTGTGTATATTTGCTGAGTTTTTATAAAGATATGGAAAAGAAAATTTCCTGCCAGATGGCAAATTAGAAAATAAAATGGAACATTTTTTTCATTATATTAAAATCTACAGTAATTATTGAAGTCACTCATGAGCAACCATTCATCACCACAAATAACATTTTGCTATCTACTATGTGCCAAATGTGTCAAGATTCTTCTGTAAGTATTCACATGAAGCTGGAAAGATCAGTGGAGTTGTATCATACGGTGAAATTATTTTTTTTATCCAAGTATCCAACTACATAGCAAAACAAACTAATACAGAGAAAGCCATCTCAGACTGGCTCAGGCTGAGGGCCACCACATTTGCCACAATTACTTTCAGTTTGCTGAAAACTTCCAGTGTACTGATCTATACCTAAAAAGAAATTGATTCCAATACCCCATTGAGCTGGGTGTTAGAGAGGCTGGAGCATCAGTTTTCATCCCACACTCTCAGTAGATGTAATCACTGATACATCTTAATACCAGAAAACAACATGTGGCATGCAGATATCTAGCATTTGGGGAAAAAAAAAATCACAAATCATTAGAGACAGAGGGAATTCTCACCTTGGCCAAGCACTGGTAAGAGATATAGACATAGAGAGGGAGGCTGTGGCTTTGAAAGGAAAAATAAAAAGAGATAATTACTGGGAGGATCAGGTACAACTAGAACAGGCCTGGAGAATTCATTGACTGGACTCTTTGTTTAACTTAAGGAAAAGTACATCAAATTAATGATATTTGGATTAGACAAAACTAAATGTTCATCTAAAACTAGATGAAACTTTCGTGTTTTCTTTCTTTGCAAAGATATTAGGTAAAAATTACTTAAGAAGGACTTCTATTGGTATATCCATGGCTATGTATTCTCAAAGAACTGCAAATGTGCAAATTTAGTCACATCATGTAAACATGATAAGGGATGATATGGACTGCATAATCCATCCAGGTTTTTGTTGAAGAATAGATGGATAACAAGATCACATTCTAGGAAAGAAGCTGAATATCTTAGGTGATGAATAAAAAAGGAAACTTTTCCATCTATCCCTTCAGAATATTTTGTTCTGAAACAAAATCTAAGTTCAGCCAGAATCTCTAGTCTTACCATGATCTAATATGACGTGTTCCTCTGCATAAGAAATACACTACCAAATTACAATATAAATAGAGATTAATTTTTAATGCCATTTTTATTTCTTAATTTTAAAAAATTGCCTTAAAGGGTAAAATCACCTCATACCATTGATAGAATCATGGTACATATGTATAATTTTATTTACCATGCAAGTCATTTGGAGGGTTCCAGAAGAGCAGAATATTTCACCAACTGGGTGGTCAATTTGTTCATACAATACATAGATGCACCCAAATTTTACGTCTGCCTAGCAAAGTCTATTTTCTAAGTCAGTATTTAAGAAAGACAAACACATAAAGTGCTTTGTGGAACTCTGGATTTGCAAAATCAACTTTGCAGCATTGTTTTGTTTCTCAGTAACCTCTCACTTTTGGCTTGTGCTGTGCCTTATAAAACAGATTGTGTTGTAAACCAGCAAGCTGCAGCATAAAAGTGTGTTGGAAATTAAACACAAACAGTGCAGGGGATTTACCAAGAGTCAATTTGTTTGGCTTAGATATTCCACACTCTGAATTGCCCTCTTATTTTTTAAAAAACTAGCTTACTAGTAGAACTGTGAAAAATAACATCCCAACATATAAAGACTCTTATGCAGGTTGCAAAAGGCAATATATGGAAATAAGAAAACAGCAGAGGTACTACACGCAGTGATAAAGTCAGTCCCTGGTCTCCTTCTTGAGAAAAATCTACCTAACAGCTGGCAACCTAGAATTTAAACTCATATTTTCTTTGTCTTTTGGGAATTATTATAACTCATTTACCCTTATTTTTTTCAGTTTAGACTCAGCTTTATAAATTGAGCAATTCATGTTCTGAGAGAGCAGAACCTGTTTACTCCAGTACTGTTTACCAAGTTTTATTGTGGTCTCTGGTCTCATTCTGTCTAATCTAGGACAACCACAGCAAACAAAACTACCAAACTGTTCTGAAAAAAATAAAAGGGTTGCTAAAAAGATTGATAGCAAAGTCACAATACTCCATTCCTGAATATAAATTGTGACTATAACCCACAGAAGAACAAAAGGCATTCTTGCAGGAATTCAACTAGGAATTATTATAGTAGGAGAGTAATGACTCTTGTATGTAGTCCTCAATTAATGTTAACTGTAAGAAAAAGCTTATTAGGAGTATTTAAATTTTAAAGTCCCCCTGTGCAAGCATATCTGAATTCCCAGCAGCTAGTTATAGTGTATTAATTAAAATACCGCTTTGGGAAATCCTTCTTTACCCAGTGTTCATTATTAACATGAAAGATAGTGGAAAGGTTTTGATATTTTATAAAGATTTAGTCATTGTGACAGGGATTCAAATGGTGAAAAAGAGCATTTGAAATGTTAATGAAATTCCGATAATTTTACAGGACTTACTATTTTTTTTGACACTTCTGCCCCAAACAAATTATTTGCACTGCTTCGCAAAAACCAAGGGCAAGGTATTGTCAAAACTTTGGATCCCAGAGTCTTTTCCTAAAGATTTGGAATAGTAGAGTGTAGGGATTTTTCTATATTGATATATACAGGAAGCCACATTTATTCCACAGCTCCTCTCAGCCTGTCTAAACTGCTTATCAGATCCACAGCCCATTTCCCACAGCAATCCCCCTTTACTTGGATGTATGAATATTTCTAAATGTCAGAGCTTTTCACATTGCATTTTACCAAATACATCCTTTTCCTTTCCATGAATCTCTCACACAAGAGTGGCTGCATGACAAACAGGGCTTACACACAGGAACTGAGTCGAGTTGATTGTTGCCAGCCAGGCTGTGCCAGCCATAAACATTTGCCATTACAGGAAAGCAGAGACAACTTTACATTTCAGTAATACACCTGGGACCTGTGAGGACAGTCCTCCAGTTCTTCTGCAAGAGGCCTTGACAGATTCTGGCAGAAAGATTTGGTGCCACTGCTTCCCTAAGTTTTGAAATTCAGGACGCTTTCAAATCATAGACCATGATTCCATGTCTCTAGGCGCTTTTGAAAATGCTGACTTATGCAACCAGAAATCTAGACTAACCTCTAACTTTTATCTATGCCCACAAACCATAGGGAAAATGGGTTTTTCCAATTCATCATAATTTATCTCTTGCAACTTATCACTGTGGGCAAACTCCTTTTTTTACCAACAAAAAATGAAAAACTGTCCCTTTGCTGGCCAGCAGAAGGAGACTTGAGTCTTTCTGGAAACTGTGTCCATGTTAGGTGGCCTCTCTACACACCTGCTAATGTCTGAGCATACCTCAGATTGACTTTTACCTCTCTTCTTTGGAATTCCTTCTGGAGTTTGGGCACGGGTAGGCATGGCTGTGCTAATGTTTGTATTTCAATGCTTTGAAACAAGTCTGAGTAAGAAAGACACAGGTTTTGCATTTAGGGCTGTGTTTTCCTGATTCTCTCAGAGACACTCAGGACTCTGAACATTCAGGACAGTAGGTCTTCAGACTGCATTACATTTTAGAGGCAAATACTTCTCTCATCATTGCTGACACCACAAAACAACTGATATGGAAGAGGAGCTAAATATATACTAGTGCTTACAGGCTTACCATAGCACAGCAAATGTAACCTAAGATGTATTAGTAGAAATATTCCCAGCAGAGGCAAAGAGGTCTAAGTGAAGCGGTAAGATCACCTCTCCAGGACAGTTTAAGATTCTGATCATGTATGAAATATGAATTAACATGGAACAGGCCCAATAAAGGATATCATGGTGGCTATGGAAATGGAAAGCATAGCTTCTGAAGACAGTTCAGAAGACCCCTACTTTGTTTAGGCTAACAAGCCAAATACTGAAACAGAATGGATGCTAATTCCCTATAAATGCATCCAAGAGGTAAACAATAAAATACATAAGACAGAAAAAAATGTTGGCACAAGCATACATGATGCTAACTAGCAATTAATAATACATTTAGCACATGGTTTGGAAAAAAAATCCTAAATGTTATAGGAACGCCATTGCATCAAAGTCCTAAGTTTGGCACAGTAGGTCTACAGAAGGAAAACACAGGCTTGGGATTTTTTTCAGTATGAAGGTAAGTTTGTGAAGGCATTCATGCAGCACAGTGGCTATGATAACAGAGGACTAGTCCCCTGTTGCCCACACACACACCACAGTTAAAAGACAGCTACTTTTCAGCATACCTTTAAAGTATGCTGTCCACATTATAGTTTCTGGAAACTGTGTCTCAAACACCAGCCACAAGAGCCAAAAGAACCTTTAAGTTTTCCTGCAGAATCCTACTCTGAGGTAGGTATTGCCTATTCACTTGTCTCTTATCGTGGAACAGATGATACATTTGGCCAAGCAGATCCCATAGACCATATCAGCTACAGAGACAAATCTCTACAGTGTGTGCTGGGGAAGCTGACAGTTACCTCAGATGTGAACACCACACTGTGGACACTTAAAGGTGAGTGACCGGAAGCTAATGCATGCCCCTGTTTTTAACAAAAAACCCTAAAATTTCAAAGAGAAACAATAAACCAAACCAAATGCACCTCTAATATGAAACCCTTCACTAAACTGAGAACATCTTCTCCTCTGGTTTTGAGTTTGCAATCCACACGTGGAAATGTCATGAGAAGAAATGAACTTCCAGTACACTACCCTAATGGTTAGTGTATCAGGAAACATGTGCTAGCTATAGGCTTAATTAAGTTCTGTGCCAAAGACTTAAAGGATCATTTGCAAAGTTTAGAACTTTGCAACTTGGTGGCAAACTAGTTATTTCTGGCATGCCCTGTAATTTTATAAGCATAAACTCTAGAGACCAAAGACAAATCTGAAAGGTACTTTTACCAAATTAGCCAGAAAAAATTGCAGCAGCAATTACCATATATACCCAAGCTTTTGGTCTCAAATGATGATTTTAATCATGTATCAGTCATGATTTAAATGCTGGCTGTTTGGCATGAAGCATCTGGATCTATTTGTTCTGTGCTAAGAGGATGCAGAGACAACATGACCATAATCTCCAATTTAATGTAGTTTTCATGTATTTCATATATTTCATGTATTCATTCACAGATGTGCAGTGATAAGGACAGTAACTGTGATTCTATGGACAAGCGAATCTGTATCAACCAACTTGGCTAGCATAAGAAATTATTTGCATGTGACTGTAAAGATAGTAGTAATCTCTGTAAGATTTATTGTACATTAGAAAAACTTTATTAGTTGCTCATGGCATATTGCCACAAGAAAGGTAAATAAAAGATCTTAAGAAGTAATTCTAAAATAATGGCTTGAAGAAAGAAATATTGTAATGCTTTGGTTGCTAAAAATGTGGAGACCTTTTGTAAAAGGAACAGAAGAATTTCCATATGTATCAACCATTACATATATTCATTAGCCAACGGCAATTCAGTAGCACTATTTTCCAAAAACATCCATACTCAAATATTATCCTGTAGCAGGAGATTCTATCAAGATACTAATCTTATATTAGCATCTATTTCAGTTAAGAAAATAACGAGGGGGGCGGGTGGGGAGAAGGGTGGGAGGATCCATTGTCTGCAATTATTTTCAGGCCATGAACCTGAAAACATTTTTTTTTTTCTGTTTTTCCTGTAGTTGTCTTAGTTTTCCCATAAGCAAGGGGACACCAACAGGGTCACACATCAGCACCCATCTGTTCAGTTACTGGGTGCTGAGGGTGGAGGGTCCCTGGCACTGTCCCAGTTGCTGCCCGTATCCATCCAGACATGCTGGATGCTTTGTGGACTGTGCGGTCATTTCTCTTTATGTCCTTTGCTTTGGTCTTCATGTTCAGGGAGGGTCGTGGAGTCTCCCTCTCTGGAGATATTCAAACCCCACCTGGACTCGTTCCTGTATCACCTGCTCTAGGTGATCCTGCCTCGGCAGGGGTTTGGACTGGATGATCCCCAGAGGTCCCTTCCAACCCTAACACTTTTGTAATCTTGTGTTTCATGTACAAGCGCCGCTCTTGGAAGGAGATTCTGATCATAGCATAACCCCATCGTACGGGCTTCAGGACCCGCACCTGAGTCAGAATACGCCCGGTTTTTGCAGGGAGATGCTCAGACCCGGTGTTCTGCTCCCTTGGGAAGACCCAACCAGGGGCGCAGCCTAAGGGCGGGTGACATCGCCCGGACCCGGCGAGGCGGAGCGGGGCTTGCGATCCGGG
>VYXD01013589.1:262065-309051 GCA_013397195.1 Hylia prasina
CGGCCCCGCCGGCCCCTCCCTGCGGCGGCCGCGCTCCGAGCCCGCTCGCCGGGGCCCCTGCGGGCGGGGTGCGGCGCAGCGTGCGGGCATCTTTGCCAGGAGCCCTTTTTATTTTTGCTAACAGATGGGTAAGATGGGTGTTAAGATCCTCTTATCATGCTAGGGAAATGTTCAGTGCGGTGAAGAAAACTAGGTATGAATTTGCTGAGAGGGTATTTTCAACTTTATCTTGTGCCGGTTGAATTAATGTGTGGAAACGTTCGCCGAAATGATAGCATCATTTTCATCTGTGATGTTATCTGGCATAACACAGATATCTGCTTGGAATTCATGAAGTTACAGCTTGCAATCTGAGCATTTTTGTAGGCCTGTCATTACTGCTTTGGCAAGTTGTGTTAACCATACTACTTAAAAAAAAATACAGACCTGTTCTGAGAAACTATGCATCACAGTCATTCCATGCTCTACTTCTCTCGAGGTGACTGAGTGCTTAAATAGGAGTAAGCACAAACTAGCCTTTGTTCTTTTTCCCTTCTAGAAAACATTTGGAGAACTGAAGTCATTTTCACAGAATACCTGTGTTTTGTCATCAGTAGATTTTACAGTAATCAGACCCTGTTCTTGAGGCTAGTGACTTCATCAAGACTCTAAATTTGGACATAACTTGGCAGTAAAATCCCAAGAGATTTTTTTCATTGACTCGGCGTTCTTTGCTAACTATTAATGCCTTTGAAATTTGAAAGGTGGTGTCCAGTGTTTATCAAGTAATGCCTTATCAGGCATTCCAGCTCTCAGGACAATGGTATGTTACCTCTCCAGAAGGGGAGAGCTTGCCTTGATTTGGAGTAAGCTATGCATTTGACTGCATTTGAGACTGTACCTCATCTGCAGCACATCTATCAATTGATTTGGCTGTGTGCTAATTTACCAAGGACAGCTATATTTTGCTGTGTTGTGTAAGCTCTAGCGCCTTAATTACAGGGGTAGGGAAAAAGTAAATCTACGGATAACAGCAGAATCCTGAAAAAACTTGTGATTATTTTCCTAAAATTTGTCCAGTTTCTGACTTTGTTGAAAATGGTTTATATCTTGTTTGTTTTTCAGAAGGTACTGGGAGTGGAGTGACCTGCTAAATCATAGGTGCTAAATCATCTCATGTTTTACTGAACCTTTTCTTGAAAGTACTTTCAACAGCTAGAGCTTCTCAAAGCATTTTTTCCATCATGTGAAACGTTTCTTCTGAACACTTGAGATTTATTTCAGAATAGCACAGGAAATAAGTCATGTCTAAAACTCCAGTTGTCTTGCCTTGTGAACACTCATATCTCACACTGTTTTCCAGCGTCCTTGAATGCAGAAATTTTTGAAACTGAAGAACAATTTTCTGCATTTATTTCTGCATTTTTTTGCCATGTTTTTATTTTTGAAAAACCACCACAAAATAAAATACTTCCCTTTCTGCTTCAAAACATTTGAAGCAAGTGGGTTTGTTTTTATTTACAGTTTTTCAATTTAGGCTATCTCTGTTCATGTATATTAGCTTAGGCTCAGATTACGTTTTCATAGAAAGGTCACCCTAGGACAGAAAAAATGGAGGCAAAGCCAATAATAATAATAAATTATTCATTGGGTATTATGCTTTTATTCAGTTATTGCTCCATTGGCAACTCAGAAGAGCATTGCTGGTTGCCATCTTTGATTAAATTTATGTTTGGATGTGCAATTGCACAGTCATACCCATCTGACGCAGAAGTATGGGCAGCTTCTGAAATGTGGCTAAGCCTGCTGCCTCGTTATATTAGTGCTTAGTAAAATCATTTCCCAGAGCTGACTGGTGCAGTAGGTGCTTGGCAGCTCTGTGTGTGAGGGCCATGGTTATGGGGAAGGGCAGGACTTTATCTGTTGACAGCAGTCTCTTGGTGTGTCTGTGACTGTGGAAGACCCCCTCAGGATCATGTGTCCTGTCCTGGACTTTTCAGCCTCAGAAGCTTTTGCTTTGCTGAAGATCAGCGTTACAGATGAAAGATCTGTTTTACTTTGGTTTATGTAAGCACTCTGTTAATAAGAAAGAACTCTACCCAGTTTATAATGATGCTTTCCAAAAAGTGGAGAGGTGAATGTGCAATAGTTGGCATGTGGAACTGCATTAATGACATTTAAAAAGCTAATTAACATTTTCAGTGTCAGCGTTGCATTTTTGCAGTATATGCAAATTTAAACGTTCTGTGAAATGGCAAAGTAGGTTTCTATATCCCTTGAAAGTTTCTTCTAAAATATAGTTTTGTCTCTCTTTTAAGGTTGTTGCTCTATTAGGTTATTTTTTATTAGTATTGTTATATTACTAGATTGAGTCAAGTTTGTACCTATAAAGTTTTGTAAAAGTAATGAGTACACGCTTGTTGTTAGAGGTCGCAAATCTGCTATTTAGTCTAAAGTCACTAGGTCAACATTTATTACTTTGCAGCTCGTGTGCTCTTTGGCTAGTTTTTAATTTTCATTTAATTTACTGATGAAAATAGAGCAATAGGCTGGCTCTGTCTGACAATGTAGTTGTCTCTAAGGCGAGCTTAAAAATCCGTTCCTGAGTAATTCACCATGTGCTGAATCTCAGCACCATTTTTGATGGATTAACGTGTTCTTGTTGCTTTCACTGCTGGATATCAAGAAAAAAGCTGTCACACTGGTGTGTTTGTTGTTCTCTGTTTTGCTTGAGCGAGATAGAGCCAAGCACTGAATTCCTGACTTCATTTAAGTCAGAGCAGTCCAATGGTGGTGTTCGATCGGCTTCTCTCCAATCTGTTGTTTTTTCTGGGAGGATGCCTACAACAGCTGCTTGAGCCAACTAAATGCCGCTTCCCACACTTGTCCACAGCCCATCCCAGCCTAAGGAATAAGGGGCAGAGGGGCAGCTGTGTCCGAGGGCAAAAGTCCAGCTCCCTGTGGTACGTAATGGGAGTGCTTGCCCAGCCCCATGCTCGAGCAGCCAGGGAAGGGAAGGCTGGTTGTGGTTAGAGGGAATGGGTGGCTGCTGGCTCAGGAAATGGCCTGCAGTGTCAAACCCAGAGCTTTCCCTTGTGGGTCTGCATAGGGACTACGCTCTGAGCAGTCTGGTGTGTCCTCGAGGTCTCTCTGTACAGCATCTTCTGCTGAGAGCTGGGGTCTGCTCTGTGACAGCATTTTTCCCTGGACCTTTCCCTGGCATGGGGAATGTCTGAGATGCCCTGCTCCATCCCTAACAGCACAAGATCTCTCCTTTGGGGTTTTATGTTAGTAATATGAGAGCAAGTGCTTATTCTTGCTTTGACAGAATTTCTGAATGCTCAATCTTATTTTTTTCCCTAATAGTGTAGAAAATTATTGGGTTTTAAAACAAAAATAATATTAATGTGAGTGTTCTTTTCCTTTCAGAGTTGATCTTTGTCTTGCCTCACTGGATCCAGGCAACAGCTTCCTTACTTTGGCAGCCATTTTCTTTAGCTCCATTTGACTTCAGACTTCAGCTTTTTCTTTTTATAGATGTATCTTTTGTCCATTTCATTGCATACTGTTCTTAAGTCAGCAACTTGGAAACTATTAAAGATTGAAATGCAAAACTAATATTAATATATATAATTTTTAATAAGTTATTTGTCTCTGATAGCCATTAAAACACAATGATAAATGTCTTCGCGCTGAATTGATGCTTCACTGAGCGTACTTGCACCTTTGTTAAGTGATCTGAATTTGGCATTTAACACTCTATAACTGGTCAATTTAAAGCCATCATGTTTTTATTTTTTTAATTAATGGTTATTTTACTTAAGGAAAAATCCCAAAAGCTGAGTTTAGGCTGATACGGTATAGGGAAGTGCACTACCAGAATATGTTTCACCTTTAAAGGAGAGGAAGTGGGCAGGAATGTGTGTAAACAGGAATTTGAATGTTTCAGATTAGTTTCTTCAGTATCTTAGAACTAATAGATTTTATGCCCTTTTCTATAGTTTTTTCGATTTCTTGCATTTTTAACTTAAATTGCAGAAGCTAGATTGATCTACTAGTAGACTTATATTGGTTGAATATAGTGGAAAGATTAACATGTTTTACCTGCACACAACGTGGTGTGGTTGTCATTAAAAGCAGGTGTTGCATTTCAGTGAAACCTTGTTTCAGGAGTATGGTAGGTACTTGACTTGAGCAGCAGAGGAGTGGGCTTACTTTCTAAAGAAATCCTGAGGGAGGGGCAAACTAGGCATCAATATATTATAAATAAAGTTTATTATCAGAGTTTTTTAACACATTATTTTTTGCCAATTAAGATTCTGATTTAGGTAGGGATTGCTCTGTCCAGTTACACTTGTGTTGTAGAATGCATAAGCCCAGATTTGCTTTGGGGATCACTTTTGCAAAGCAGTCTTGGTTTAAGGCTGATGTGAGAAGGCAAGTCTGCCTGACTGCTCTCACAGTCATCACAGTGTCTGTAGCCTTATACAGGAGAACAGTGTGCTTATGATACCAAAGCAGAACTGTGTAACATTTATATAGGTTTTGCAGGTCACATGCTTTCTAGTGCTTCTAGTTGATCTTAAAGCTTGTTAATAGAAGGCCAGGTGATGTATCTGTAATTCAGATCAATCAAATAGTGCTGCTTGTTCAACTTTCGTTTAGTTGCATTTCCGTAGGCTTTGCAGGGGACGGTTTCATAGATTTTTCTGGATGACCGTCATGACTGAGTGACTCTCTAGAATGCCTGTACATTAACATTCAGTATGGGAACAAATGGGAGGAATTGGAGGCCTGCACTCAGTTGCAGGGTTAGGATCTAGTTGGGATCATGTGTAGGTGGTAGGACAGCTCACAGGACTGCAGTGCTGTGGTGGATGAGTACAGGCTCTTCAGGAAGAACCAGCTGGATGATGAGGGGGGAAGTTGCCCTTTCATGTGGGAGAGCAGTGAGAATGCAACGGAGCTTTGCTGCAGAAACACCTGGGGAAGTATGAATCAGGGTTAGCAGGCAGACCAGTGTGGGAAAAGCTGTTGTGGCTGTCTGCTAAAAGCCACTTCATGAGGAAAAATATGATGTCTCCCTCATAATTTGAAGGCTCTATGTATTCATAGGCCTTGGTCCTCATGAGAAACTTTAACCTCTGAAGAGACTTTAATCTGCTAGAGAGACAAATCAGCAAGGTGCAAGCAGCTGGGAGGCTTCTGGTATGCACTGATGACAAATTCCTGACCCAGGTGATCAAGAAGCTGATAAGGGGGGGCAGTCCTGCAGTACTTCATATGTACAGACATGAGATGTAAGGGTCAGGGGCAGCCTTTCCAGTTACTGTAGGATGGTTGAATTCAGGATCCTGAGAGGAGGAAGCTGGGTAAATAGCAGGACCTCACCCCCAGAGTTCAGAAGAGCAGGCTGTGACTTTAGGGATCTGCTTGCAAGAGTCATGGCCATAGAGAGAGCTGGTTATTTTTAAGGATGTGTAATGTCTGACACATTTTCACATTAAAATTTTTGTTTCATATGAGGAAGGAAGCAAAGAAAGACAGTTGTAGTAAAGGGGAGTACACCAAGATGTGAGTTGTGTATGCTGCTGTTACAATCATTCTTGACTGCATGGAATTAATTTCTCAGTCACCAAAAAAAACCCTATATAGAATCCTCCTCCAGGCTGTCACTTTGAGGCAATGGGTCTTGCCTTGATGTGTTATTTTCAAGGAATGCAACGAAATTCACCATCATCAGACTCATTCATGTTCAGTGCAATAACGGAGTTTTTGACAAATACAATGCATTTTCATTGTCAGTCTGAAAAGCCAATACAAAAATGTGCAGAGGTACTATGAAAGTCTTTTCAGCTTGAAGTAATGGATGCTACAGTGCTTGTGTTATCTTTTGGAAGCAGAAGTGACAGGTTTATACAAGATTNATCCACAAACGCCACAGGTTTATGTCCAAAAAGGAGACAGAGGAGTCCTTTTACTTTATTCGAATAAAGGGAGAGGCCATGGGGCATTTCCCCCGGGGTGTCAAATTTTCAGAGGTTGCAGCCTCCTTTTTATCCTTTTTAGCCTCATTTCCCTCTCTCTTTCCCCATTGTCTTGAGGTATTTGAGAGGTACAGACTTCCCAGAACGCCTAAGACCTAAGATTCCCCTTTTAATGTATAACCCCCCTAATTTTTAATTCTTATGGGGTTTCCCCATTGTTTATTTCATCTTACAATATCCGATTTCATTTATCAGCAAATCTACAGTTTGTTTGTGAAGGCAAATATCTTCTTTTCCATTCATCGATCAGAAGAATCCTTCCCATAGTTTCTCTTATCTCTCAGTGCTAGTTTTATCTAGACCCACCAGTAGACCACTGCTTGTTTGTAAAGACAAATCTTGTCATTCCTCTCATTCCTCTCACTGGAATACTTTTTTTCCTACTTTGGTACATTCGTATTTTCATTATGCTATTTCATTCCCTTCAAAATGCTTTGAAAAAAATTAATGCTCTAAATTTTAAAAGCTGGTGCTCTAATTTAAAGAAATGTTCAAGAGTCTGTGCAACCTGATCTAGTTGAAGGCGTTCCCACAGGAGGATGGTTGGAACTAGATGATCTTTAAGGTCCCTTTCCAACCCAAACCATTCTGTGATTCTGTGAAGTGTTCCCTACCTGTGTCACTGCATTGGTATAATCTTTAGGTGGATCCGCTTGTATTTGCCGTTGATTAGACTGTGGTTAGTTAGTGTGCTGATTAAAATAATATAACCCAGTCATTACTGATTATAGGACATATATTGGAGACTGGGCAGTCCTCAAAGAACCAGATGCTGTGTCTTGATGATACAGATTCTAACTAATGTGGGGAATGAGCAGCATTTTTTTACTGTACCATAAATACCTGGAACTCTTAAGTGACAAATACCTTGCTTTTGGAGAAGCAAATGGAGTTATGCTAAAAGCAATAAATACAATTTTTCAGAAGTATTTGGCAAGTGCTCTTCAAGTGATAACTTTCAACACTTACACATTACTTCAAATGGGTACCTAGTCCCAAGGCAGGGATTTGTACCAGGGTGTTTCTGCATGCTTGAATTCAGAGAGGCTTGATGATTCTGATTATCACAGTTGTCTGGCCTAAATAGTTCAGTACTGTCATTGCTGTAGATAAATAAAAGGTTTTGAAGGGCAGTCGGATTTTACAACACGACAATGCTGTTACAAAGTGCACTCTTGTTTCTGCAATTTGTATCTAAATGCACCCACATACTTGGGTATATAGAGCTCTCCAAAAGAGAAAAGTGTAACAAAACTTCAGTTATTCAGCAATACTGAAAGGCTTCTGCTCCCTCTAGGTGTGAAGTCTATTTACACAACTGCTTTATCTGTAAACATGATAGCAAGACCAAGTGCTATGGCTGTGACTATGTCAGATGAAACTTGTATGTATTGATGAGCCCACACATTGTAAACTGAGAACTGGCAGCTTGCCCTTTCTGTTGTAAATCAGTTGTGGTATTTGAATATGAGAGGAGAGAAAGAAAGAAGTTGTTCCCTTGAAATGTAGGTTTCAAGGAAGGCTAAACTTATTTATAATATTGAAAGCACCAGACTGTCAGATGTAGTGGTCTACCCAGACTTTACAGCTAAACTCTTAACTTCAGGATCAGAAAATATAGGCAACTGGGCTGTAACCATACTCAGAAGGAACGTGTGCAATAACTTGTGTAGGTTACAAACCCAGTGATTTGGAAGCCTCTGGAGGAGGAGGAGCCCTGACAGGGCAGTTTACAAATGTGAATGGTAAGATTATTGTAGTCCTGCTAATAAGCTTCCAGTCTGGTTAAGTCAGATACCCAGCATCGTACTAGGTTGTACACTGTGTTTTTATCAGGGACCTGGTCTCAGGGAGGTATCATAGTTCTGGCCTCTCTTCTGCTGAAACACCACTTCTGTGGTACTCACATAACAATTTTGATCATATTTATCTTTTCTCTAGATGTGTTTTGATTAGATAAGCAGTAATAATTATTTCAGTCCTTCTCCAAATTAAATATATTCATTCATGTTTAATGCAAGCATCTAAACTGCTGGTAATTGGCAGTATTAAAGTTGGTAAAAAGGAAAAGAAGCTTGGATTTTGGGTTTTCTGTGGCTGTATAACCAAAATGATTTTAAAAAGAAGTCCAGCATTGTTGCTAAATTTACAGACTGAAGAAAATTGCCATAACAGTATCTTACTACCAGTTTCTATTCTCAGATGAATTTGTCAAGCATATCCTCCTCCTGTTTCTTGATTTGAGTGTCTTTTTTTTTTTCATTTAACCTCCTCCCCGCAGTGCATCCCAAATTAAAAACTATTTAAGTTAACTTTTGTCAGGGAAAAAAATTGCAATAGATATCATAGATGAATGTCTTTTTAAAAAATAAACAAAACAAAGCAAAACTAATTCAATTGCAACTTTCATGATTTTATTCCAATGTCTTAATTTAAGTTATCAGATTTCATGTGGATCATTTCGTTGCTAACCCTTCTGTAAGGGAAGACTCGTGGACTCCTAGAAACAAATGTTAAGGTTTTGTGGTTTTGGTTTATTTGGCTTGTTTTGTTTTGTTTTGTTTTTACTTTAAAAGTAAAAATCACAGAGGAATTAAGAAGCTGAAGGGGTAAGTGTGCAAATATAAAGGACACTTGGCTTCCTATTTGCAATAAAACTTCAGGAACTTTCCTTTTTTTTGTGCTACATGGGAGATGTTGGCAGTAGAGATAGCTCTAGGCAGATGTGATTACCTGCCAGCAACAGGGGAGGGTGGGAATGCTGTAAGGAAATCCAGCTCTGTAACTGTAGCTGCACTAAGCAGTAGTTGGCATTCCTTGTGCTTTGGTATGTGGTATGTAAATACTGCTCGTTCAGGTGAGTGAGCAGCTATCAAGTCTGCCATTAATGAGGAATTTAAACACCAGCTCAAATTCTAGAGTTCAGTGAACACAGAAGAAAACTGGGACAGGTAGCTTCTTTTACTAAGGCAGGTATTTGAAAGAATTATCTTCTCAGCCAAATTCTTAATCATATACTGTATACCTTATGTCAGAATCACTAATTCTGATTTATTTCAGCTAATTTATTGAAGACACAAACAGTGTCACTTCATATTTTTGGGAAATGCCTCTCTCACTTGTTTCTGCAAAGCTGAGGATTGTATCAGAATGATGTCATGAAAAGAAGTTGAACTCTTTAGCAGAAGTGAGTTTGCAGTAGTGTAGGTTATCATTATTAAGAGTGCTAGGGACTCTGAAGTCATGAAATACGTGACTGTGATAAATGACATACATGACATGAAAAACAAAACTGTGCTTATCTTGTAGTTTTGAGTGGAGTAATTGAGAAAATTGCAGCCATTGCTGCTTACCCTTCAGATGAAGGCAGGTTCCTAGCCATCTAAGCCTTGTACCAGTGTTCATGTGCTCAGGCTTGTGGATTTAAGAAAACAGACCTATGGAAAAATTTTCGGACATGATTTTTTTAAAAAGAATTTGAAAAAATACAGTTAAAAAACAAGTTTCTAGCTAATCCTCATAGCCTTCAAGTATAATTCAAATGCAAGAATAGAAGAAAACTAGGATTCATCTGCACGTTTTACATTTTTTCTACTTCTACTTGTGTACATCTAAATGCACAGATATTTAATTGGCACAAAAGGAAGCTTGATTATGACTTTTATTTGTAAAACTTGGTTGCTGTCAGTTCAGTCCTGGTGTGCTGTGGTAAGGACAGGCTTATTCATATCTACATGGAAAAGGTATATAAATTAATTAAAGGCATGAACTACATGTTTTAAACTGCACTTTTTGTGTGATTTGTGATTCTTAAAATGCATTGTGCTTCATAGTATGTTCATACAACTAATACATTGTATGGAGTTACATACTGGGGGTGAATTTGCTTTAAGTAATTGAAAAAATCAGAAATAGACAATAATTGTTTATTGGTGATAGAGATCTCAGTTTTAATATTTGCATTTGGGCAGAAAAGGTTTTCAGTGGGAACCATGGCTGCCTGAGTCTACATTTGTTTACTGTGAAGTATTTAATTAAATTATTAATTTCTTTAAAACTGGTCATACACTTAGTTAGCAAGTGCATATGTTTAGATGGAAAACAGTTTTCCACTGGGAAACTGGGAACAAAAACTGATCAGATCATTGGATATTGCTGTGTTGATAACTTTGTTAGTTTAAGATGCTGCTTTGCCTAAAATACAAGTCAACTCAAAGTGGTTTTATTTTAATGTGGTGTAAGTAGAGGCAGTTGTATTGTCTGCAGTAGTCAGATTGAGTACAGAGAAAGCAACTAGTAAGTCTCAAACATAATCCAAATTTGCTGCCTCTTTTTTGATGTATACATGTTATTAAAATATCCCTGTATTCCTGTGGTTTAGCACTAGCTATAATAGATGGGAAACCCTGGAGTTTTTCATCTCTGCCATGACTCTGTTGCATAATGCATGCTATATCAATATATTGGCTGGCATAGGCCTTGGTACTTTGACTTGTTGGTCTGTTGTCTGGCTCTGTGGATCTGCTGTATGTCAAATATGCTCTTTACATTTTTGTTACTAATGCATGAATAGCAACATCAGAAATACTTCTGTAAACCATCAGTAATAATCTGAATAAAATATATAGTAAAAATAGTATTCAAGACTGTTTTCTTTACAAGGGAAAGTGGAATCGTTTAACTTAGTAGAGCAAAAGAAATTATGGAATCTGTCTTTTCGTATTTGATACTAAATTTGATCTCTTCCAAAGACATGAGAATACCCACTAAATAGCTTTTTTCTTGGTGTGTATTTGAGCTGTCATTGGGACTTACAGGAGATTTTTTTATTTGGATACTGATATGCATCCTTTTAAGGGAGGAGAGTTGTGTAATATAAATAAACAGAATTGCTGGTGACGTGTTGTTGCACCCGACAGCTTCAGTATATTTTTTGCCTTTCTCATCTGCATAGTCCGCACAAATTAAAGGATGTATGCTTTCACAGTAACAACTGTTATTATGGCTAAGTGTATATGAGGTTAGCATTTTTTAAATAATGTTTTGCCATTAATTTAATCAAATTTTTCTTAAAGAAGTATGTTGGTTTTTTTAAGGTGAGGTTACAGTGCAAACTGGAGATCTCTTGCCATGTAAGATTTGTGGAAGAACTTTCTTTCCAGCAGCACTGGTAAGTGGTGTGAGCACTGTTGGCTTTTAGATTCAATAAGTTGATATGAAAATTAAGCAGTGCTCGCTATAGCTAAATAAAATAGATCTAGGTGCTTTGTTTTGGTAGGGGTTTTGGTTTTGTTCCCCCCCCACCCCAAGTAATTACTGATTCCTGCTGTCTCAGATTTGAAGCTCCTTAGAAGGGGTTCAATTTTATTTTAAGATCCCATCATTTTCTGAAATTACATGCCTCTAGAACTATCTTTTCTAGGGTTACAGAGTCAATCTTTGTCTTCTGCAGTTTTAAGTCTCAGCTAGTAAATTAAGTGTTTTGTTAGCCACCTCCAAAAATCTCTTCCCCATTGTTAATAGAAATCGGTCTGTCCTTAGATGTGAATATGAATTTCAGACACCTATGATTTGTTTTGCTACTCAATGCAAAAGCTGTGTACTTATCATAATTTTTTTTATGTGCAAGGAGCAAATATAGATGCATTTTACTTTTCTTCTTCATTATCACATGTGGTTTTGTGACTGTGTGTACACATCCACGAATTGCTGTAGTTCTGCTTTGAAGGTAGCAGCTGGCATAAATATTTGAGTGAAAACAGTCTGAGCATATTCATCAGGAGTTAGGGCTTTTCTTGCTATTTTTTATATCAAGAAAGAGGGAAATAATGTGTTAATAGCTTCTGTTTTCAAAACTACATTCTGTATTCTCCTTTTATTTTGCTTCTGCTTATAGAAAAAGCATGGACCCATTTGCCAAAAAACTTCTGCCAAGAAAAGGAAGACATTCGATTCCAGCCGACAGAGAGCAGAAGGAACTGACATTCCCACAGTAAAACCTCTTAAGCCACGGGTATGTTATAATTTACTCTGATTATGAACATTTTAGGCATACTGTATATGCATTTTAATAAGGCTTATTTCTGCTGGCAGTTGTGTTAACTAGATCAACTATGATTTGGAAGAAATCTAACTATGATGTTATGCACTAAAATAAGGTGCTCTCTTTGCTTCAAGTAAAAACTTCAAATATACAAAGTTTTCTTTTTTTTTTTTTTCTCTCTTAGCCAGAACCACCCAAAAAACCTTCCAACTGGAGACGAAAGCATGAGGAATTTATAGCAACTATACGAGCAGCCAAAGGACTTAATCTTAAAGATGGTGGAAAACTCCCTCCACCACCTCCACCATCATATGACCCTGGTATGTAAAACAGTCAAGTTCCTTAGAGAAGTTTCCTTAAACTACTGTGTGGAAATGTAGAAATTTGAATTGAAAAGGAATTTGTTGGAATACAACTTTCACAAGTTCTTGAAGATGACTTATTATCCTGTGCACATGCTGGGTGGTGACCTTGGGTGTGGCTGGCTCACATCCTGGGGAGCTTTCAAAGCCCATGACTTTATTTTTAAGGTGTGGAAAGGTAGCTGGGGCGAAATTACGGCTTGCTACTGTCTTGTAAAGGATAGGCTGGGCAAATTGTTTCAATACCCTGTTTGTGCTCACAACAGTGGAACTGCTCACAAATAGCAGACTGGCTTTTTGATTAGCTGACACAACATATTTACATTGTGGTAATGCACTTTTGGTACATTCTTCAAACGTAATCTCTCCCATTTCTTGCTGTAGTTTCCTGTATGTAGTGTACGCCTCATGTAGTGGGGGTACTTGTGTTTTGGGTGTGTGAGATGTGTGGTGTTCATATTAGCAAGGGCATGACAGTCCTTGGGTACCTTTGAACTGAGACTGGGTAAAGTATTCCAGCAGTCTGATGTGAATGAGAAGGAAATACACTTTTCATTTAACTAATAGGTTTAACTAATAGGTTTCATTTAACTAATAGGTTGAAGAATGTATTCCTTCCTCTTGTCCTAAGAGCTAAACTATTTGATTACCTGAATGGCTATTTTCAGAAAGATTGGGGAAAAGCATGTGTTTGCTTCTGCCTGTCTGTGGTCGAGTGAGGATGTGAAGTGTTCCCTACTCTGTTTCTTTACAGGAGATGTATTATTCCAGTATTAGGATTGTAATTATGCATTCACTCTGAGAGGCTGTATTATTTAGCATTCTGTACTCACAATCTTGAAAAGCCTTAATTTAAAAATTAATTTTTAAATTAATTAATTTAAATTAGTTAATTTTAAAAAGTAAAGCCATCTTAAAGTCAATAGCAAATGCTGTGGATAAGAATCATAAGGCTCGATCATGGAAAGAATGATTAATAATCTATACAGCTTATCTGTTTGTTGTTGGTCTTAGTCTCCTGGCATCATCCTGCTGCAGTGGGCAAGACTTAGGAAGAGGAAATCAGGAATGAGGAGACCATGCACAGAATGATCAGTGGATACTCCTCTTACAAGTAGAGCAGGAGCAGCTACTGATGCTCCTTTTCCACTTTTCGCATAGGACAGTGGGAAGGTTGTGAATGTACCACAATTGTATCCATCCTCCCCTACTCAGCTCTGTCTTGGGCACACTTGTTTCTGACAAGCAGCAAATCTTTTTCCTTTTAATGGAAAGAGTCTCATTATTTGCTCTGAGCTGGCAAATAACCAGTATTCCTGCTTCTTCCATCTCCTCTTCCACTTTTTCTGAGGAAGTGCAGCATAGCCTCAGGTTAAGAAGGACCTTAAGTCCTGACCTTAAGACCTCTTATTTGGATTAGTTTTTGTTTTGTAAAGGTTACATTGAGTCCTGAAGTTCTTCTGGACAGTATGAGCAGTACTTTCACATAGCCAAGTATCTAACTGGTACTATGTATTTTACAGAAGGATGAAGATACAATTCCTGGTTCTTAAGAGTATACATTCATCCTCTACAGTCTGATACATTTGTGGGCTTTGAAAGTTTTCTGTGGGAACTGAGTTCTGCAGCAGCCAGAAATGGCATATTATCTAGGGGCTTTCACAACTGCTTTATTTTTTTTTTTCTTTTTATTGGAATAATTTTGGTTTGACTACATAGCTATTACAATTCTGTTTCTGATTTTTTGTCTCTTAAGGTGTAGTTGGTGCTTGAGTGTTCTGACAGTAGCAGAGCATATGTAAAATAAATAAATAAAAAAATGTTTTTGTTACCCCATGAGATTCCCATGCTGTCACTTCTCTGTGTTCTTCCTCTGTTCTTAGCTCACACTTCTTGGGTCACAGTTCATAGTTTGATGGCCATTACATCATTTAGCTTACTGAAAACTCTTTATAAATATTTAAAGCTACAAGTATTTAAGCCAGACCTACTGCATTTGGACTAGTAGCGTGTAATCCAAAATTTACTTTAGACTTTATAATATCTAATTGTAATTTTGGAGGCAGTGACTGTTGAATTTCATCTCATTTTCTTCTTGAATTTCATCACATTTCTAAAGTGACCTAGAAACACACTAATTTAACCTGCTTTGCTGGTGTCAAGCTTTTTTTAAGTTCATGCTTATATGGTTTTGAATGTTCTAATCTGGGGCATACAGCATTAATATCTCTAGACACTGAAATACCCAGTTGTCTGAAACTGCAGTCCAAACATTATGTTGCAAGGGCACTGTATTTTAAGGTGTGTATTTCCAGCATACAGATGATGTATTTTTTAATATTTCAAGCATTTATGTAGCCTTTTCTGTTTTTTCCCCAATGAGAGTAATATTTCCTGTGTGTAATACTATTTGCAATGTGATTAAATCAATCTTGCAAAAGTAACACAGCCACCAGTTACTTTATTTTGCATGTCTCGGGAGAGAGCTCCTAATTTTGGCTGATTTTCTTCTGGTTCTTCTAATTTGTTAAATTTCTGATTTTTTTTTTAATGGTCACTTCCAGTACTGCAGTTAGTATTTCTCAGTTTTTTCAAAACTGCCAGAGGAAACAGATCTATTTCCTGCTTTTTTGCTGGCCTTTTGCTGCTTGTGTGGGAAAGGTTTTAATGCATTCCCATATCTTGTGATTTTTTAAACATTTTTGATTGTTAATTTGTTTAGCTTCTTCTCCATTTCCTTCCAGCTGATCTCTCTGCCATGTCCTTGTACCTCTTTGGGTACCTTCTCTGCAGAATAGCATCTCTTAAAATGTTTCTGATTTTGCTTAGATTACTTCTAATCCTCAGATACTCTTATCCATCAAATGAGAATATGCTTTTACCTAGCAATCTATATTTTGTTTTCAGATTCAAGAAACCATAATTTCCCCTGAAGGAGAGGCTGGTCTTTAAAAGACTTTAAAACACTCTAATTTTTAAAACAGATCATTAATATTGGATTTTTATGTTTTTAAGATTACATTCAGTGTCCATACTGTCAGAGGAGATTTAATGAAAATGCAGCTGACAGACACATCAATTTCTGTAAGGAGCAAGCTGCACGTATTACTAATAAGGGGAAATTGGCAGCTGATACCAAAGGGAAGCTTCCTACTCGAACACAGGTGAGCTGTAACACTTTTCTTAACTTGTAACTTGCATTTAACGTCAAATCAAGCTTTTTAAATAGTGTGTTGCTTTTAAAAAGAATTAGCGATTTTATTCTGTAAATTTATTATTTGCACTGACTGAGATTAGGCACTAATTAGACCCTAATGAGCATGGACAAGGTTTTTGCTTTCTTAAACTGCAGAGATCCATAAGCCAGATGGCAGCAGTTGCAAAACCAAAACCAGTCATAAATGTAATTGAGAAATGTGCAAATGCCAGGTAAGGATAGGAGGAGGAAATAGAGATGCAGTTTTTGTAAAGGAAGTTGAATGTCTGTTGTGCAGGTTTCTAAATCCAATTAGAGGCTTGCTTAAGGGGCAACCAAGGTAGCTGACTACAGGACAACTGATAGCAGTATTGTGGCTAATTAGAGGCTTTAGAGGGATTCAGGTGTATTACACAGTATTTTGAATCAGTGCAGGGACTGGTCCAGACCACACAGGTGGAAGTAAGATTTATATTTGAAAGACAAAAATAATTCTGCCTTTGAGTATTCTCTTTTAAATTGATTGGTAATGAGATGATACTTTTAATCTTAACCTTAGCTTCACTCCAGAAAAAGTTGATAAAAGCTGTAGAAAAGAAAAACATGCAGAAAGACATACACGTGAACAACAAAGCCACTAAGTTAGAGAATGTTTCCTGCTAGTATCATCTACAAGTATTAGAAAACAGACTATCAGAAACCATTTGCATGTTCCCATACCAGAAACAGGTTACCTAGTAGGAAATCACCATCTGTTCTCCCAAAGTACCTGAAAGAGTTACCTGTTGTGTTATATACATAGTTTGATTTAATTGCTTAAATTTCTAGGTTGTATTTTGTTACAGTACAAACCTGCTCCAGTTAAGAAGATGCCTTCTGTAGGATCAACACCATCACCATCATCACGCTTACCACAGCCAAGTGGTGTTAGCAAAACTGGTGTAGGTATGAAATGAATGTTTTGGATTGTTCTATGTCCCTTCTAAATAACAGTTCTCAAGCTATGCATGGGTCTTCAAACTATGTTTATTTGATATTTTGATTTGCAAAATCTCATTTAAAATAAATTTGGAAGGGGCACTGCCATCTATCTAAAAAGAGCCTTGAGCACTTAGGATTCTGGTTTATATATCAGGTCAATTTATTTTTTTTTCTGAATTGAATAGGAAAAATCATTCAATGTAGTAATGCACAATTGTGTTGAATATTGATCTCTCACCTGAAATTTATCTAATGCTTAATTCTGTAACTAATTTATCTGCTGAATATGATCATAAATTGGTGAAAATACATAGTCAAGGCATGTGTATTATAATTATACAAACAGTGGTCTAATTTGGGTTTCATATATCATCAGATATGAAACATGTTCTGTTCGTACATACTTCGACTTTCCTTTGCCTTTTTTTTCTGAGCAGAGTAATTGAGATACAGTATGTTTTCTTAGAATAAAATACTATGTCTCAGTTACATATTTTCTATACATTATTGAAACATATTTTGGTTTTGTATTATCTTGATACTGGCTCCTATCTCCATATTTCTAAAACTCTTGATTTGAATTTTGCAACTAAAATGTGTTTAATAAATTGTATCATTTCAGCAGCAAAATCTTACATTTTTTTATGTTTTCATGCTTGCTTTTCAACTGCCAGGCGCCTCCTCAAGTAAAGGACTGTCTTCATCTGGACCCAGTGGGAGCAAAATTCAGACGTTGTCACCAGCTCATAAAAACTCACTGGGAATGGTGAACCCACAGGCAGGGTGAGTTCCATCTAATGTTGTCATTTGTGCTTTATTTCATATTTACGTTGTTCTAGTTCTAGAAGTCTCTGTTGTTTGTTTCACTTGCTTTTTATTTTTTTCCTATGAGCTTCAGAAGTAGAGTGTGTTGCATTTATCTTTTTTCTGTAAATATAGCTAAAGTTTAAGGAACATTGGAGAAGGCAAAGGTTTTATCAAGTTGATTTAACAACAGAGAACGTCAAGAGGTAAAAATAAAGTATATTAAAAATTACAGAATAGGGGGAAGTGGTTGGAGCAATGACGTTTTTATTGGTAAAAGTGAAGGGTCTTAAAAAAGCAGAAAACATTAGGCATAATTTCCTACACTTTGTGGAAATAGAAGAAAGAGGCTTCTGCCATAGACTACAAGGATCAGATCCTTGTGACAGGATCTTCTCTCTTAGCATAAAAGGATGGAGGCTTTCTCTCTTCCCTTTCCTATCTTAAGAGGCAACAAATGAATAAGCACAAATGAGACAAAACCAGTGCACTTAAAACAGCAGGGAGTGCTACATGAAGATTGCTGGAGTTCAGTCTAAGTGCTGGTGTGATCAATGCTTTGCTGTGACTCATGCTTTGCTGGAGGGGTAGACATTTCACAGAATCTCACAGAGAAATCTATGGAAGGGATTGAAGAAAAGTAGTGCAATTCTACAGAAGTTTGAGGAGCACCAAGGAGCACTGAGAACATAAAACATAAAAGGAAGTGATTACAGTTACAACACTGGTGATTGAAAAAGATTTATTCCTATAGAAATGAATATCCAATTGGTGGAGACTGTATAACGTGGAAACAAAAAAACAATGTCTTAAGTTATGAGGAAGAAAAAAGACATTCTGAAAACACAAGTAGTAAAAGAAATAACTGGGGTTGGACAGCAGTTACACAAAACTAGAGATTTTTGGTTTATCTCTCTTAAATTTTACAGGTTATGCATGAATATGAATTACAGCTCTGTCACGCTTCCCTCCTAATGCCATGTAGCATCAGGATTCAATTCTGTCCCTCCTTGCTCTATCTACTCATGATAACTATTTCAGACATGGGTCACATGCAGAGTCCATGAGGTTGACAGATGTCTTTCTTTTTTTATTTCCTCCCTCTCCTGATGTCTCTCTAGTCTTTGGTCAGCTTCACTCCTGTTTATAGGCATCTATGCTGTGACTGTCAGAAAATCCCAGCCCCTTATTCACTGTTACTCTTCATTTCTCCATTTTTAAAAGTTGAATTAACACTTACTGATGAGTGGCAAAGAAGCAGGTCTGCAAACCACAGTAAAAAAGTCAGCTGAGATAATTTGAAGGCATGTTTCTGAGTCCGGTCGTGTAACTCAGCTGTCTGGGAAGGTTTTTTCCTGTTAAAAGTTTCTAATTGAAGTCTGTATATGTCTGAGAGGATGCAGCAATTTTGGTCTCCACTTGTTAGCATGGAAGTTCTATTCAATTTTACCAGTCAGTTGCTGTTGCAATAAGCATATGAAATTTGGTAGAAAATAAACTCCCTTGTGTTCCAGCTATTCCTCAGAAATCAGAGGGTCTTGGGTGCAGCTTGGCTTAACTTCTGATTATAACCAGTTAGGCACTATGGCTGGTTATGTTCAATAAGAACTTTTACAATTCCAGATTCACGGATAATTTAGTTTATTGAAGCAGACTCTTGTTGGATTTCTGGTGATAAATGCATTAGATCTACAAATCCTAAGTGTACAGTGCCATGTATAACTGTTCCCAGCTATACTCTTGATGCAGCCGGAGGTGCAAATCTTACCAAAGAGTCATCCCTGCTTTGGGGAGGGCAGAGAGGAGCAAGCCCATTGTCTATGAAGGTTGTGTTCTCATACTCTAAAAATGGAGGACTTCAAATATCAATTTTAGACCTTTTGGAAAAGTGGAGGTATGACTATAGTCAAATATAATTGGTTACCAGTTGCTGTGGTCCTAGTTGGTGAAAAAGTAGCTTTTTTCTTATTTTCGTATTGGTCTGTACATTTTTCAGTATATTAATTATCTTTGGATATCTTTGGCTGAATTGGTTGTAAGAAAGGCAGCACACATCCCTAATAATTCAATATTGTCCACCACGCAGCTGAGGGAGCAGTGAAGGCCAGCTGACATTACTCCTGTCAGCATGTTACAACCTCACATCATTATCTTCCCAAAGGTACGGAGTTATAACAGAGGCTGGTTGTGCATGGATAAGGTGGAGTGAGGCCTGGGTGCACTCCTGTGCTTCACTGAGACACCACTGGGCTGTGAGACCTCTGCCTCACCCCAGGCATCATTCAGTTGTTAAGCCTTGCTCCAGCCTAGTGCAAGATAAGTAAGTGGCTTAGCTCACATTTTTGCTCAAACAGCCTCGTGGATTCTCCACACACTCAGCATCTCTGTATCTTGACACAGTAAGTCTGGCAATTTTCCACAGTTGCTTACTAGACTTTGTTTTTGGGAGTCTTCCATTTTCTCTTCTGTTACTTGGAGAAAGAACTATGACATGATGAAGCCAAATAGCAGTTGGGAAGATGTTTGCACAGGTTTTCTCTGTTTATACATTCTGCTTGGCACACCTCTCAGATAATGATCTGTGCTGAAAGGCAGTAAATGTTAGCTTGCTTGGTTTATAACCTCAATTGCCTACACAATTTGCAGATTTTAAGAGGATGCGTGTGGTGAGTGTGCTTCTGCTTGCAGCCCTTCTCATTGCTCTAAAAATCGTGTTCTCTTCTGTTTTTCAACTAGCCCTTATGGTATTTGCTGCTCATACTAACCAATCTTGCACTGGCTGTTTTATGTGTCTTGTTCCTAAGTGTTGTACCTGTGACTTGGCATTTCTTTTTTTAGCTTCTTTCCATTCACTTCTGGGGACAAATTTGTCAGAAGTTATATTGAAGCAAAGAGGTGTAGGAGCCAGTTAGATCATGGAAGAGTTAGGTTCCTCAGATTGGTCACTGGTGACAGTTTTGGCGTTAATCATCTCAACTTCTGCCTTAANAGATAAGTAAGTGGCTTAGCTCACGTTTTTGCTCAAACAGCCTCGTGGATTCTCCACACACTCAGCATCTCTGTATCTTGACACAGTAAGTCTGGCAATTTTCCACAGTTGCTTACTAGACTTTGTTTTTGGGAGTCTTCCATTTTCTCTTCTGTTACTTGGAGAAAGAACTATGACATGATGAAGCCAAATAGCAGTTGGGAAGATGTTTGCACAGGTTTTCTCTGTTTATACATTCTGCTTGGCACACCTCTCAGATAATGATCTCTGCTGAAAGGCAGTAAATGTTAGCTTGCTTGGTTTATAACCTCAATTGCCTACACAATTTGCAGATTTTAAGAGGATGCGTGTGGTGAGTGTGCTTCTGCTTGCAGCCCTTCTCATTGCTCTAAAAATCTTGTTCTCTTCTGTTTTCCATCTAGCCCTTGTGGTGTTTGCTGCTTATACTAACCAGTCTTGCACAGGTGGCTGTTACATGTGTCTTGTTCCTACGTGTTGTACCTGTGACCTGGCATTTATTTTTTTAGCTTCTTTCCATTCACTTCTGGGGACAAATTTGTCAGAAGTTATATTGAAGCAAAGAGGTGTAGGAGCCAGTTAGATCATGGAAGAGTTAGGTTCCTCAGATTGGTCACTGGTGACAGTTTTGGCGTTAATCATCTCAACTTCTGCCTTAATACAGGGGCATGAGGGGGAAATACATTGGGTTCTGTTGAAATACCTCCAAAATTATACCAAAGCAGGTACTGAGACACTAACAGTCAATGTCCTACATGAGAGTGAAAAGAATTAATACTGCAGTGACAGATTTTAAACATTAAAACATCTTGTAATTCAGGTTATAGATATGCAGCTGGAATTACTTTCTAAAACAGAAGAACTTTTGAACATTACCCTTCAGTAAGATTAAACAAGATTTCTTTTACTACATCTATGATTTAACCAGTACAATGACAAGCCTTAGTGTGAGATCTGGGATTCTGTTATAACCGAAGTCAGACAAAGGTTATGCTGGAAGATGTTAAGCTCTTCTGAGTTATTAGTGAAACAATTTGCTGAGCAGTGTAGTGTGGGAGTAGTTTTAAGGGCAGTCTTTTTAATGGAATGTTAAGCAATCACTTTTTCTTTTCTCCTTGACAAATATTGAAGAGCCTACACACATTATTTTGACCAGGTTAAATTCCAGGTTTTGCCGTCAGAAACAAGTTCCTGCATTTTGGCAGCGCGGGCCGGGTAACTTCGGGGGGTTTTTAGGTATTACTTCAGCGTGTAACGTTCCATGTTTGCTAGATTGCTGGTAATTCTGGATTTTCCAAAGACTTAATAGAACAGAGGCTTAATAGTAGAATTAGAATTCTACTGTGCAGTATCAAGGATGAGATAACTCCTTGTACAAGCGGTGGGACAGACACCGCTGCCCTCTCTGGAGCCGTGGTCGCTGTTCCTGCGGGGATGCGCGGCGGGACAGCAGGGGGCGCTGTGCTGAGCGCGCAGTGCCTCCCGCGCCCGGCAGGTGGCGCTGGCGCAGCGCGGGCCGGGGCGCTCCGTGAAGGGAGGGAGAGCTGGGAATCATCGCCTGTAAACCGTGTGTGCAACATCGCAGCACTCACTTGTACTTTGTATGGGCAGAACTGGAACCCTATTTCATGAGCTCACTTGTTGTAAGCTATTCTTACTGTGCGGTGTCCTTTCTTTTAAAAATTGGAATTCTCCTGCTCCCCAAGTAAAGGATTACTGAGAGAGCACAGCACAGTATCATCAACATAGGCTGTGTTAGTGTCAGTGAGGCTTACTTTGTATGTGTAGGTCAGGATGTGTCTGCTTAGTTCTGCTGTGAGTTTTCTTTTTCTGCCTGGGCACGGTGTGGACACAGACAGTCCTTCCAGTATGAATGAAAGTGTTGCATAAGGGCATCATTTCTGGGTCATACAGAGGCAAGTGAGGAGTAGCATGTCACTGTTGTAGTCAGTAGGGAAATCATTATTCATTTGGGTGAAAATAGGGTTTTTTATCCTTTTGATGTTGAAGAACTGAGAAAAGGAAAATTTATTCTATATAAGTTATCTGTCATGAGGCTTCTAATTTGAAATCATGTTGTGAACCCAAGTTTAATACTTATTTTATAACAGTATACAAGATAGCGATGTCTTGCATTTCTTGAGGTGTATGCCAGTTGTAGTAAGCTGTCAGAAATAATCAGGTGTTCAGGAGAAAAAAATGGGTAGGTGCTTCCTAGCCTAAGGGTAAGCAAACAGAAAAATTCCACACCCACATGCAAACTGTTCTGCCTGGCAGAACCTGACACCATTGTTTGTGGCCAGAAAGGGATCTTTTGAGTGTACAGATTAATTGTCTGTACATGTTTCATTTGTGAACAGTTATGTTTGTTTGTTTTTTTAATGGGACTTGGAAGTTATATGATATTTTTTAATATGGCAATTGAACCCTTAGAAATTAATTTTTAATTTATGTTTTATTTTGGGTATAAAACATACACTTTAATGTTAATGTAAATTGTTAATGTTTCCCTCCTGGGAATCATGTCTGCTAGTGACACATCCACTACTGTCTTACAGCTGAAATATAATATGAACAGCACACCAAATCAATAACAGTAAATTCCACTTACATGTTTGCCATAAAACATCTGTAACCTTTAAAAACATTATCTTTTTAAAACACTTTTGTTCCTTTTATGAAGACCGTAACTTAGAGGGCTTTCTTCTGTTAAATCAAGGTATATGTAAATAGTTGTCTTTGAGATCTTTGCATTACAAAAGATTCTTGTGATCATGGTTTTTTTCATTAGAACGTGAAAGGGGTGCCAGCTTTGGGGTTTTGGTTTTGTTAAGGTGTGAAAGAATAGTGTAGTGCTTTATTTTGACAGTGTATGACAGCTTCTAGGATATTTCTTTGGTGTTCTACTCAGTATGTGCCTGGAGTTCACAGATTACACTGATAATTTATTAAAGTTCAAAAATAACTGACAAAATCATGTTAGGTTGGAGTGTGTGTCTTACAGTGTCAAAGACCTCAGTCTTGCTTCTCAGTTTCTTGGGAGTATGTAAAGAAGATATATTGGGTGAAACAGGAGTTAATTAATTTCAACTAGAACATCTGTTTGGGAGGCTATTTGTAGGTTTTACTTTATGATGATAAGATGATAAAAATGCAGAACTTAACTTGAAGATCTTAGATTTTCTAATCTAAGTTGTGATTTCTGAAAAGCTACAGTTTCCCTTAGGATGATGGGAGCGAGGGATTTTTTTATTATTTTGTTGGTTACCTTTTTTAAAATGTTTTTAAAATTTGATCTTTGATTTATTCTTTTTGGTTTGGAAATGTTATCCATAATACTAAAAAAGAAAGTATTGGCTGTGTATATAGTACTGTTTATTGTGAGTGGGATTTTTGTTCTTAAAGGTGAGTTTATTTTAGGCTGTCCTCTATTCTGCCTTTACAAATAAAAAAAAGGAAAAATTTTTCTTCTTGCTAATTCTAGAGTTGTACATATGTACATATGTATCTGTTATTTTCTAATGTTTAAACTTACTACTTGTAGCTATGAGCCCCCTTTTCTAGGTGTGTTGTGTGACATCATGAAAGCTGCTCTTAAAAGAGACCAAATGTAAATACATTGTGCAGAGTGTGAGGATAACTGGCATTAATGTTTTTTTTTTTGAAAAAGAATTTTTAATAAATGCATTGGAAACCTAATCCAATGTCTATGAAATCCATTTCTCATCAAAGCAAGAAGAAACTCTTTTGTTTGCTGGATAATTAAAGTCTGATTTGTACATTTTTTTGGTAATACAAGTATTGAATTGTAAATATTTTTAATTTCTTTTTTTGCATAATTTGAATAGCAATATAGCACTGTCCTTATGAGCACCCCTTTATATATTTTAATAGTAAGATGGACAAGTTAGGCCCACCACTGCAAACTGGAAGAGATGTGCAAAGGTTTTATGACACTCATACAAAAAGAGACAGTACTGTCAAAAGTCCAAATGAGTTGTTGCCTGTAAAGAAGTAAGTATTACAAATCAGTGTGGTTTATCTATTTTGTAAGAATGTTTTTCCTAAGCAGAAACGTGTGCCTTTGACAAATGTCAGCTGCCCAGTATGTCTTCCATATAAATGCTGTGGGAGGACAGTAGAGGATATAATTAGTATCAGAGTGAGGAAACAGGGACAGGAAAGATGAAGGTTTCCCTCAGATTTGATTTCTTCTGTCAGTACTTGATTACAGATTAAAAGTAACGAGTTTGCATCTTGATTACAGATTAAAAGTAATGAACTTGTGCCTGTCTAAACCCAAGCTAAAACTGATTTCCATGATGCAAAGCTGAAGGAAGCATTTAAGCCTTATAACTGTACTGGTTTTTACAAAGTAATTTTATTCTCTTAAGGTCAAGTATTTCTCTAACTCTTGCATCTATAAGGTCGGCGTGATGGTCCAAAAACATGAGGAAGGCAGACTGTGTAATGAAAGGTAAAGTCTTTGATTAAGTCCAACTTACCTCATATAAAGATTTCTGGATATTCAGAAATGTTTATAAGATCTAAGTTTGGAAGGAAGGTTTTTCCAGTTATTCTAATATTTTTAAAAGGCATTAGATATTAAATTGTAGTTAAGCCTTTGTTGTATTTTGGAAGATGCCAAATTCAAATAGGTTGCTTTTTCATGTTGTAAAAGAGAAATAAGTAATGAATTATGTGGCACATACAAGGAATGTATTGCTTTACATAGTAGAAATGTATCTGAATCTCTTAATGCTGTAACCATAGCTGAAGTATCTTTGAGACAGGGACAGAAAATTTGACTTTGGTCAAAGAAGCAAAAGCAATGGAAGGAATGGGAGCCCTTCTTAGACAAACAGAATTTCTTTATGTTTTTATTTGCTCCTATGCATGTTTGGTTAGAGTTATAAATCCTGTGAACCATCAAAAATTAGCTCAGTTTTTCATTTTGTAATACATTATTAAGCTGTTGAAAATTCAGCTGAATGAGTTACTACAATTGCTTAAAATAGACCCTATCCATAGAGCAGTGATTTAATTTTTCTTCTTGAGAAAAATTCTTTAAAAGTATAGGCACTTCTTCTGCTCTTCATACAATCCCTGTTGTTCTTACTGAGTTCAAGAATTAAATCTGCCTTACTTGCAGTAGGTTATTCAGTATATTGCATGCCAACAGCATCCAGCAAGTGTGAATGTTAGCAAGAAATGCTAACCATTTTTAAATTCAGCATAGCAGTGTGGATGGTTGCAGTTTATGGCAAAGGTTTCTGGACTTTGGGACGCATGCCATTAGTCAGCAGAAAGTTATTTATGACTTTTCGCAGAACTATGAGCTGTTGTGGGTAACAGTGACAGCTGTCAAGAATATCTGAAAACACTTTGTCTAAGAAGCAAGATTTATATATCAGTGTTTTATGATAGAATTCAACCAAATCATAAAAGTATGCATAGAAAAAGACAAGCTTCTTTTACAAATTACTTTCAGATTTTTTTTTTGCAAGAAGTGGTAATTCAACTAGATGTACAACATGAGCTGCTTTACGAAGGGAAGTCATTTTCAATCTTCTTTTAAAATAGAAAGTGGTTAGTAAGTTTCTTTAGAGTATACCTAGATTTTAAGAGTTCCAGCTGGTATTGGTACACAGCCTCATATGCTGTCAGGTTTTATTTCTACTTCATGTGATACAGCATAGAGCAGGGATTTATATAGCTTTTCAAAAACAAAACACAAAATCCAGCCAAACAGAAAAAACAACAGAAGTGGACAAGTCTATAGAGAAGGCAGAGATGGGGCAGATCAGAAGAAACTAAGCTGTGGTGGCACGAGTTGAAATAACCAAAAATATCTGACTTTGTTGGAAGGCATCTGTCTCTAGAGATCAGATTGCTACTTAAATATGCAATTTCAAGATTTGTCACTAAACATACGTGAAACCTGAAGCTAATTGTGTGTCTAGATTTGGGCTGAATAAAGTTGTAGGCTTTGACAGCCTCCTCTTTGTGTTGATTTACTCATCAAAAATGTCAGAAATCACAGAATGGGTAAGGTTGGAAGGGAGGTTTCTGGTCTGAAAATATATTTGAGGTTTCTTCTGCATTTTTAGAAAACTTGTGCAAAAAGACTGCAGAAATTATGCAGAAAGCTGTGTTTAAACATCTTGGAATGAAGATGTCCTGTTAAACCTTTAATGAGTGATGTTTTATCTGTTCATGAGACTTTGCTTCCTTTAATATACAGGGTGGACTGTGCACTTTGAATGTGGCTTTTCAGTACTTCAATTTCCTCCCCTCCCCAGCTCTGTCAATGGCCTAAATGCTGTATTAAGACATTGATTTCTCTGAAATTTCTTTACCATACACCTAGTACTAAAGCACCATGTGAATTTTCAGAGTACTTACTGAGATGAGGATATATGATGCAGTTGAAATACAGGGAAGAATAGTGGTTTTCAAGTCAGTTTATTTCAGATATCCAGGACTCCTAACCTGATGTTCGAAACTGATTCAAAGTACACTGTGAAGAGACTTCAATTTAAAAAATTAATGCTGTTAGTTTTGAAAAAGTAGTATGTTGGTGTCAAAGTGAAAATTCAGAGAAAACGGAGTCAGTAATAATTTTGAAGGTGGGTTGTTTTTGGTTTTGGGTGGGGTTTTTTTTTGTTGTTGTTTTGTTTTGGTTTTTTTTTTAATTACTTGGAGCTGTCTAAACAGGAATTGACACAAGTCTATTCTTAGCTTCATTGCTTGATCATCCCTGGTCCATGATGATCCCATTATGTTTCTGTGTGTGTAGCTGAGTTTTTCTTTATATGCTTTTCTGTCTTCCATAACGGGTAAAGTAACAGTCCAGTAGGTTCTTTCTGCTATAGAGCTCTAATGAGTTTTACTCAATTATAAGCAAAGATCTCTCTTCATTGTATAGTGAGATGGGGAAGATAGCACAAGATGAGTATTTAGCATCTGTACGTCATAGCAGTGTAATTTAGGTTACATTTATGACTTATTCTAGAATTCTATAACTTCTGAAAGGCTGACATAACTTCCAGTAAGTTTTAATTCTGATATAACTGATGTAGTGCTTTTCAGTCTGCGCAGTATTTTTTTTTTCTATTAAGTCCATCTTTAGAATCTCCTTGCAAAATAATGGGGCAGACAGGAAAAGTACTGGAGAAGGTTAGTGTTCTGCCCAGTGAGCCATAATCTTTGTTCCTTCCACTCTACCTGTTGCAAGTAGAAGCCATTCTTGTTTAACTTGAATACTTTAGCTAGATATTATTTCAATTTATTTAATCTTAAAATTAGTTTCTGATTTCCACCTTTGTGCTTAATTATTTGAAGACTTTCCCACTGGGAAGTGATAAAAGGAGCTGAAAAGCTGTCTTTATTCCATATGCATTACATGAAGGGAGAAATGTTTTATGGAACATGTCTATAATTCAAGAGTTATTACGTGTTCCTCAGTTCTGTCAGTGTTGCATTTGAAGTTACTGGAGTTGAATGCAGTTCCTTATATGTGGTTTGAAAACCAAACCAAAACCAGATCGTTTATAATTCTTAAAGGAGCACTTAGATTTTTCTGAAGGGAATGAATGGTCTCTTGGTGACTATTTTTTTTAATGAAGTCTTGTTTTAATTTTTTTTAACATCTTTGAATGAGTCCCAACTTAAATTTCATTTATGCATTGGTGTTCAAAAATGAGAACAGAAAAACTTGGTCATGGCACAAGATGTCACAGTCTGAAGATTTTCCAAAAAAGAAGAAATCCCAGTGAATGGTAATTCTTTTGAGAAATTATGAAAAGTTCTGCCCTTGATCACTAATGATAAAACAATACCCCTTCCAATTTATTTTTCTTCGTGCTACTCAGATTTTTCAGGGGATTCTGATGTTTCTCTACTCATCAAAGCCAGCAGCAAGATGTTCTCAATGTTTGGGATGTGCTGATCACTGTATACTAGCTTTTCATAATACTCTCAAGTCCTGAGGGTAGCAGTTTTCATGTCTGTGTGGTCATAGTATTGACTCCAGTAGGATCAATAGGATCTTTAGGAACACTGTGACAGTCTGAAAAAAAAATTGAGGCCCTGATGCCCACCTGGATGCACTTTCTTTTCTCTCCTTCTATTTATATTCATAAATATAATTGTGCTTTGAAGAAAAAGGATTTAAGGCATTAAGAAGAAAAAAGTCTTGTTCACTCACTTCATATTGGTCACAAAGTATTGAAAATATGGCATCCTTTCTACAGATCTTAAACTACTAAAACATGCTCTCTATTTTCCTAAAAGACCTGCCAGTCCTAAAAAGTGACTTAAAATTTATCAAGGTAGACATTAAAATGTACTGAGCAACCAGTAATTTAGGATCTACCTGTTAGGAAGTGAGACACGGGAGCAGGAAGGGACTTTCTGTTTCATTTAACTTGTCATTGTAAGGTTCAAGTCATAACAGTTCAAACCAATCAAGTTCATGGCAAAACTCCTCTGTCTTCTGTTGGTAGGAAATGAGTTATTTTTCATACAATTAACTCATGTGTAGATTGATGCACTTTTGTGTGTGTGTGTGTGTGTATATATATCTTATTTGAAACAGCATATTCTTGTATGTATTTTTTTGTGTGTGTATAAATCATCAGATATTTCTTCTATTTCAGAGGCACAACAAAAACCCGGACATCAACCCCTCCTAGTGTGGCAAGAGCCATGAGCACGGGTGCTTTAACAAACAGAAGAAAAACTAGCAATTCAGATATTTACAGGTAGCTTTTAACTTTGTGGATTTTGTCATTAATAGAGCCTTCATTAAAAGGGATTACTTACTACCAAAGAAGTTGGGAAATGTATTACTCTCCGCAATTAATAGATTATCAATGTTATTTGGCTTGTATAAGACGCTCAATATATTTTGCTTGTTTATCATCTGACAGCACACCTTTGTCATCAGCTGTCTCAAATGTGCACAGAAGACCCTGTTGGAAATGTTAAAAAACACTTGGGAGCTGTTGAGAAGATAACCAGTATTTCTATTTCAGTAGAAGCTGAATGAAATCTGCATGCTAAGCACACAAATTGTCTTGCCCTTTTAAAGGGTAGGACGAAAATTGTACTGCTGGTTTAGGCTTTCTTTTTTTTGACAAGCTAAGTTTTACGTTTTCAAACACTCCAGTTAATCTAAATAGTCAATGAAATATTTGATCCTGCTCCTAGAACTCTGATGTTTTTTGTTTTCTTGCAGGGAAGGTGGGTATCCGGAGATACGTATGGGAGCCCGGGTAGCGTTGTGTATAAGACATACCACTGTAAATAGGAAGTGCAGGCATGAAAATTATAGTAACAATGACAAGGATTAGACTAATTTTGTATTATGTTATACTGAACTGACTTACAGAGAATGTTCATATTTTCAGGTCTGATGGGAGAAGTGGGTGTGATACTGGAGACTGCCCATCCTCAGTCAATGGAGGAAGTGCAAAAAGCAGCGAAGGAATTTCACCTGTACAGTTATCCAAGTTCTGCCATGAATGTGGAACAAAGTATCCAGTGGAATGGGCGAAGTTCTGCTGTGAGTGTGGAATTCGAAGAATGGTTGTGTGAACACATTCTTTAAAGCAGAAAGAAAACAAGAAATTGGAACATCTGCTATGTACTGTTGCATGGAAAGCTTGAGCGCTCCGTCCAGTTAGACTTCATGCTGCAAACATCAAAACACCATTTTGTAATTTTCTGAGTGCAATCTTCTGGTTACACAAGTTATTTATAAATCATATATACTGTATATAAAAATAGCAGCTGTCTAAAACTCTGCCATTCAAGGAAATACTCTTTACTCTTTGTTGAAAATATTTAAAATTAAAGTAAAAATGCGTTAAGTAACCTAGACAGCAGAAGAGGTTCAATGTTATTTTTTTTGTAAATCTACTAGGCAAAGGATGGTTTAAAACTCTTATGTAGGGTAATACTTACCTATAGGGAACTAGCCATGAACAACTTGGGCTTCAAAAGTTTCTCTGTGGAGGCATTTCCTTCATCTGTGACAGCAACTTAGATGCTGTGTTCTGAGTGAAAACAACATGAGCAACTCCTTGCAAATTCCTAGATAAAAGTGTAAAAAGTTACACTTTTAAACTCTTTTACAGTAATATGCTAATTGGACTTTACAGTTGCTTCCTAGGATTTTTTTAAAGAATCAAAGTGGAAAGACTACCTGAGAATTCTCTTTGCATCTAAGAAGAAAGGCAAGATTTTCTTTTGTGACTTTCCATGTTCTGTTTTTCAGTAAAAACATGATATTTTTATGTATTTATAAGGACAAATATGGTATTAATTTTATTAATATTCAGTTTATTAAGTTCCTTTTGTTTTGAAATACTTGTCTTCCTCCTCCTGTGCTCCACCATGACTAGCATATCTGTTTTGTCCTGTTTCCAAAGGTCCTGCTCATTTTTTTTCTTTTCCCTCATTTCCTTAAGGAAAGTCAAAGTCTATGCTTATCGTACTTAAATGTTGAACTCTTACTTTGAATACAGCCTTCTTGATGTATCCAATACCAAAAATAATAGTTCTATAGAAATTAATGCTATTAGAGCAGTAGATCTTGATGTAAGTAGTGAGTCTTTTTTTATTTTTAAACATGTATGAATGCATAGGGGAGGAACTGTGCTTCACTGGTATATGTGTCAATACCTGACCTTTTTTGGTTTTTTTTTTTTTTTTGCAATATTGTGTATTCCTGATATCAAAATAGTAGTCTCTTCAAGTTAGTAATAGATTTCACATCAGTCCATTGGGAAGAAGGGACTCAAAGTTGTTTGGTTTTTTACTTATTACACCGTAAATTAGTAAATTGCACATTTACTAATAAAACCATTCACAAGCCAAATCACTTAACTTGTATGTTAATGTAGTAATTTATTTTGTGAAGTTTTGCTTTGAAGTACTTGCACCATCTTCATTATGCGTGACAGAACAATCTGAAACAACTTAACTGTGCCTTTCCCACGTTTTTTGTCAGAAACTGGTACTTTCAGCTCACAAACATCATTAGTTTCAGTTAATTTAATTTCTTTACAACATACACAAAATATAATGTAGTGTTCATGATAGTATTATGGTTGTTGCTTGCATTCTCAAAAATTGTGATTTATCAATGGGGCCAATTTGGAATAAAGCGTGATTGAAGAAAAGCGTCTTCAAAGCAGATACCAGTCTAAGAGAGTGAGTGATTTAAGAGACTTAATGTAGTTATGTTGCAGGCCACAAGCTATTGATGTTTTAAAATTAGTTTAGTGAATGTCTTGCACTTTTTATACTTTTTTTGGAAATTATACTTCATTCAGTGTAGTCTTGGTGTAAATTGGTGTACTGAGCATGATAGGATAGGTGACTGGTAATGATAATTAGAACTGACAAATCCTAGCCAGTTTATTTTCTCGGAGTTTAGATTCTAGGATCCGTATTATGGCACATTTGTTTCTGTATTTGGAAAAATGAATTCTGCGTTCTTTCCATAGATAAACCTGCTTTGGAAAACTTGCCCTGGACTTGGGCCATGGAGGTCTACAGACTGAAGTATTGTGAGCTGAGAGTCCATTAGCAAAGATACTAGGCCAGAATAGATTTGATCAGATAGTGAATCTGCTGTTACCTGATGAATTTGCAGTTGTTTCTGCTGGAAAATGCATTTTTCCATTTATTAAACATGCTTTCTACAAAGGGAATGTTTAGTATGGCACTAAATACCTTTCATATTTTCCAGGATTGTTCTAACTGTAGGAAAAAACATATTGACTCTTTCTCCTTTGAATTGTAGGTGGCAGATATTCAAATTTCAAATCAATACTTATACAGTTACTGTATTTTCTGCTTTGTGAGCTGTTTGTGAGATTCTTTGCTTTCAATGCAGCATTTAGTAAATTACTTGAGTAGCACGTCATTTGTTTCATTTACATTACGTGATTTATCATGAGGATTAGATAGGGAATCAACCTGAACAGAAAAAAAGGTTTATAAAACTGATCTTTTAATTTGGCCCTACAAAGAAGGTCTATGAAACATAATTGACTATTGAAAGTAACACTGGATAATATGTGTGTGTTGTAATCCATAGTAAGTAATAAGCAGACAATGAAATTCTTTTTGACTGTGTAGTTTGGTGCTGTATGGTCAGACTTACGAGAGGCCCAATGTTTTGTGTTTGTCAACTGGTTTTGTTACTGAGTGAGGTGACTTTCTGAAGTCTGTGTTGTTACAGACCCTAGCCTGTGTTACTCAAGGTATCAGCACAGATCATTGTAATTCCATCTCAGTGGATGTTTGTACAAAACTGTGGATTGGTTTTTGTAACGTCTGTGAAGAACTGAATGTGGGAAACAAAATTGTTATATTTAAAGAAAAAAAAAAATTCAAGGAATTGGACAGAATTTTCAATCTTTAGTGTATTACATGTGTCAAGAAGTTCCCAAATTTAATTTATTGGTGATTTACATCCAAACCCTCTTGCCCTAGTCTTCTGCGCACCCTTATGCCTTGGTTTTCATGAAAAGAAAAAACATGAACTATGCACTGTCTGTTTATAGTTAAATTTAGTGATGCAATTATGATGATTCCTATACCAATGTATAACCCTATGACAGATTTACTGTCTGCCATTTTATCTTCCTAATGTTCTTGCTAAGGTTCTTCCATTCATTAAAGAAGGGTAGGAATAAAAAGGTCAAAGGTAAAATTCCATTTAAAGAAACAAGGAAGAAGCTGGTTTGGATATTTGACCTAAGGGAGTTTGCATTCCCTTTCTACTTTTGTGATTATTTTCATTTAAAAGGATCTCTCTGTGCCAGGAAGTAGTGCAGGACCACCAGAGCTATGCTGATAGAAGTGCAATGGAGTTATGAAAAATGCTGGCTTCAGTAGTAGAAACAGCACAGCACAAAGCTTAATCTCTGTGTGATGTACCTTACATAGGTTTATATTTATGCATGATGCCCCCACCCTAGGTAGCTTCAAAACTGAAATCTCTAAATACGTAACAGTTAAAATATGTGTTTATATGAATAATTAGTCTCACACATCACTGCAGGGAGGTGCTTCACCCCTGTTTCAGGTTGTAACTATGTAATGAACATATAGGCAGAATTTTTCAAATTTGCCAAAGAGACTGAAAGAGCCCTTGAACTCCCTGGAGGGACTGGGAAAGCTCCCAGTGAAAGTTCCCTGGCCAGGAGGGGCATCAGGCCGGGGGAGCTCTCCATGGTGCTCCGGCACTGAGCCTCTCCCACAGTGCTGGGGCAGCAGCTGCTCCAGCACAGCCACACGTCCTGTGCCTTCCCAGGAGGGGAACTCCAGAGTGTATTGTAACACCTGACCCACTCTTTATGCACCATGGAAGTTCTCTGTCATCTGCAAGGGACTAGCTCCTAATTCACAACTGAGACCTGGTGCCTGAAATGCAGGGAGAGCGTTCCCGTGATGCCTGCTTACCAGGTCAGTGGAAGGAGGTATGACTGCAGTACTTTAAATGAGCAAGATATGTGCACACTGATGTAGATTATGTAAACAGTCTGCATATAAAATTAAGTGGTCTTGTCTATGTATTAACAAACTTCTAGTTTCCATCACAAAGGCTTTGTATATGTGCAAAGAACAAACTGTTACGAGTGGTTTTAGTCTTGGCTGAAAACTCTGTGTTTAGTAAGAGCATTTTTTTCAATTTTATTTCTATCCAGTTTGACTAAGCTATGAATAGTTATATGGGTTGTATGAGAAGGTAGAATTTTCATCTTTTGTAAAATTTGTTTTAGTGACTCTGGTGAAAATAGTTTTATTGCCTCTCAAGTACAGCTTATTCCAACTTGTGATTGTTTTGTTGCTGGTTGGTTTGGTTGGTTTTTTTCCAACTTGCTAAGGTTTGAGTGACCTAATTGTGTTGTCGGAAGAAGTGTTAGGTAAAGGACTCCATTAGCTGAATTCAGTAGTTACTTGGTTGATATTTTTGTTCCAGTATTCACAGTATAAGAGATTACTCTTGCATACTAGTTCATTTCTTGGTTTGTTTTGGGTTTGGATTTTTGATGTTATGTCAGTCCAGAATAATACCCATTTCTGGAGGATCCTCTTTAGTCCCATTCCCACTTTATCTTGCCAGAAAACATTTCTTCATGTTTTCTCCTAATAAGTGTTTGTTCTTTGCAAAAATGATCAGTAGGGAAGTTTGAACATCTGAGTCAGCAAAATCAAATATTCAGTTTAATATAGCTGAATACTGAACCCATGTTCTAAACAGAAGTGCATGGTTTACCATAGTTCTGTGTTTCAGTCTGGCTTTCTGGCAGAGCCATGAATGGATTTGGGTGGGATCTGTAAAGTGCTGAGTACACTACAACGGTTACAAAACCTACTTTATATGATTGTTCTAACTCTTGGTGTTCATCCTTCATATGACACTTAATATGTTCCTCTTCATAAGTTTATTTATTAATGTTCTGTGTTTTTAAATGATGTGTTCATTCATGTGTTGGAGGTGATTAATTTTTTCAGCATTGAATTTATTATGTTTGCCTTGCCCCTCAGTACATGGAATATTTGTTTGTGACCATCCAGTGCGGGTTTTTTTTCCAGAATTCCTCGGTTTATTTGCCTCTTATTTCGTATGTTTATTTTAAAGTGTCAGTTCTGTTTAAACTAATAAATGTAAATCACTACCCATGCGAATTTGCCACTTGTTAACAATAAAGCAAACACGCCGATAAAACTTCTTGTGATGTGCAAATTTTTGTAGTCAAATGTAAAATTATCTTATATAATGTAGCGTCCAGGTAGGTAATATAATTTCAGCCTTATGAATATTTTGATGTCTGATCTCAAGTACACAAAGAATAGAGTTTTTAAATTGAGTGAGATGAGGTTTGGATTCCTAAGTCACCTTGAAAAATATACCAGCAGATATATAAGCAGATCACTATTTAAATTAGTGTGATCTGCTTATATAAAGTCAGCTTTGTATCTCCTCTATTTCCCCAGCTATACTGAGAATTTTGTTTATGTAGAGCCCATCACTGTGACATCTGTAACATTTTTTTTTTTCCTTAATAATAAAAATGTAAGGGATAGTAAACTTAAGCTTCATCTGGGTTTGTTCTCCTTCATGACATTAGAGCACAGTTTTGTTGATGAATTATTAAAAAACAACCAGAAGTTTATATTTTTCTTCAGAAGTTCATTTATGTGAGCAGAAATTACAATAAGGTTTTGTATTGCTGATTTTTTTTTTTTTTTGGCTAAATAGAAATCAATTCCTCTTTTCATTCTTTTTTTTTACGGGAAACTTCCTTCTACCAAGCTCTTTAGTATACTTGGAGAGAGACAAATTTGCAGGGTACACTATTCAGTGGAAAAGGAATTGACTGGATAGATACAGGTGGAAAGTTGTGGTCAGTGTCTCTATGTCTACAGGTGGAAGCTGGTAATCAAGTGCTGGCCCTCAGGACTCTTGCTTTGGGACTCTAGTTCTGGTGCTCTTTTAATATCTATGTCAATGACACAGTGAGATGGAGTGCGCCCTGAGCAAGTTTGCAGGTGACACAAAGCTGGGCAGTGCAACTGACACACCAGAAGGACAGGATTGCCATCCAAAGGGACTGGACTGCCATGACTTCTCAAATATCATGGATAGTGACTTAGACACTTCCTCTGCCAGTTCCATCAGAACCCATAAATGTGTTGCATCAGGTCCCATGGACTTGTGCACCTTCAGGTTCCTTAGATGTTCTCGAACCTTTTGCAACAACATTGTGAAAATCCTTTTAATACCTAACTTTTTATCCTTGACACCTTCCCATAAATTCCATGTACTTCTAAATCATGATTTTGACCTACTCATATTATTTCTTTTCTATGGCCAAATAAATAAGTGAAAGTGGCAGGGAGGTAGGCATGATGGTGTACCATGCATGCACAGTTTTTGTTCCTTTGCCAATTCCTGAAAAGTACTTTCGTGCCACATTTGTAAGTTCAGTAGACCAGAGGAAGTTCTCAAATGGAAGGAGCAAATCAAAGAGCACAATTCACTGCATTTATCAGTTAATGTTTGCATGTAAGCGGTGACTCAGGAAATCTGGAAACAAGAATCAGGCAGGATATTTATTAAGAGAAGTAATCAGAAGAAATACACAATTTCATAATCACTCTATTTAAAATTTCTGCTCTGGATCTACCCTTGGTCTTTTCAATTCCAGCAGGGTAGTCCTGGAATTGCTTTATTTCTCTCAAGACTTAAGTAGGTGATTGCTGCTTAACTAACTTAAACAGACTGACCGTTCAATTTTGTAATAGCTAATACTGCATCTGTGTATTTTTGCTTTAATTCACACTGCCCTTTCCTTGCCAAGTAGTTATTAGGAAATAAGTGCTGGCTTTCAACTGAATTTCAACTTTCAGTTTCAACTTTCCTGAATTTCCAAAAAATATCAAAACAACTGTTCTTCCGTTTCAGAGACCAACTGAATCTAGAGTCTCCTGGGTCGTCTTTAAGAAGAAAGGGTTTCCAGTGAAGTCCTTACAGTTGTGGTTATGTTCTCCTTATGTGCAATATGATATTGGGAAATGTCTCCTTTCCCTGTTCCATAAAAGATTTATGGATTGGGGTTGGTTTCAGTTTTTTAAAGTGTTTGCAGTTAAGGTTGCAATCGCTTACAAAGAAGGGCTAAAGAGAAATATGTGAAAGTCTCAGAGATTACAAAGTTACCATTCCCGCCTCATCATCACCATAAATACATGGGGGATTGGAGTTGTATTTCAGGAGAGTATGGCATGCTTGCTTTGCTCTTAGATTCAGCTTTGCTCTTCCCTCTCAGATTCAGTACAGCAATCTTATTCCATTTATGTATTATCAAATACATATGTATTATCAAATACATAAAAGGTAGTGCTGTTTGCAGTCAACTGAGCAGACAGTTCTTTGAAGCACATCCTACTGCTTTTTCAGGTGCTTGTTCTGAATACCAAAATTTTTACAGAGTAGTTTTACAGAAAAATTCTTTAAGCACAGATAAAACAATTAGTTTACTTCAAACGAGGAAACAACAGGCTGGCTTAACTAAAGCTTTCCTGAAGTATTTAGTCCAAGGCAGATGGCTGGTATGGAAATATTTGCCTAAACTGGGCAGGGTACAAGCAGCTAAGAAATGGGTATTTTAAAATGTGAGGTCTCCAGCTGTGCTTCAAATGACTGACTATCTCTGAAAAAAAACCCTAAAAATGGAGTAATGGCAGTCAAAAAGTGAACAGTCAAATTTCATAGAAGACAAATATTTTATTACCAAAGGAGTTATATCAAAGTAGGAAAATGCAAAAGAGTAATAAACAACTATAAAAATAGTTATATTTATTCAAAATTAAATATGAGCACTTTATTAGTTAAATGCCAATATATTATTCTCTGACAATATTCACACATTTTAAGTCATGTTTGCCTAACATCTTAAAACATGTTATATAAAATAATAGCATATGAGAAATCACAATCTGAAACTAAGGAATTCTAGCTCCTCCTGCAGCTAACTCTGGGCTGATCAAATGTATGAGTGTAATTCTGTGTCCAGTCAACTGAACAACTTTCATTCAGGCATCTCCTTTTTCTTCCACAGGATTCAGTCTTGCCTGTGCTTCAGCCAGGAGAAGCATGCTGCATCTCTCAAAAATCAGTACCCTTCCTAAGTTTTTCAAAAAGCCAACTTTTTCCCTGTTTTTCCAAACCCACATTAATTAGCAGGCCCATCAGACCCACACCAAAAACACTTCTGTCAGGAGAACATACCCAAGATAAGCTACTGCTTTGGTAAATTGTTACTTTTGGTCCTTGCTGCTTTGGTAAATTGTGACTTTTGGTCCTTAATGCGTTTTGCATAGATATGAAGAAACCAGCTACTTTTTCATACTCTTTTCTTCACCTGCAGATTCCCAGATATTTTTATAAATTTCAGCAGACATGTGGCTGCTTTGATATGACAGTATTATAAAGTTACTTGAAAAATCAGAAAATTCAAAGTAGTTTCCAGAGCACAGAGGTTGGACACAGAGTTCTGAAGAGTTCTTTGTTTCAAATGCTGGTCTTCTATTTCCACTTCTTGGACTTCAGCAGCTTGTTTCATCCATTTCTGTTTCTGTCATCTCCAGGAACAAGGTACAGTAGCCTTCCATCAGAATTCTGGCATAAAGTGTTTATATAAGCGAGCAAGGTTACTTGAAGAATGCATATAAAATGCAAAGATACTGAGTAATGCCACTTAGAAAGAAAAGAGCAGGATTCACCTGGAATCACCTGGAAGTTATTTTTTCAAATTTATTCCAGCAGGATCGAAGGCTAGATATATTTTCTTTCAGTTCACAAACTTCTTGGTTACATTTGTTTGTGGACTGTTCACCTGTCTCTGGATCTTCTGTACTAAATACATCTCGGCAAACCTGAAACAGAACAGATCGTATTGTTATCTGACAACTGCTTGTTCTATTGCTGTAGCTACCTTTCAAAGCAAACCAATTGCCTTACATCTGAATACTGGAGACACCCTGCCCATGGGATTGAGAACATGGCTTTAACTCAGAGCAAATGAGGACACCTGAAACCAGTGTGTCCAACTGAGAAAGTGTACATCCTCTACCACAGATTAAAATTTATCCTCCATTGTCTGAAGGACTGAGAAAATAAAGTAAATTAAATTGTGAGCCAAACTTTGTATGTGTTGAGACTAAGTGGAACGAGGCAGACCAGTTCTGGGGGCTGGTGTTGTGCCCTAGTGTTCAGGATCTCAGGCAGACAAAACTATTGTGGTTCTTGTTCATATTCAATGACTGCTCATAATTTTTTGCTAAATTACTTTAATTGGTCTTTAAAATAAAAACAGGAATCCTAAGGTTAGGCAGGAGCTGCAAGAGTGACACTGACTTCTGTGACTTGATACCTTTAAGGCAAATGTTGGATTCACCAGAGGTGACAAAGCAAAATATAAACACCAACATTACTTTGAAGATCTCATCCCAGATTATAAGGAGAAAAATTAAGAGTTAAATGAAGCTTTCAATCCATCTGTTTAAGCATTATATCCTTTGGTGCCAATGTGGAGACTTTTTGATGTTGGTTAATATTTTTGTGTTCAATAGGTAACACTGAGCCACAGTTAAAAGAACACTCTTCCTTTGCTACAGCAGTCTGTAGATCACTGTGATACATTTAAGGGGCACTTTAAAAAAGAAGATTCTGCCAAAGACTAAAGACCCAAATGTTATCATACCTAATTGTTCTCGTTGAATTTGAGATATTGTGGTTAAAATCGAGACCAAAGTGATTACAGGAAAGAGAGAATCTCATCTTAATTGTTTGTTGAAACAAACCAAATTAAACATGACTCTTAGGGTTAGTGAGAAGTTACAACTCTGACTCTAGAGAAGTTTAAATGCCTTCTTTGCACAAGTCTGGAGAATTAACTCAGTTATTTCACTACTGAACCAGACCAGATATCTTTGCCATAGACTTCCAGACGATTGTCTTAGTCTTTGCTCTGGGCTTAATGTCTATTACAAGACAAATGCTATACAGAGCAAACTTCCTCTGGCATAGAACATGTGCAAGGTAGTTGTATCTTTTAGAGGTAGATGTGATAGTCTGTGTTGAAGAGCTCTAGAAAATAAGGCAAATAGTTAAACTAAACGTAAGTACAACTCACCTTCTCTTTTTTAGGTCTTTCACATTTACACTGTAGAACTCGTAATGTCCTACATGAGACGAATGCTGCTTTCTCTCTAAAGCCTTTGCTGATTCTCTGCTTATTAAGAAATCTGAGCATGTTGCATGCCATGCTCTGTAATGATTTTATTTCCTGTCAAGAGAACAAGGACAATACATCCTGAAAAGTTTGTGCACCATTAATTCTTTGCAATGTTGGTTTATCTTTAAAAAACCCCAAACCCTCCATCAGTTACTATAGTTTTCTTTTGCTTCCATAGTGCAAATCTTTTTTCAATAAAACACATAACTAATCTGACTTACCTGCCATCTTTTCAAGATATTTAAAGCAGCAATTTTTAGTAGTAATAATAATAGCATAAGGATGCTAGGGAGAAACCACAGCTGTAATCAAATCAACTGATTAGGAAAACAAATTATTTTTTGCAGCCATGTCAAGTGATTTTTCGCAGTCATGATAAAATCTGTAGCAACATCTGATAATTGTGTTTTCTGGCACTTGATATCTGCCCAAACTACTATTTTAAAGCCTTCACGTCTAAAGTGAAAAGCTTAGCTATTATAATTTTCTGTAGAAAAGTAAAAACAGAGATTGGGAAATGTTAATGTTTACTTCCATTGGCAAAAAGTTTCGTGTCTATTTTGGATTAACAATATAGAAGAATCTTAATAGTAGGAGAAAAAAAACCCACAATTTTTGGATATGGAATTGCTTAATATTTCAATGTTTAAAATAACAATTTACCTGACACATCATGTAATTCCAGATTCAAAAAAACCCCATCCTGAATACTGTTATTTGACTTTTAAAATTAAATACTGCCCTAACACTCTATTTTATACTGGACTGTACAAAGAACTCATTTGGGTTTGTATTCTCTAAATTCTGAAAAGTTAAATTTTACCTGAGTATCATTGCAGAAAAACGCTTTGATTTTTTTTTTTTCCTTGCAGCACCTGTCAGGATACTCTGCAGACATATTTACCTGTAAAATATCATATATGTTTAGAAATGGAAGTACTGTGCCAGTTCTCAGTCCCCCTCACAGTAAAAAGCACTTTCCTGATGTTCAGAAGGAAACTCCTGTGAGTTGCTGAGTGCTCACTGCCCCTGGTCCCATCACCAGGCACTGTTGCTAAGAGCCTGGCTCTGTACTCTTTGACCACTCACTTGAGATATTTCTACACATTGATGAAATCCCTCTGAGACTTGTCTTGTCCAGGCTGAACAGCCCCAGATCTCTCAGCCTTTCCTCATCAGAGAGATGCTCCAGTCCCTTCAGCATCTTCATGGCCCTTTGCTGGACTCTCTCCAGTAGCTCCCTATTTCTCTCGTATTTCTCTCATATTTGGGAGCCCAGAAATGGACACAAATCTGTTCAATTTAAATCTTCATATTCTATCGAATTGCATATTCTTTGGAAATTTTGAAACACTGTTTAAATCTTACATTTGAATTGTAACATTGAATGCAGTGTTTGTCAATGTTTGTCTCAACAAATATATGTCTCAGCTCTAAACAGATGGTAGCACTCCCTTTGCATATGTAAAGACAGAAGATGGCCTAAGCAACATCACGTGGTCATGATAATATTTTACCAATAGTTTATCCTCTCTTGTAATTTTTTCTTCCACTTTCACACTTGTCATCAAGATGACAATGGAAGCCAATGCAACAGCAGCTTGTCTTCCTCAGCCTGTATCCAGACATTCCACTTAAGCCAAAGGGCTTTTAAAAAGGCAGCTCACGACAGTATTGCTTTAGATCTCTTCACCTAGCCATGCGTATGAGCACATTAGACAGTTAATTCTTAAAGTTCTTCTGCAGAAATTGCCTGTATTTCAGAAGTTCACCCCAGAACTTTATCCAGAAAGTGTTTTCAAAACCAAGAGTTTAGGAAGTCAAATATTCACTGACAAAGAAAAAAAACCACAAAACAACAAAACCAAATTAAAAAAAAATCAAACCACCAACATCAGGAAGCTAACGCACATCTTTCCTTGCACCACAACAGCTATTGCTGCAGTCACACAGCACCAAAATTTATAATTACATATATATATTTATATATAATTACCCTAAAAACTCTGTATCTGTCACTTCATTTGCTAACTGCTGAAATTTTCCCATCCTCTTGAGTTTCCTCAGATCACCTTTAGTATAGTGTACAGTAACCACATCTGAAAGCAGTTTATTGACTGTGTCTGAACCAACCTAAGGGAAATCCTGACCTCAGAAAACTCATTAGTGAAACTCATTACCTCACAGAGATCTAGTATGTGACTCACTCTCTTGTTCTTCAGCAAACCTGTAGCTGCTCCAAAAATCTGGCTGAGGAACCAAAAGCTATTGACTTTAGCTCTGCAGTTGCAGGAAAGTGCCTACTGGACAGTTGCTATCACCCACACAGCACACATAATATTTGCTGTTATAGTGACAATATACTGACTATAATAGAAGAGCAATTTCTCTTAAATGGGGAAAAGTAAAGTCAGAAAAAATGATGAAACTTGTGCAGTAGTTGCCTGTGTTCATCTTCTAGGAAGTAAAAGCTTCAGAGCTCAGTACATTCCCATTAGTTTTCACAAGCATCAATTCATAAAGGTTTTATTTATGCATTTATTTTGATAATGCTTTTAGTTTTCATACAGTCTTCTATAAAAACCCCTATTTCTTAAAAAATCTCAATAATATGTATTGCAAAAAACAAACAAACAAAAAACACCACCAAAACTTTCAAAATGTATCTGGAATAATGGCATTGCTTCATTCCAATCCTTGATGGCACCATGGAATAGGACAGTGGCAAGGCATTGCCCTATCCAGGCCAGGAAAGTCCCCCAACCTCCCTGACCCTGCATCTTGAGCAGGGCTGGGATGCACCTCATGGATCTCCACCACCAGAAGGCAGCAGGATCTGCCTCCCAGAGGGTGATATTCCTTTGGATCATTTTCTCTTCTAGGTCAGCTATCGTCTAACTGCTCACCAAAAGAAGTTCCTTTGTACTCTAGGAAATACTTGTCTTTGTCAGAAATAAGACAGCAAACTAAAGGGAATACTTACCTATTCTAATGTGGCCATTAATCTCGCCAGATTTGGTGCCTCATTCAGGATAATTTATCTGCAGAGAAATACCTTTCTCTCTTCATAATCTCAACAAACATAACATGATCAAAATGTTAAAAGATTGTTCCCTGACCCTAAAGGTGTTTTGTTTGCAGATGAGGGTTGATGTGTCTTGGTAGAGAATGGTTGGAAACCACTGCCATAATGCTCTAAAGGATGGTGGTGGTTCCTAAGTGTGAAGAAATGCAAGGGCTCCTGATTTTGCCCTTGGAAAAAGGCTGTATTTTTTTTTTAATTTCATGCAAACGGATCTTGATTTAAGACTGTAACAGAATGGTGAATCCTCATTTAGTGACAATCTGTCAGAAAAATCACATTTTTTTGTGGGAATGCCTCTACTAATACAACTGTGTTGTGTTCCCCCACAGAAGTGTTCTTGACAGATAAATTTAACTGCTAATAATTCATGAGGAAGAACTGGAAGGTAAATTTTGGGCATGGATTGGTAAACTGTTAAGAAACTATTTTGCAAAGCTGTAATAAATATGGCTGATAAAACCATAATGCAGGAGATTTACACATGAAAATGTTAAATTCTTCTCTGCTGCTATCTAGAAAAGATAATTTTTGTTCACTAAACAAGATATATTAATAGGCTAAAAGAAACCTATTAAGATACAAAGAAACTTTTACTGTCCTGTGAAATTTATGCCTCTGTGCATTTGTATTCAAATACAATTCAATTTGTATTCAATCTGTATTCAATAACATAAAACTTCAGTCAAGAACTCTAATTAGCAGAACAAATGCCAGGTGAAATGCTTTCTTCTCTTCATAAAAACATACAAACAGAAGTAGTAATGAAATTATTTTAGAAAAGACTACTTTTTAATGAAATATATGATGTATGGCCAAAAGGTACATGTGTGTAACTACACGATGCACAGGCACAAAAAACTATCACAGTGTTTGTGCATGAAAATAGGCACAGATTTCAGAGATTTCAGAGACTTCATATCCACAGATTTCAGAGATTTTAAAGTGACTGAATTGTTGCACCCTCTCAAATAAAACCAGCATTCCAGCATAACGTGTGACCTTAAATCAGTCTTTTATCATGTTTTAACATTAGAGTTTTTAATATTAATTGTTAGCATCTAAAAATAATCAACATTTTTTGGAATCCCAAGAGCTACTACCTACCAGCTCATTGATGTCATGAATTAGTATATTCTCATACTTCACACGGATTTCAGTTGTTTTATTTCCCATTGCACAACTCGATGCATTCACTGGAGACAGAACAAGGAGCAGTGGCAGAACTGGTAAGGTAGATATAAAAAAGGCTGGATTACAAGAAGAACAGTTAGGTACATATTAATGTCACAGATTATGTGCTGTGTTAACAAATACATTCTGTAATCTGTTGAAATAGTTTAAAAGGGATTTTTGTACAAACAAATGACTTGTGCCTTGCTAGAGGGAAGGATTCAGCTCCAGATTAAGACACTCTTTGGGTGTCTAAACTCCCTCATACCCAGAGATGATTCAGCTAGAGTGGATAAGAGCCTACAAGTACTGAGCTGAGCAGCTACTTGGTGACTGCTTGGGCTGAATTCATCTTCATGATTCACTGCAAGCACTGAATTTTATTGGACCATAACCACATTGGACATATGTAGAGGAGTCTCATCTTGACTGTCCATTTTTCCTTTGATAACTTCTACAAATCACCATGAACATATCTCTACAAAAAAAGGTGTGTTTAAACACATTTTCAGGTTGACCAAATGTACAAATCCATGCTAGTGGCCATAGCATGAGATAAAGCAGCAACAAAACCTTCCCCACAAGATTTTTGCAATCTTTTCAAGCAAACTTCACTGTCCATCACTTTGTTTGTCCCTTTAGTGGACCATCTTGCTTTGTTCAGACTCCTGGTGTTCTGTCCTTGCATGACACCCAGGAAAATATGAGTTCTGTGAGGATGGGCAGAGAATAAAAACCAAAAAATCAAAAGAGCCTGAAGGAACTGACAGGAGGCTACAGGTGACTCAAATGTACTGGGAATGAAGAGTACATGATACTATGTGATTAGGAATGATTGGACTCTGGCCTATCGCTAGGCTGGCTAGGATAATGCTTAAATGGAAGGTTTTGGGGGAAAAAAAAAAAAAAGGTAGAAATTTATGTTGAAGGACTAGCAAAGATCACAAGTTCCTGGTGGAGTATGCACCGTTTCTGCCCATCTCCACCACTGAGTAAGAACAATTGCATATGGAGTAGTTGTGGGATAGCAGCCAGGAAAGGAAGAAGGGATGCAAATTGCTTCCTCACTGGCGAGGATGGGCTGTTGGGTACAGCCAGTCCACCACTCAAGAGATGGGCAGTCTGGTCTTGGGCATCCCTAGTAAATCACAGCCTCAGAGAGGAATTTTGAACAACTAAGGTAACAGCAATAAAACTTGACAAAAAATTGTATTGACCCACCTAACTTCTGTGATGCAAGAACCACAGTCACACCACGTGCTCACCGCCATTCAAAGAAACACAGTCCCTTACAGCCCATCCCAGCCAACTCCCACCACACACAGCAGACTGAATTCTCCAAGAAGGATGCATGCTTTTCCTGAAGAATCCTTTTCTTTCTGATAGACTGCATGTGAACATCTGTGATGTATTACTCTGTCCTAGAAACAGGACCGGAAAAATTTTACCTGTACGAGTGAAATTGCAGAATTCTTGTGACAAGAATCCTGACAAATTTTAATGGGAAATTTGATGGGTTGAAAACTAGATTTTCTGAGCTTTTCATATACTGATCATCCAAGGTCTATTAATGTCTCTAAAAAAATCTAGCCTGGTGACCTAAGTGAATCTTAAAAGGATCCTACATTCAATAAATTTAAAAACTCTGTGACTCCACTATTTATCTTCAAGCTCCAAGTGGACACACCTGACTTCCACAGAGCTTTATCTTTGTAAATCCCTATGTTAACTCTATCTCTGTTGAATGATTTATAGGTTTGAAGGACTAAGACTTAGTATTTTAAAAGACACAAAAGACATTCAAGAACTCAATTATAAGGCAACATTTTTCCAATCTCCCATTGCACCTCTTGATTCCAGTGCAAAAGATGAATTGCAATGCTTGTTTGCAAATAGGGTAATACAAACACCTTGGATATGCTGCTTCACAAACATACTTCAAGGGATGAAAATAGCAATCCTCTAAATTAAAACAATCTGACTCCATCACTTTAAACTTGGTTTGTCCAGCAACAAGTGGAGATAAGAGGTGAAACACGCGGTCACTTTTATTTTGTCATTTTTACTTTCTCTGTATTGTAGAGATTGCCAGTCTTTTTTAAATGAGGAAATTATAGAACAAAAGAGTGTTGCACACTCATGAAGTCCCTTGAGCCACTGTAGGGTGGTGATCAAATCTTTTCAGACATTTCTAAATGAGTTCTCTGGAAAAAGTATTAGACAAGTGTCATTAAAAATTCTAGGAGATCTAAACTGAAAATGGAAAGGGATTTTCCTAGTTTGGTAACTTTGAAAGAATGGGAGTTTATGGTACTCCATATGGCCAGCAATTCAACAGAAAGAGAGCATGTATTACTGGTAATAGGCCATCTTTCCAGTAAAGTCCCAGAAACTCCAAAGTCATATCTGGAAAGCCCCAAAAAATCTCCTAGAAGAGTCAGGAACAGCTAGTATTCCAGTATTTCCACATACTAAAAAAAACCCGGCAA
>VYXD01013589.1:309730-356399 GCA_013397195.1 Hylia prasina
TGCCGGCGGGGGTTACATAGAGCCACGGCTACACGCCCAGTGTCGTGTGCGCGGCCGGGGAGGGAAGGATGGATCTTGGCGCCGCGCGTGGAAAGAGCCGTTCATCCTCGGGGAGGATATCCTTAAAAAAAAAAAAAAAAAAAAAACAACGGCATGTGGNAAAATCACTGCATGTTGTGGACTCGCTTTTTCAGAGGATAGCGGCTTAGCTTGAAAACTGATGCGCTGCCCTTTCGCTCCCTCAGCTGCCCTTGGATGGGTTGTGGAAGGCGGGACTGCCAAGAGGGCTCTGTCTCCGGTCAAGGGTTACCCCAGGCTGTTGGCATGGGCTCAGAAGCGAAAGGTGGATGGCTTCTGCAGAGTTCGCCGTCTACACCCTTTCCCGCCACCCTCCCCCTCTTCCCCCGCAAAATCATTTTGTGGACTCTGAAAGGATTGAGAAAGGATGGCGAATGGGTCAGGAAGGTGTTTCAGCCTAGAAGACACTCATATTCTAAAAGGCAAACCTTTAGAAAGATGTGGTTTTTTAGACCACATTCAGAATGCAAAAGTTTTCATGCGCAGTTCAGAAGGCTTGGAATAAAACAAGGTATGAAATATCTTAGTAGTGTCCCCTTCACATCTCCTGCCCGAGAACTTTCTGTCTTTTGAGTTCTACATCACTTTTCCTGCTCTGCGTGAGCACTGAGCGCTGATTCCATAACATCTCTTTCTTCTCACAAGAGTGCTTTCCTGAGGGGAGACAGATGTTGAGGTGTGAATATTAAGGAGCAAATGTGTGGAATGCTCAGGATAGTTTCCTCCCATTCCCTTGAACTGAAATTGTGCTGCTTCCTTCCTGTGTGAGGACGTTCTTGGACACCTTTATTGTCCATGAATCAGACTCTGCTTTAGATTGGCTACACATTTCCCATTCCTTTTTATTTGGAAAACAATTTTATCTTCTTCAGAAGTATTCTGTCAAGATTCAAGAGGAGGTGATTTTCCATCCCTTCAGCTTTGAGCTGCTTGATTTTACTAATGATAGCCCATGACTACAATTTGGGCAAAGAATAGGGAATATCAGCACAGTTCCGCACAAGGAACACCTGTACTTGCTTGTTCCTTAAATGAGTGCCAGGTTGGATGTGATGTATTGTTCAGTTCTTGAATTTGAACAGGGATTTTGCCTCATTTATGCCTAAATCATCTAGTTCTTATTGTGTCTTAAGTTGTCACTTTTTTGCTTGTTTTCATTTACTGTTTTCTTTTTTCTCTTCTGTCAAATATTGTCTGAAAACATCTGTGCATTTTAATTTGTTGGCATGTGCAACTCAGAGAAGGATTCTTCTTTTGGGGGGAGATTAGTACGTGGTGTAATGCAAGCAAATTTGTGACTCTGTTCTAAGGTCTGGTACTTAGAGACTTGCACTTTCAATAGTCAAATGTTTTGAAAAAGCTGCACCGTGAAGCTCCAGTCATGCAAGATTGTATCACCAAGATCAACTTTCCTTCTAGGCAAGTAGTTCTTCCAATTTCTTACAGTAGTACGTGTGGGTTCACAAAATGAGATAGCTTATGCAGATTGTCAGGGTGCAAAATATAAAGGAAAAACTTCTTTAGCTGCTTTGTTTATGTTAGTTTTTCTGGCTGAAACATCAGGAAGACTGATAATTGCTTCAGTAATGTAATTGATGGAAGAAGTCAGCATAGCAGCTTAACACATTAATGGAAACATGACTGAAAGGTGATACAGGAGTCTAACAGGAGTTACGCTCTTTTCTTCAGTAGATGCAGGATTTCATTTTTTAAAAAACTTTTTTTCTTATGATGAAAGTCTGGTAAATGTATGGCAAACGTTTTCTTCAGTTAAAGTGACAAATAGATGGTGTGATCTGTACTTTGCTCCATATCATGGGTTCAAATCCTAATCAATCTCTCTTATGCGACCTAACCCTGGAGCGTGGCATAAACTTGTGATAAAGATGTTATTTGATGTATTTGGACGTAGAGGGTGCTTAAATATTCAAACTTTGTAACTTTTATGTGCTTTTTAAAAAACTTGAATCACTATATGCATTTGGTTTTCAAAGTGTTTCTTTTAGTGACTTAGCAATATTTTGTTGGGTTTTTTTTTACTGAAAAGATTACCTGCCAAAAGAATCAAATTCAAGTGCTCAGAAGAATACTGTATTTTTTTTTTTTAGAGGAAAAGCAAACACCAGTTGAAAAATTAAAAGAAGGAATTTAAGATCTGTTATGTGAATATCATCTTAACAACCCATTTTAATCAAGAAACCATGAGAAGAGTCCTGAACATATAAGAGTCTATCCCAGCTGAGTCTTACCTTATTTAAATGACTGGTATCAATTTGCCTGTTTTGCAAAACACAGTAGATGCCAAGCTGTAATAGAGACCTCTCCCTCTGGAGTAGAATTAAGCTGCAGCTTATCTGGGGCTGTGGGTAAAACCTTTGGAGGTAGAATAAAACTGAAATATTTCTGTAGAACTTCGGAGACATTAGGTGTCCAACTTCATTTTCATACCTTGAGAATTTATAGAGCTGACTGTTTCAATAGGAGATATATTAACTTTATTACAAAGATGATTGTCTAAGTAAGATTCCAAATAAGCAATCTCTGGAAAGATGTAGTCCAGTGCACGGCATTGCTGCAAATGTGTAGTTTTCTCTTTCACACTATTTTTGAGAATAACTTTTTAAACCATGAAAGAGGGTACCGTAAATTCCATATCTAACAACTGAAAGGCACCAGCAAGTTTAGCTGTTCATGTATGAACATATTTCACATTCAATACATTTCCTGAGGACAGTTTCTCTGAATGAGTTTAAATTTAGAGATCTAACTGTCTCCTGACATGGTCAAATTTATTCTTAGAAAAGCGGGCATTACATAGTAACCTCCGCCAGAATACTAATATTACTACCTGATATCTACATGATTGCAAAACATATAATTTCTTGTTGAGATTCAGTTCTCCAAAGACTAAATACTTCTGGGGTGTTGCTGTCTTTCTCCAGCTGTTGCTTGTCAGCTTGAAAAGCTCTTTTGATCATGACTTTAGATTTGACTTTAGGCTACCTGCAAACTTACAGTAGCATTAGTGAATTGTTGTATTATTGAATAACATTAGTTAAAAAGTTATAAATATTTTAATGTCATTTTGGAATAAAATGTATGGGCTCCAGTTGTCACAAACTGGTGGAACTCAGGAAAGTGTGACCACAGTTATGCTCTTATTTTTATGAATAAATATGTCTGATAGTTAAATTTTTCTCAACTAACTGGGTGTGGCAGGAAAGAGACATATTCTCCCCTACTCCTTTCACTAAATATATCTGAACCCACAAGAGAATCCCTACTTAACTGGGATTCAGATGTATGTTTATTGTGCACCCAAAACTCTCATTGATACTTAGGTCTGGGAAGTCCTAATCTTGTGCTATATTTAGGCAAGACCAAGGGACCTAAGGTTATAATTGCACCAGAACACCCGCTTTTTATTAATTATTGTTGCTACTTTTTGTGTACAAATCATTTGTCCTTTCATCACGGTGAGCACTGAAAAAACCACACAAACTGACTGATAAACAGTTTTTAATGTGGAATTATATCTCACATTCATTCAAAGGTAATATATAGATTTCTTTTTCTTTGGTGAGAATTAAAGAAAAAAAAAGAAAAAAAATAATTCTGGAAAACTATTAAGATAAGATTTGTGGAAGTGTGGATCACTCACAGGAATATTCTATTATCAAGCTCCAGAGCAGAAGTGGTAATTACTTTCTCTTCCTGTCTTGCTGTGCAGGAGGATGCCAATAAAGATTTTATCAAGAGCAATATGCCAAATAAGGGTATTTTGAGAAACCACCACGAGGAAGGGGAAGACTCCCAGGAGCAGCAGTACCAGTGTTGAGGAGATGGTGGCAATCAGGCTCCTCACTCCTGCACTGCCCCAGAGCCAGTGCATGAACCAGGCTTTGCCCCAGCTTCCCTCGTGCCAGAACTGCTCCTGCTCTGTCTGCTGGTGCCTGGGTGTGCCCAAAACCCAGCTGGGACTGTGCCCCGAGTGCCATCCTCGGCTGGCCTCAGCTCCAGTGGGACAGTTCTCCTCACCACGCAGAGGTTTCGAGCAGATTCTTGTTTGTTTTGGTGCCTCAGATGAGGCTGAGTGTGGGAGAAATGAATATTTCAGCAGGCAAAAATTATGAAAATCCCGTCCCTGCTTTAGTGAGGCAAAGAAGGAGGAAGGGGCTGGGTGTTGGTTTCTGTTAATGCATATTCTTTTACTTTTCCTACTTTAACACGTGTCTTTTTAGAGAGGAGGGGAGGTCTGGTAACAGCAATAATCATTGCAGATATTAACCCATATTGAAATTATGACAATTTCATTGTATTTCAGGCTCATGAAATTTCCTTTGGGTTTGGCGTTGTGGTTTGAAGAGTTTATTTTCCAAAATTATAATAAAATATTTTTTATTATTAGAGTGAACCTCTGTGTCTTAGTGGTGTTTCTTTTTACAATGTTGTATATACAAGTACATAAAAGCATTTATTGAACTTTTGAATTTTCTCCTCTCCTTCATTGCCCATTATTTGTTTTGAGACAATGTGGTTAGGGAGTTGATTTCAGGCAAACTGTCCCTGAAATAATACTCAATTTCTTCAGGTTTTTTTTTTGTTTGTTTGTTTGTTTGTTTGTTGGTTTTTTTGGGGTTTTGATTTTTTTTTTTTTTTATTTGTTTCTGGAGGTCTTCCTCCTGGTTTTCAAGGCAGCCAGAAAATCACCCTGAAAAGTGACAGCAACTTAATTTGTGCCACTGTGGCAAGGAGTAAAATTAAATATCTGCAATTTTTTAGAACCAGAGGACTACCTGAGGAATGAGTGTGAGGTCTTAAATCTTGGAAATATAATACAGGGTGCTAAAGGTGATTTTATCCTTGCTTTGGATTAATAAATGTCTGTGTTTGATTACAGTTCCAATGAAGGGCTTAGGTCTATTCCTAAATTAATTAAAAGACATTTTTTTTTCTCCATCTGAAAGAGGCATGTGGGGAGGTTTTGTTACTCTTTCTTTGTTTGTTTGTTTTTGTTTTTGTTTTTTTTTCTTGTAAAAGCTCTGATTAAATGTTTATTTTAGGAAGAGATATTCTGTGTCCCTCATACATCATATAATGCCGACTCCTTTCTCACTGTGTGAAAACTTACTCAAATATGATTAATTCTGTGAATTTCAGGGCTTTTTGATTTTGCTAATCATACCTTTCCAGCCTTGGTATGGTTTAACTTGATCAACTTTTATTTGATTTAAATCCATCCACTTAAAAATCCTTATGAGATGTACTCTTTACTATCAAGAAGCTGCATTTATTGCATGATGATAAACCACCCTGAAGAGGAAGTCTGATCTTAAAAATAATTTAATTTTAAAAAAATCAATACTAATGATTTGAATACAATACAATAGTTTTAAATAGAGAACTCCTATTGTAAGTGTGGATTTTGTGAACCTAATCCTGCAAGCCTGTGCCTGCTTAGCCCAAATTTAACATACCTAATTTACATGCTTATTTGTAAGCAAAAGATTAATTTGCAGATTTGAAACTTGAACTTTGAAATTTCCTCTTTGAAGATTTGAATTATTTCTGACATTTATTTTGTTACTGTCTGGATTTGCCCTAAAATAATTCCAAACACATCTCTATCTTTGAAGACTACAAATTATATTGTAATAGTAGAGGAAACCATTTCAAATCTGCCTTTCTTCTTTAAGTGTGCAATCTGTGTGTTATAGAGTGGGAGGGGGTGGCTAAGAAAGAAGAAAAACTACAATTAAAAATGATGTATTAATGCAGTTTGCCCAACAAGCATAACTTGGCAAATCAAAACAGTCAGTGCTTGTTGAGACTTGAATTTCTTTTTTTAACAATGTACGCTTATATATTACATGAAGATCTAGCCACAGTATTTTGTAAAAACAGTGTGCAGGTACTGTGGTTTTTGTTTTATGTATCCATTTTAAAGGGCTGAATTTGAAACAGTGAATATGTGCATGCTTTTTCTGTGATGTTTGAGCCTTTTATTGCCTTTGGTTTGTGCTCTCTCCCTCAGCAGAGATAACACCACCAGCTCTAAAAAAAAATGACCTGAAATTATTCTAACCTACAGAAAATGGATCAAATAATGATATGAGCTATAAAATGAAAGGGAAGAAATGAGCGAGTGCCAGTAGTAGATCTTTTTAAAATACTTTTAAATTACATTCACAGATTGTTACCAAAATATGGTAACAATTGGCATTTTTCAGAGTGATGATGAAGACTCAAGCTAAGCATGACTGTTGAGACTCTCCATGCCTTGCATCCACAATTATTACTGTCTAATTAATCAGTCTTTAATAGGCTGTTTTGATTTCAGAAACATATTCTTGAATGTCCCGCCTTGCACTGAAGATTTGGATCTCTTTCAAGGTATTAAAAAGGCATGTAATTATGAAGAAACAACACCAATTAATACACCAAAGGTTGGTATATTAATAATAAAGGCTTCCTTGACTCTGCAGTTTTTAACCCCATCCTCTCTAGAAGTATTAAAGAAATATACCACACATCTCTTAGTTCTCTTCCCTGGTTTATTTGTTGCAATTCTGGGCCATACAATTTTGGAAGGAAAAATAACTGGCCAGTAATTCACAAGTTGTTTCACAGATAGATTTCCATTTTGCCACGTGTTTTATTTGATGTGTTTTTATACGGGCACTGAGAAGCTGTGGCATTTTCTGTGTGTGTCACACCCAGCATTATCACTTATCTTTCCTGAACCAGATGATACAATTTAATGCCTTTTGCCTGTGTGTGGCTAAGATTAGGTCAAGGCTGTGAGCAAGGCAGCTGAAGATGTGATTAAGCAAGACAGTGTGACCAGGACATTTAAGGAGGTGAATGGGGGTTTCAGCAGAAGGTTATGGGTTTCTTTGGGAATGCTAGTCCACCACTGGCAACCTGGGCCCCTAAATCAGGAGGGCTTTGTAAGAGGGAGAATTGCCATATCTGCCACAGAGGCAGAGCCTTGCAGATGTTATGTCATCCTACACACTGCCTTGAGTTGCTTCTGAGGAACACCCTGGCAGGAGATCCCTGTGCCACAATGTTCACACATTTGTGTTATGATCCCTGAAGTGACTTCTGGTAGAGCAAATGCAGCCTTACTTGGGGCACTCCTGGGAAAAATACCAGTCTCAAATCCATGGGACATTCTTCTTGCATTTATCCCGCCCAAGCTTAATATTTCTGTGCCCTGCTCTGTCCATAAGGGACTTTTTTGAATTCAAATACACAGTGGTGGTCATAACACAGCTTGTGAACTTGGACAAGAGTCCTCTCCAGTGCCATTTGTGAATATATTAGCACCTTTGCTTCCATGGGTTTGGACTGAGGCATTAAGGAGATGTAAGAACTGCTTCCACTAGTTACAGATCCTGGGACACAAGCTGAAATTGCTGTCCTCTCCATTTCCCTGGCATGTAAACCTCTCCTCAGCAGGAATCAGAGCTCACTATTACTGTTTGACAGGTAGAAGTATGAGAACTTCATTGGTTTGTGTGCTTTTAGGAAAAGAGTTTCTAGGTGAGTCTAGCAGACAGATGCAAAGAAAGTACCAAATTTTCTGACTCTTGTAAAAGAATAAAAGAAATCTTTACTGTTGTATAAACCAAGACAGCTTGGCTTGTTAGCACTTGGAGATAGTAAATAGAGAATGGACCCAGAAGAAGTTGCATTCAGGGTCTCAGTATGGAGATAGCAAGGCCAGGTCGGCTGAGGCATTGACCAACCTCCTCTAGTGGAAGGTGTCCCTGCCCACAGCAGGGAGGTTGGAAAAAAGATGATCTTGAAGGTCCCTTCCCAACCCAAAGTATTGTAGGAACTCCATTGGTCCCACAGCAGCCCATGACCCTGAAAAGCCCCAGTCCTGCTGCCTCACCATAGCTGAGTAAAATAGAAAAACAAACCAGTGCTATCTGAATAGGTCACAAAACTGGTCAAAAGCCAAGTTTGTCTCACAAGAAGTGTTTTAGTTGATACAGTGGAGCATATGAAACTGTGAAGGCAACATTATCAGAGAGTTTGGACTGGAATATCAGAGGTACATTCCCTTGACGCTGGAGAGGGAATAAAGAACAACAAGAGGATATCATATAGAACATAAAGAACAATATGAGGATATAATGGTGCATGGGCACCACTGCCATCACCCCTAGTAAGACTCCATCTCCCAAGGACTGACTTCTCTTGGGCTGGGTTCTCAGTGCACTTTGGCATGTGGCTATTAGTGTGTATACAGCTTACCAAGAGTTGATTAGTGCGTGGGAAATGCTAGGAATTACCAGCTTTTCCATTTTTCTCCTTCAAAGAATATCAGTCTCTTCCTATTCTGTCCTTCCTGTTCACACTGTTTGGAGACAATGTGTGGCACAAGTCAAGTCACGAGTGTCCTCTGATCATCTAGAAGCCACCTGAGGAAGGATTCTGGAATAAATTTTAACCAGATGCAGGAAACTTAAGCTCCTGGAAAACTGCCTCTCCCTGACTCTGTCAAAAGAACTTTTTAGCCATTGACCTGTAAAGATCTCCATTGTCAGTGCTTGGCAAATTACCTAAGAGCCCATCAAGAAAACTTACATCCTACAGTGACCCTTGAAGCTTGTCTACATCCCAGATGGAGATCTACCCAGGCATTGACCAGGAATTGCTGTGGTCAGAACAAGACAGGGCAGCCCCGTTAGGGAGGGGGAACAGGAGGACATCCTTCTGCTCCTTGCCTGGGGAGGTATTTCCAACATAGGCTTCAGAAAGTGATCAAAACGTCTTCCACAAGGCACATCTATAGAAAATTCAATGGGATGCCAGCTTCCTTCCCTTGGATGTCTGGATTCAGTGGGAAACCTGCCTCCCAGATCCTTCTGGTGACAATTCTTTTCCCTTTTCTAGAAGTATTTTGAAAAAATGTCAGGTCCAGAAATTTAAGAAGTGCTCAGGATTGTCAAGATACCACTTACTAAGCCCTGGAGCACAGCTTGGGTGAGTGGTTTAGGTAGAACCAGGAGGAGTATCCACAGGCAAGACAGTTCCAGACCAGCTGGTAAGAAAGTTATCAAATACTCAGGGATTCCTTCCTTCCCTTTTCATTCCTATGCCCAGGCTGTGCACCAGGGATGGATGGCCTGGTGTCCCAGCCTGAGAGGGCTGAAAGGGAACTGGCTCCATAGGAATGACAAAGTTCACAGGGAGCTGGGTGTGACAACCTCCACTTCCCAGAGTTTCTGCATGATTTGTGAACGTAGGGGAGTAGAAGGCTAGAGTATTTTGCTTTTCCCTCCAAAAACACTTTGTGAGAATACTTTTTGGTTATCTTGCCTCACCAGACATGAATTGAAGATCATAAAGATATTGGAAATGAAATATCAATATCAATATCAATATCAATATCAATATCAATATCAGATTGATATTTCTTTTAAAATAATGTTAAAAAAGGAATAGCAAGAAGGTAAAGTGTACATGATTTTTCTGGTGCAAAACTAGTTATTAAAATGTTGGAGATCCCATTTGGAATAGCTTAAGGGTAGCCTGTTTTTTCCCTCATCTGTTCTCTTCACTCTATAGGGAACCTGCCAGAATGAAATCAGTCTGGTGATGAACTCCTTCTTCAGAGGTAGCCTGAAACACAGGTGTTAGTCTGGTCACCGTGGCAGGAGATGGGCTGATGGCTGATGGGATGGAGCTGGGGTTGGTTCATGATTTTTGACGTCCTGACAGCCCCAGGGCTAAGGGATGAAGCTCTGCTGGCCTGGCCCATGTGTGCCTGTCAGGGGCTGAGGCACTGCTCAGCACCTTGACTTCTTACAATGTGCTGGCATCACTACACTCAGAGCAAACAAGGAAAGAAATTGTTTAAGAATAAAATGACAAAACCATGCATATGTGTGCAGTGCTGATTGGCACCTCAGGTGCCAATCCCACAGCCAGCTCCCACATAGGGTTTTCCTTGTTAAATTACATCTCCACAATTGACTGTTCCTGTCCAAAGAGGGCACCAAATAAATGGGAGAATGAGAAGTGGAAAAATTGGGTAGTCTGGAAAAGGCTCTGATCTTTCAGCCAGGCAGCTCTCTGCATGATGCTCGGGGTGTGAGACAGGCTGTGGTTGTGCTGCATGAGAAACACTGCCATGTGCAGCATGGCAGTCACACAGCAGCTAAACAAAACAGCAAGTCAGGTGAGAGATGTGCCCAAAACAGGGCAGGCTGGAAGGGGTTTGGCAGCGTGTATGAAGGTGCAGTGGCTGCTGCACAGGTTTACACGCCCCACGGTGATTTCTGGAGCAAGGCTGTAAGCTAAAGAGTCTGAGAAAGCTTAAGGTGCAATTAGGAACGCAGGATACTTCAGCCCCAAGAGAATGCAGGTTGCAAATGTGTTGCCTCATTTACTGGGAGAGATCTGCCTGTTGGTGCTCTCTGCAATGCTTGTGCTTTTAAAAATTCAGTTGTCACTTCCAAAAGTGTTTTCAAATTGTAAGAAATGGACAACTGAAATCTCTGTAATAAGCGCTGAAGAATTAGGAAATTAAAATATTTGCACAGTACAGGTGTGGTAAAAGTGAATAAAGTGTTTCTCTAAGTAAGATGTCTTTACCTTCTATTATTATCAGGATATCTCAAGTGCCATCCTTTACTAGTATCTTCACCAAAAAAGGTTGAATTTTTTTTTTCCCCCCCAAGGCTACTTTGAGGGGAAGAAGTAGACTAGAATAGAGTTTTTAAGCTGGAACAGCCCCCTCCCCCCTCCAGATAATTTTTAGCAGTAGTTGTAGTTAAAATTTTTGATCCAAGATCTTCTTGGCTGCTGTTTTCTTCTTATGTCCCTATACCTTGAAGCTGAATAAAGATGTCTGTTTCCAGCCTGACAATACTATTGATAGATTATTTTAGGAAAATTAAAGTAAAACTGGCTGGTTGACTTCTGAAAGAAGGAGAAGCACTGAAGAAAAATACTTGCTAGGATGGAACTTGTTCACTAGCTGCCCACAAGTGGGAGAAAATTGGCATAGCTCACACAAAACATTTTTAGTGTTCCAGTTAAAACTTGAAATGATCTGTCTGCTGTAGCAAATATTTGTTCTGGCTTTTGCAGGTATCTGTCAGTGCTGGCAGGGTCTGCCTGTATGCGCAAGTGTTAAAGGGTGGACTTCCCTTGCTGTCTGAGGGTGCTTACAGTAGGCTGGGACAGAAGGAGCTGCTTTGGAGTAGCAGGGAAATAAATGTCAAAAGCTTTATGGAAAGTGTTTCATTGTTCAACAGAGTTAGGGCCAAAATAAAAGGTGCTGCATATAATGGAAACATTTGCATGCTGTTTCTTATGTAATTTATTATTTGCTTTGTCCTTAATCAACAAGTAATTTGATTCCCTATCCTCCTTTTCAGTAACCAATGAAGATTTTGTTTGCTTTCCCCTTTCTGTGTCATCTGTGAGACAATCAGTCTTTTTGCCCTTGAGTACAGATTGCTCATGAATACAGATTTGCCCATGAATGCAGATTGATTTCAGAGGTACTTGCTTCTGAATAAGAGATGCAAAAAAGTAATATCAGTAGAAGGGCCAAGGCTGAAAGATGGTTTATTTGATTCATAAACTGATAAACTGGTAATTCTATTGCTAACTGAATCCAGTGGCATTCACCACAGTGATTATTATGCAGTTACTGCTTCATCCAAGTGCCACTGTCAGTCAGTACTGTCAGTAAAAATTAACATGGTGGTGACACACTCAGAAATACCACTGCTAAGTTTACTAAGTTTAAACTTCCTGATTATTTCTCTGACATAGAAAAAGAAGCATGCAGATAAAATTGTCTTTGATCTAATAAGTCATTTGCCTCTTACCCTGAAGAAAATGACCCATTAGGTAGCAGTAGTGCTCTACATTTTCATGAAGGAGAAGATTATTATGGGGTACAAAGGCTGGTTAGAAACCAGAAGAATTATTTCTGTTACATGTTTTTTATCTCTGGTGGAACCTCAAGTCAAACCGTTCAGAAAGCCAAAAACTTCTGAATTCAGCCACTTAGGTGTTGAGTAAAACTGATGGTCATAAAGCACCTGATATTTTTTAAATAAAGCAAATAATTGTATACCTGAAGATGCCGTGTTATTTCAGATGCATCTGTAGAACAAAAACTGATTAAGCTCAGAATAAAAAAGATTTATTGAATAAAAATGTCTTTTTTTTGTCTTACCTGAAATCATACTGGAGAATTCTGAGTACGTCTTTAACAAAGAAAGTTGCCTAAATTCAGCAACTTGCAAAAAATGAGAATATATATTCAATCTCATCTCCAAAACCACGAAGGCCCAACAGTCATTCTGAGTCCCTGTTTTCTGCCTCCTGACTTAGGTGAGTGGGGCACAGCTCAGAGGTTGGGGGAGACATGCTCTGCAACCCTTGTTTAGTGTGACAGATTTGGGCCAACACATGCAGCTGAAACTTGGCAGTCCAAGTAGCCTGCAAAGTTAAATTCTGCATAGACATGTTTACCTTTTTGTTAGCTACAAAACACGTTTGAGGGATTACATCAAATACTGTGCTCTGATAACTGGAGCTGGCATGTAGCCATGCCAGTTTGGAAACTTACACATCAAATTTGTGCTGCTGTGCAAAACTGCAGTGGGTGTGAAACTTTCCCTGTAGTTAATCTCTGGCTTAGACCATGTCTTTAATAGATGCCAATTTAACAAGGTCAGATATTCTGTGTACTTCTAGATGTTTTAGTAAGTATTCCTATAGTTGCTGGTTCAATTGAGATTATAACACTCTGACCTCCTGTTGTATGTATTTATCTGCAAATGTATGTGGTTCAAAAATGGATTGGGTGACTTTTCATAGTAGTTCTACTAATTCTTTCCAAATGCTCCAAACCTTCCTAATGTGCCATATTTGAACAGATGTTTCTTTTGGGATCCATATTCTTCATTCTTGGAAAGACAGAGTTGGAAAAAAATAAAAATAAATAACCTGTGCAGAAGTGGATTGGTTTCTGGAATACCTATTAATTCCTAATTAATCTAAAAGTTCTGGGCTATAAATCTACACAGGCTACTACTCTGAGAAGTGGTGGCATAATGATTTGATATGTGATAGTATAAAGGGCTGACAGTGAAAATCATAAATTCTTCTTTTATAAACTTCAGTGATTCACTTATTAAATAATTTACTTCCTTGTAGCACCAAGGCACACTATAATGCAGTAGTTGCTGGACACAGACCTGTAAATCTCCTTTCATAGTTAGACCATAACCAATACTTACTGTTTGAATATTACAAAAGCAGTGTCTTTGAAAAAGCTCAGGTTTTACTTTCTCTTTTTATAGAATCCTTTTATGTATAATGTATTCCAAGTTATTGTATTTTTAACCAATTACCAATTACCACGATGTAAAACACTCTGTCATAGTACTGGTAACATTTTTTATGTAGTTGCAAACTATAAAACATTTATAATCTCTACTTTTCTCCATTAGATCTTCCTTTTTAGTGAAAGGATTATATAGGAATTGAACAACTCTAATTTTAACCCTTCTTTGTGCAAGAAATAAATGAGATTTTTGTGGTCAGGAGAAAAAAATTTCAAAGGCTCAAGAGAATAAATGAGATTGTTAAAATCAAGTCTTCCAAACCTTAGAACTAGAATCAACTTAAGTCAATTTTAGAAATGTTTAATTGTTGTCAGTACTTTACTGAAGAGTATTTATTTAGAGCCAGTTAATAACTTGGCTTATAAGCAAATATATTTTCTAAGGAGTCTTTCCCTACACACTACATCATTACTGCAGCCTCCCTCCTCTTAGCCTAATGCTATCCTTTAAGCATGCTGCCAAAGGATTTGTGTCTTGTTATCTTAAAATTCTGGTTTCATTGGTTGATATGAACAGTCAGCTGGCTATCAAGAAGATACACACTTCCTTCAAGTTGGGTGAAAGACACTCCATGCCTTGACAGGAGTGGCTTTAATATAAACTTGTGGTTTGTTGTAAATCAGATAATCAATGGGAGAGAGGGACTTATGAAACCTTGCAGCCAATCCTGATAGGTAAAGCTAGAGAAAACCAAGTATGATTTACTCCTTGTTTTGTTTTTCTTTTTCAGTATGTGGTACCAACACCACTCTGTGTAGGAAGAGCAGACCCAAAAATTGCTTGCCTTTTTCTAAATAGTTAAGGTCAAAAGTAGATGACATTATACTGTGCTGATATTTTTATCCTCAGATTTGTATTGCCCTGACAATTTATGAAATACTGCATTCATGATCATGTGTGAATTTGTATGAGTCATCATGTCTAAGTTTTGCAGAGCTTAAAAGAAGCACAGATGTTGGAATGGTGTTTTCTGGCAGCTTTTCACTGCCTTTATGTCTCTGAACATCATTCTGTGGGTTTGAAAAATGTAGCAAGAAAACATTTTTGTAGACATGCATGCTCTAAATATTTATTCATGGAAGGGTTTTGGAACTTCTGATCTGCAGAACATTTTTTGGTGGCCTAAAGACAGCTGGATGATCATATTGAGCAGGCATTGCTCCAGACACTTTGTGCTTACAGAATGGTATTCTCATCCTGTTCTGCAGGGAAGACAGGAATCTTGTGTGACTGCAAATGGAAGTAGGGAGTTTTGTATATTCACTGTGATACAACCACATCATAAAAACACTTGAGAACTTCCATTCTATTATTAAATATGAGTAATGCTCCCTGTATTGAAATTATAGCCACCCAGGCCTCCTCTCTCAATTAAAAAAAAAAAAGCGACTAAACAAACCATTCCTTGTATATTATTTTATTTGCTCCTTTGCATATCCACTCTGCTCTCAGGATTTTGGGAGGTTTTTGTGTGTTTGTTAGACTCCATCTTCTTCAGTTGTATGACATGGCATTGTGGTGGTCTAATACATGAGATATATTTTAAATAGATTTTTCTCTAGCCTAATTATTGAGGATTTTATTATATAAGAAAAACTCCATTTTCTTTACTGTCATGATTATGGGTAAATCCACATGTGAATGATGTGGACTTTTTAAACAACTTTTCAGGCTTGAAAATTTGTGATAGTATAACCCCAGAATTTCTGTAGGCCCTTCATGTATAAGCCCTTCATTTCTGAACCCTTCACTGCAGAAAAAACAAGGAACTGGGAACAGCAAAATTACTCCAGGATGCCACTCCTGAGAGGAGGTCACTGCTGTTACAAGGAACTAGAAGAAGTGTTTTGCACCAGTTATGCAAAACAAGGTTCTAGGTAGGGATGATTGCTCTGGGGGAAGATGAGTCTATGTCCTTCTGGCCCTGAGCTGTAATCCTTCAAGTTCTTCTCAAACAGGGAAGGTTTTCTCTGACAAGCTTCCTTAAAATAAAGGGTTAAAAAATAGATAATTGTGCTGAGAAGAGTTGTAAATGAAAATGAATTTCAGTACTTCAGTGCAATCTTATGTCTCACAGCTCTTTATAGATTTTAGCTTATTAAGTGAAAACCAAAAGCAGATCCTTTCAGTCTTGGGTACACCTCAAGATCACATCCCTCTGTATGACTTCTTGGGAGAAAGATAACAAGCTGTCAGCACTAGGCAAAAATTTTGGGTTTTTTTTCAAAAGATACATGTGTGAAGGGTGTGACTAAGTAGTTGAGACTTCCAGGAAAGAAAGAGTCATGAATCAGAAAACATGAAGGAAGAATATCTAAAAGGACAAAGACCAGACATCTGTTATGAGATATGAATTGTTTTCTTGTCTTCAGTTTCACCAATACTCTCCTTTTTTGGGCTACTCTGTGTTCTACTTTTGGGAATGTACTGATTAGATGTATTTGACTATTTGACTTTGATTCAGAAATGAGGAGAGAAAAAAAAATGTCATGAAATAAATTATGATGCTTATTAGTGTAAATATAAAACAGTAATATATTTATATTTTTCACTCTTTGTTTCCAGTCTTCTTCTTTTTTTTTTCTTTCTTTTAATAGGTTATCTGATACATCCTTATATAAAAGATTAATAGAATTTTTACTGATTACTTGAACATATTCCTGTTCATTTTTTATTTGATGTGAAGTGCAAACTCATAAATAACATTTGTAGGGAGACATGTCTGTAATTTATACTCAATACTACTCAATAGTAGTCCTTCTCAAATTAGAGAATTTAGAGAAGCGAGTAAGAGGCAGGATGTTGCATCAGCCAACATTTTATGCACCCTCAAATTAAACTAGTTTGAAATTGTTTGAAAATTAGAGCTGCTTGCACTCTCTGAAGGCTTGAAAGACAGGAAAACTGCTGAGAAAACAGATGTGGTAGGGAAGAGGAAGAAGGGAAAGAGGAAAAGTAGGGATAGGTGGGTGGTTGTAGACCAGTTAACTAACTCCAAGTTCCAGATAAATTCTGGAATAAAAATTCGAAATACATATATGTACGTGAAAGATCAAAATGAGATGAATTATAATCAACCAGTTGTGCTGAGCCAATATTATTTCTTTCTTTGTTAGGATAACATCATTTGAAAATAGAGGAAGCTGTAAATTTAATCTGCCTTGGAGTTATTTGGGCTTTTGATACTGTTATTTATGACAGGCTTGTACAGTAATAGAGATATGGCCAATACAAGGTATAACTAGCTGTGTGCATGACCTAGAATTCATATTTCAAACAAACTTGTCACTGAGAACACTATCAAAGATGCAGAAAATATATTTTGGAAGGGTGTGTTTTGTGTCCCCTGCTATCCCATGTACTGCCCGTGTAATGGAGAGTATGCCATGGAACTGTGAGGGGTATAGTGCATGCTGGAGGATACATACTGCAAAAAACTTCAATGAGTTAAGGTAGTTCTGGGAGGAGGAGAAGGAAAATAAGCATTTCAATAGGAAGATATGAAAGATCTCACATGGTAGCAGTGAGCCAATACAAGGCAAAATAGAGAGCTGTAAGTGGAACTGTAAAGCAGACAATAAATAAACACTGGCCTTTTCTGTGCCATCTCTTTCTGTGCTTTTGCCATTACCATATGTGTGGACAGTGTATTTTCTTCTCTCCTTTATGACCTTTGCCTGACAGATCTGCCTTTGTATTTTGGACTGCCTCATTCTGTCCTTCATGCTTCAAAAAGATTTTTGCACCTCATTCATTTACTGTTGTATAATTTCTTCTTGAGTTCAGATGATTGAGGACCTACAACTAATCTCTTTTTAAGTTTCATCCTTTTTTTTTGCTTGTTTTTAGATGATTCAATTGCTTAATTTTTTTTGGAGGTGTACTGCTTTTCTACTAGTGAAATATAATCAGTTCCTTTGAAGTCATATCTTCTATCTTTGTGTACCTTGCTCCTCTTCCTCTTAGTTTTTGTTGTTGGTGGTGGTGGTGGTGGGGTTTTTTGTTTGTTTTTATTTTTTGTTTGTTTGTTTGTTTGTTTGTTTGTTTGTTTGTTTGTTTTGGGGTTTTTTGGTTTTTTTTGGTTTTTTTCCCCCAGAACTGCTAGGCTAGCATATAATGGTTCTGCTACTTGACCTACCTATGTATGCACAGCTGATTCTCCTGGCAGCACTGCTGACCATTGGAAGTCTTCTCTCACTGCTTTCTTCACCTTCTCTGCCAGACCGTCTTCTCCCTGAAGATCAGATTTTGCTTTCCTGCCCCAGCACTAGGACACAGACATTTTGGACAACTGCAGGGATAACTCTTCTGACAGGATTCTGGGTCTCCTAACCTTTACTAGGTCATTTACAACGTAGCACTTCCAACTACCCTCTGCCAAGGGTGTGCTCTCCTGGCACCAAGGTAACAGGATATTTCTTCCCCCCCAGGCTTGCTCTGCCACACATTCAGCCTACGTCAATTACCCAATCCATTCTCAGCTATGCCAACTGGCCCAGGCAACCACACTTCGTATTTCCTACATTTAGGGGCTTCCATTCACATTCCTGCATTTCTTTCACTGGGACAGATGTCTGAAGTGTTTTGTAGAACGACTGTTTTCATTCCCTTGCCAGCTGGTATTTTAAGGAATTTTAAGGGCTTATTTTAAGGAATAATCATGCCAGATCACTTTCTCGTTTCCAGGCAGAGCGAATCAGCAGATCATCAGTAAAGATACTTCCTGGGAAGAGAGGAAATATTAGTGTTAAGGTGCTGTTGTAATACAGATCTGGAAGAAGACAACTTGAGCATACTGAAGAAAAATAAAAGCTGACAAGAACTGATGCATACAGTTTGTATCAAGAGAGCAGAGGTCCTTTGGTGCAAAAGGAAGTGAACTGGCTCATTATTGCATACCAAAGAAGGAGAATAGGATTTACTCCTGGATAAATCTAGAGACTGAGCATAATGGGAAAGAGCTAGATAAACTAATGAGTGATTGATGTGTGTAATTAGGTTGCAAATAACTTCAGGGTAGATCCTTGAAGATGGCTTCTAACCAAGAGGAAAAAAAACCCCAAACCATATTTGTGTGATTTAGTGTTTAGGCTATGTTCTGGCAGAGATAAATAAAGATTTAAAAAAGAAAAAGGTGGGGTAGCAATATGAAAATACTCTTGCTAGCAGGCTGTTGGAAATGAAATAAAATGGCCAACAGTAGTTTTCAGTTCTAAGCTATAGCAAAGATTTTCAATACACTAAAGTCTGTCTCTCATACTCACTTTTTTCTTTTTGTTTTTTGATACAAACACCTTTATATCTCCTACATAATTAAAAGCAAGAACAGATTTAGCAAACCCACACTAATGTATTTGCTGATTCTTTGAAGTTGGGAGTTAAAAAGAGTAGTTTTCTGGGGAGAGAAAAGATAATTTCTTTGATTTTAATGATTATTTAAAGAATTAACTAGTAAGTCCCAGTTATGTTTAGCTTATGCTTTGTCCCCAAGAAGTGATAACTCATCTTAAAATCAATAGTTGCCTAATGATAAGCAATTATTATATAATTTGATCACTTACAGACAAAATATTGTCTTGGCCTGTAATGATGGTCAGAAGCCTAAAGTCTGTTTTCATCAGAGTTTTGGAGGTTTCAGCAAGACACATGCATTGCTTTTGACATTCCTGTAAGCCTCTTGCCAATTTCTTGTGATGTATGGAACAATTTCCATTATGTAGTTTGTGTTTTTATTCAAGGGTGGAATAAGGAAGCAGACTTGGGTTTTCATTTTGCTTTGGCTTTCTTTTTTTAATTCTCTCATATCATATTTTAAAAATATTTTTGCAAGAAAAAATATAATTCAAGTCATCTTTGCTGAGAGCTTTGGCAAAGAGAAACCAGCAAAACTCAAAGAAATAGTGTTTGCCACTTAATTCTTGAAGATCATCTTTGTGAGAGGGTAAGTTCCTTGTAGATGTGAATTTGCTGACTGTGAGCTGCCCTAAAATACTGAAAGAAAATATTGCAAAGACCAGTCACAAGAACCATAAAGAAATGAGTTATTATTGAAACAAATGAGTTCTTATTGACTGAACATCACTTGTGCTTTCACAGATTTGAGTTATTGCAAATTAGATCCTTTACAAGGGGCAATTGTTTTTCTGAAAATTAAAAGTGAAAATAAAACACATAACAAATGTAAAAGAAAAAATGTATCCAGCCTAACAGCCTCAATTTATGAGGAGCAGGAATTTTCCAAAGATGTTTGTTGTCTCTGTCAGCTTTCACTAGTACAGAAGTTTCAAATCAAAATTATTACATTCTCTCAAGGAACACTACTTAGCATTTTTATTATTATTTACTTTATTGCTGGCATGAGTGCTTTCACAGTAAGAAGGATTAGACTAACCAAGCAGTTCAACCTGGGATGATCAAGTAGCCTGCTGTGGACTGGATTGGGATTATATAGACACTTTTAAGAAGAATACCTGTGGGATGTGTAGGAGTTGTCCACTCTTTCTCCAGGAGCACCCATTTTACTGATTTTGGCTGCACTTTCCTAAGAACCTGCTGTCGTATTTATTCTCTTTGCGCTGTCATGGAGAGAAAACCAACATTTTACTGTGCTGGAAACATTTCACTGGTTCAGCAGAGGCCTGCACAGGCTGGGAGAAATGCAAGTAATCCTCTTTTAGGGCATGCTTCTGCATAGTCATACACCTCTCTTATTGACAGTCTCATGGATTTTTTTTTAACATATATGTTGCATATATCTATTACCAGATGTGGTAGACATCTTATAGACAAAAATAAAACACATAGTACAAAACTTGCTTTAGTTTATTAATGAAGAGTAAGACTAATGAGTGGCATTTTAAGTCCTGCAGAACAACCTTGTTATACCTGTAATGCCATCACTTTCCTTTTTGTATCTATAAGGCTGCACAACTTGCTTTTTTAAGAACAGTTTTTGTACAAAAAAATTTACTTCTTCTGTTACAGTCTGTATTTTGAGTGCAGTGATGAACATGAACGTGGTGGAATTCTGGCCTTTAAAAATGTTGCTTATCTTGACATACAATACCAATTAATACCACATATAAATATCACACAGAAAACTTCATGTTGAAATGAAACAGCAAGGTATTTTCTCACCAGTCAAGCACAATGTGGGATCCTCTTGTAAGGATTTAAGTCTAAAAAACACCTTTTTCTCCCCCTGGTTCTTGTTTCATTCTGCATTTTCTTCTGCTTAATGAAGGAAATAAAGGACTTCAGATCATGAAGGACCATCAAATAAACATGAGCATTTAGTAAGATGATGTCATCTTCATATTTTATTGATCTGTGGAGAGCTGAATTGAAACACAAAGGGGAAAAAGGAAAATCTTCATTACTTCTGTATCTGACATTAGCTATTCTCACTCCATTGCAGTGTCACTTTTTATTTCAGTCATATGAAAGAGATGTTATAAAAAAAAATTTGAAACATCTCAGAAAACAACCACAAGAATGAAATATAAACATTATCTTCAGTATTGGTTCTGTTTATCCTGGAGGTACACCTTTGTGTGATGCTGCGTGCTGAGGAAGAACTCTGGCAAGAGCATCTTCTATCTTCAGGTGTGGTGCATGCAGGAGCTAGAGGTGGAAGGTGAGTATCAGACAGGCAGAGCCAGGGAAGTGCTGGGGAAGGGAAGGAGCCTTCTGGAGCTTTGCTGAAGTCTCAGGAATAATTGTAGCATTATGCTGGTCAGTGTGGTAGCTTGGTGTAGGAAGATAGCCCCGATAAAGGAAATATTTTTATTTTTTAAATTTTTAAAATTTTTTTTTTTTTAGAAATCAGATGGCCATGTCCTTTAAATCTGTTTAGTGAAAGATTTTATCTTGTTATTCTATAAACCTTAGGGTCGGGAATATGTAAAGGTGTGACCAGCGCATGGCAAAACCTTGCCTACGGCTCATGCTCCACGAGAGGGAGCCAGAACTGTCTTTAAAATGTCAGCGGTAAGCCCTAAACGCTGTGAAGAAACGCAGCCTAAGCTCTGCCGCTGCCTTTGTGGCCGAGGCGGTGTTTTACCCACGGAGCTGCTGCTGCTGCTGCTGTGCTGTGCCCCCTCACATCAGGCAGCCCAGGCTCGCACGGCAGCGGGGGACGTGCTCTGATCCACCCCGGCTGCCAACCCCACCTCCTCCTCATCCTCCTCCTCCTCCTCCTAAGAATTTCTGCTGTGCGAAGACACGGGTGCCTCGTTGCTGGTAGTCCTGGTGGGATAATCGGCAAAGGATGCTTTTCCTTATCTGCATCTGGAGTTTACTATTCGGCTTAGCTGAGGCGATAAATGCAGGAGGCAAACTGGGGGTGGGGGGGTGAAACTGGAATTAAAACATGCAACACCTGGCAGTGTAATAGAAAGTAAGAATGCTTTTTGGATCATTGAGTTGGATGTGCAAAGATGTACTTCCTGCTGACTTTAACAAAACAACAAAGCTTCTAATTAAGAGTTCTTCTAGGAATACATGTGCTACATGGAAAAAGCCCAGACCTATAAAGTCAGACAGTGGGTGATAATGGATTTCAGAGCAACTAGGAGTTTTGAAATTGACTGCAATAAAAGTTAACTGATTTGAAATAAGAGTCAGTGATACTAAAAAATACTATTGCTAAAAAAAGCCACTTCCTTTGGCAAGTGAATGTCCCTTAAGAGGGTCAGCTGGAACTGCTGGTTGAACACATGAAGCTTAAACTGATTCGTGTGCTGGAAATGTGGAGCTAACTGAGCAAGGCTAACTGAGGGGTGTCTGTGAAGATGCCTTTTCAGGAAGGTTTCTGAGTCAACAAGTGTCCAAAATATGAGACAGGGGCCTGCAAGCAGGGAAGCCTGTAGGTGCATAAAGAAAATAAAACATTTTGGAAAACTTTTAAATGAACAAAATATAAAAAATGACATTGCTTTAAAGTCAACAATTTCAAGCAAGAACAGCCTATTTTTTTGCAAGGAAAACTATTGTTTATTGTATCACTGGATTTCACAAAGCAAAAAATACTGTTCTGAAGGATTTGACAGTAATGTCTGTGAAAGAGAGGCAAACCCCCCGAATTACAGAATCACAGGACGGATCAGGCTGGAGGGGACCACAGTGGGTCATATGTTCCAGCCTCCCTGGTCAATCAGGGACAACCCAGAGCACATACACAGGACTGTGTCCAGACAGTTTTTGAATATCTCCAGTGACAGAGACTTCACAACCTCTCTGGGTAAAGTGTTCCAGTGCTTGGTAACCCACACAGTAGAGAAGTTCTTCCTCACATTCAGGTGGAACTTCCCATACATCAGTTTCTGCCCATTGCGTCTTGTCCTATTGCTTGGCACCACTGAGCAGAGCCTGGCTCCTTCCTCTTGACACCCCTCCCTTCAGTTATTTACTGACATGGATGGGGTCCCCTCACACAGCTGCCTCGCCTGGGATCCACTGTGTATGTCCAGTCAGTCTTGTTGGCCTGAGCCTGGTCTGATGGACATGACTGCCACAGCTGAGGGGCATTAATAGCCGGTCAAAAGAGTGAATGAAAAATTTTGTCTTAAAATTGTGTCTTCCTCGTGCTGTAGTGAGGATTGTGGGAGAAGGGTGAGGCACTAGGCAGTATCTTCTTTGTCTGACGTCTAAAGACATCACTTGACATATGTAAAACTGGCCTAATCATAACCAGAGACTGAATTTGGTGACTTGTTTTTGCCAAAGCCAAAAAGCTTTTTTCGAAAGCTTCTCCTGATGTATGTTACTGCTTATCTCTCCACCACTCTGCCCTTTGGTCTGCTAGAAGCAGACAAATACTGAAACATGATACCCATGAGGATTATGCAAAGGGAATATTTACATGTAGAGAATAATATTGACATTTGCATCTGCCTTACAGTGTGCCCTCAAATCACACTGAGCAAGAATAGATTCAGGCTTCTTTGTGAGGTTTGTATGCAGTATGAATTATGACTGATTTTTAAAAATACAAAGTGAATTTCTAGTAAGCTCAAACACCAAGTAATATGTGGCTAAAATTTATAGTCAGCTTATGGTTGACAGCTAATGCAAACAACTGGAAAACCATACAGAACCAAAATGCATTTAAATATCTTGTGCCCAGCGACTGGAAGTGCACTCAGATTTTTCTTCAGCCAGATTGTTTCATTGAAAACAGCCCTTAAGAGTAATTTATCCTCTTTTTAATGCTAGCAATCATGAAAAAATAGTTGCTTGGGAGGAAATATCTGTGAGAAGCATCTTAGCCAGTGCCTCAATTTTTAGGTAAAAATAACTTTTTGTCTGACAAGGGAAGAAATACTTGCAAAATACCCATATGGGTGGGTTTTTTTTGAAGATTGCTGTTACATAAATATTATAAAATCGTAAAGCAAACAATTCCAATGAGAAATAGCTTTCTCTCACTTGTGCTCCTTTCTTGTTTTTTTTAGTTCATTAAAAAAAGGCAAAAAACCCCTTAGGATGTCAAGGGTTAGCAAATATACTGGTACACTTACTGACTTTTTTTTTTTTTAAAGTGACAAAGGCAAAACAGAGGCTGTGCTGACCTTTATGAAAGAAGAGATCCATGGGGAAAGAAGGTTTCTTTTTGACAGACAGGAAGCTATCCAATTCAACCATTAAAGGTAGTGAAGGAGGATGTTTAAGTCATCTGTTATCCCAGGGAATCAAATGCAACCTCAGGCTGTTGTTTCTCTAAGGCTAAAAGTGTACTTACACAGAACATCTCGTTTATAGAAACTATAGAATACTCTAATGCACTCAGTTTAATCAAATAAGCTATCTGTTAGTGTTTCAAAATAATATTTTTAAAATATTTATTGTTTTGCTTTCAGTATTTATTTTTCTCACCATGCACATAATTCCAAATTTCACGTTCTGATTATTATACTACATAACTTTCCATGTCTTCTTTATATTACAAGGCTCTCTGTGTAATCAGTTGCTTATGCAAAATGTGTAAGTTCCTAATGCATATCTAGATATAAAAAATAGTTATAGATAATCAATATTTACTAAAGCAAAGAGTGAAAATTAGAAGTCTCTGATAGGTATATCAAAGACTTCTGATATACCTATCAGAGACTTCTGATTGCCATAGTACAGGCAATAGTACTAAAGCTCATTATGTAAACACAAATGGTTGTGCTGTAGGACAGATGGTTAACCTGTGAAACTAAGACTCAGCATGGTACATATTCATTTAGAGAAAAAGAAAATGCATATAATGTAAAAAAGACATCCTGGCTTCAGTGATCAGAGGAGACATCCAGAGTAGTAGTTACCTGTTAGCAGCAGTCTCTATTGGTTTTCCTTACAACAGATTGAATGGCTACATATTTTCTCTTTTGTTTGTTAAAACTTCTCTTATAAAGGCAGCCAAAACTGTTGTTGAAAACTGTTATTACAAAAATATTGTGGCTTCATATGGGCAGCCTTCTCATTCACTGGAATTCGAATGAAGCTCATGAAAAACTGCAGGGGGAAGAAGAGATATATAAGATGATGCAAACTGCCAATATAAGAGCTGAATTATTGCAAAAATGAAATTGCAATGCCACAGTACCCAGCACAGTGGATAATGAGCAGAATACAGTGGAAGGAAGGTAGGCTGGCTCTCCCACGTTGACTCTGTAACCTAACTAAGTGCATTCTGCTGAAAACTGAAGTGTAGAGATAAAGATAAGTCCAGCTAAATGATTTAAGCTACAGCATTTTGGTACAGACTGTTCTGATGTCTGTAGAACCTCTCATGTGTCACACACCCAGGAAGGGAGCTCGTTCTAGTTCACATGTTGTGACTTCTCTGTGTTGTGCAGTTGGGGACGGGGTAGTTGGGACACGCTGTCCCCTCCCCTGCAGTGAGGTTCCACAGCACGTGGATCTCCTCACCCAGTCCATGCTGCTCCTGGCTGGGCTGAGAATGTGGCAGCTGAATATTGCAGAGTGCTGTGAAGTGTTGATGTCCTGATGGATGGATAGTATCCCCAAGTGATGGCAACCCTCAAACAACTTCTAAAATAAGACCTCTGTAACCTCTGCCGTGCACTTTGGGCTCCCTCTGGGAATTTTCACTGGAACAGGACAAACTACTAGTGACCATCATTATAACAAACAGGACTTCAATATGTGCTAGTGGTGTTGATACAACTGGAAGCCTTCCAGAATTATTGCGCTTTATCCACATGGCATGAAAGTATATGAAAACTAAATACAGGTAATAACGCTGAGCACTAGTCAACTGAAAATTTTAAATGAACAATTAGATACACTTGAAATTTTAAAACATCTCCATGGAATATGAAAAGAGTAAAGAAAAAAAGCTTTCACCTAAAAAGATATTAGAAAATACAAGCTGTTCTGGAATTTATATGCAATACCTCGAGAGATTTAATATATTCAGAAATAAAAGAGGACTAATAGGCAAAAACCAAAAAAACACAATGAAGACTGAAGCTGTCTTGGATTCACTGATGTACATATAATAATTTTTATAATAAAGCATGATTTTAAATACATTTCCCAATAAATATTCCCTAGAAAACTCAAAAGTACATATTCATTGAATAACACCTTAGGTAGGATGACATTTGTTAATGATTAGTGAAAAAAATCCTAAGCTAAAAAGTCATCTTTACCAATGCACATTTAAAAAAGATAGCTGGTAAAGATGTATAAAATTACTTCATCTCTTTGCTTGGAAATATGTTTCTCTGTTTTACATGCTTACTGCAAATGAAGAAAAATATTCTAATGAAGTGAAAATACATGATGAGCCAACTGACTCCCTGATGCAAGGCTCTCCTTTGAGTTCTTGACTGTGGGGCTGATGTTTGTGGGCTGAAATTATTCTTGCAGAGGTTTGAAAGTCAGGTGAATCTCCATTTCCATGCAGAATTCAGCTCAGTTGTAATTACATTAAATGCCACATAAGGTATATACATTCATTTCTACATGCTTTTTAAAAAATAATGCAGCATATACTTTGTTTCAAGTGAACATTTACTTAACAAGAATACGTAGTAATGTGAGCATGACACGCTGATTTATCTGGCAGCATGAAATTAGTTTTATGCTACAGTATTTTATGTCTGTTGAATCAGAGAAAGTTATAATAGCTCAAGGGATTTGCGTCTGACAGGGGTACTTTCCTGTTTGTGTTCTCAAATATTAACATCCTATTTTAATTAAATGCTGTCCAAGATTTATTTCACTCTTTTTGAGAGTAGTTGAAAGATGAAAGGTAGCTTCATGTTATTTTAGAATATTTATTACTTCTGATGCACTTTTTTTTTAAAAAAGGAAATTATAAAAGTTAATTTGAATGAAAAACATTGAAAGAGGAAAGGAGAACAGTATACACACAGCATTTGCAGTAATAATTTGTTCAGAACATGTTGTGCTTGCCTGAGAAAGGATTTGTCTAATTACTGAAAAATAACCTACTAAATCTGTGATTTCAACATTATAACTTTGCATAATGAAAGGTAGTAGACCATGTAAAGGTCTCGTTTGGCAGAGTTTTCACATTCGTTTTTCACAATTACATTTTGCATTTTGGTTACAAGCGGCTCAGGAACAAAGGCTTCTTTCACTTTTCAGTGAAGCGTGTCCACAGCTGCATGCTGTTGACCTGGCCTAAGTTTTGACACTCCTAAAACTTGCTAGAAAGTCACTGAATATTTAAAAAAAAAAAAAAGAAAAAAAAAAAGGTGGAAGTGGAAAAGTGGAAGCATGTAATTGCATCCCTAGACTCAAATCATGCTTCAGTGCCTTCTCCTTTCTAGAGTTTTTGTCCTGAAAGGAGAGGCAATTACTGGCAACACTAGACACTGATCACTCCCTGTAGCACAGAGGATGTGGATGTGGGTGCACACATGGAGTCTTTCACACTGGACCACAGCTTCTGGCTGCAGTAGGAAATTAAATGTAATCTGTTTCGGTTTCAATTTTTTCTTGTCTGTTATGCATTGGAAAAGAATTTGGGTCACTGTCCCAATGGACTGCTCCAGTCCTTATCTCTCAGGTAAATAGGAAACAATTGCACAGGATAAGCCAGACTGTTTACTCAGCAGCACAGAGAGCTTTACCTGGAATTATGCCTTATGCACGTGGAATAACTCCTTCCCCTTGCTCAGCCCCTGAAGGTGATACTTTGCTAGCTGCCCACATCAAAGCATTTGAGAGTCTTACAGCAGCAGTGGGAAATGATGTGGAGGCACAGTGGGACCCTGGAGAGGGAAGCCAGCTGGAACAGGCATCCCTGGGGAAATGAGGGTTTCCCAGGCCTCTCTGCCTCCCAAATTGTGCTACCCTCTCCCTGCCATGACTGTCCCCCTTGCCAGAGAGTGGAGGGGAAAGCTGTGTTAGAATCCCTCGCAAAGCTGGAAAAGCCATGACTGGTACCTAAAACTAGGCACCAGGAATCAGCCCACTGGGGTAGGGAAGAGCTTGTTTTCATATTTCTCCAGATCTCTCCACAACTGAACATTCCATCAGCTTTCTTTGCTGTTATTTCCTTTTCCTTTCCTCTTATATTTTTTATTTGTTCAGCTGCTTCACTTTTTCAACCCATGATGTTTCTGAAGTCAAAATAACAAGTGCGAGATAAAATAGGTTTGTCTATTCTAGAATACATTCGAGGTGATGAAAGGTTTTGGATTTGTTTTTGAGATGTTCATGATAGAAATTGGCTCTTGAGTTAGGCAACCATGTCATTTCTGTGGTTTCAATCTCCAGAGCTAGAGGAAAACAGCTTTTTCTTCTCTTCAAGGGCAGTGGAACTGAATCATATCATCCAAAACTGCAGCTAACTGGTGATATTTGGCAGTGGAGTACTCATGTAAAAGAGATGTCCTAAAAATCTTTCAGTCCTCAGGAAAATTCATGTGCCATGTGAGGAAACTTTTTCAAATTTTATGCTCTTTTGAAGTATTTGACATAGATGACCAGAATGGCATATATTTTTTTATAACAAAATGTAAACATGTGTTGTTAAAAGTGGCCTGTCTACACTCCAGTGAGCTGGAAGGTGAAAAATTAAGGCCTTTTACTGTGACTGTGAAAGATGCTTCTAGGTTCTGAATGGGAGACAAAGCATGTGTCCCCTCTGAGACTTTCAGACTGTATTAAAATTCCTAGATTTGTCTAGATTTTGCTCTGTAAACCCCATGATTTATACACTTTCAGGTGGGTCTGCTTGCAAGGAGGAAGCCTTATTTAGGGCACTCTTCTCTCCATACAGTTAAAAACAAGTCAGAAAGAGTGTTGGCAGCACAAGTCACTTGCACAAAATCCAAGGAGTCTTGTCCACAGCTTGCGCACAGTCCTTTGTTTTGGTTCTATAAAAGAGGATCCCACCAGCAGCACTGTTTATCTACACAGCTGCACTCTAAGGCAGTACAAAGTACTGTTCCATGCTCTGCAACAGTTGTTTTATTCAGTTGGGCTTCCAGTACATTTTCAGGCTCACAAGGTTGGAGATGAATATCTAACTGCTGCCCACTGCAGAAAACGACAATGAATTTTTGTATGTTCATTTCTACAGTGTTGGTTTTTAATTCAGACCAAACAGTCTTTGGCTGAACATTCTCACCCTAATCCTAGCTCTCAGGAAAGAAATGGCAGTTTCAGCACTGAATACACAGGGGTTATAGGAATGGTAACCATAGTTGTGAATATATTGCATTTTATACTTCCCAGCAGCAAATTCACTGATTGTTTCCAGAGACCTCCTGAGAAAGAAGTCGCCAAGTGACTTGTGATTTAGCTCCAATATGCAGAAAAACAACTTTCAACTTTTTTTTTTTTTTTATCTTTAACTGGAGGTGTTTCACAAGTTGTCATATATGGCATTCCTCTGACATTGCCTCAGGAGCTGTTTTTCCTTGAGTGTCTGCTGGAAATAAGGAGCCATGATTTCCAGCACATACCTTACAAAACCTGTAGCTCTCTGAGCACAGGGAGGTTTTGTCATAGTAGTTGACTATGTAATTGTGCCTCTGATCAACTCAGCTTCACCCATGTTAACAGGCTGCTTGTTCCCTGGCTGGGCAAGGGGGGATTTCTTTCCTCCCAGAGCTATCCCTGGAGGGGTGTGGCCGGACCCTGGGGTCAGGTCAGACAGCCTCCTGCTTCCAAAGCTGGAGTCCCACCTGTGTCTGGCCACAGGGGTTTGCTGTGCAAGGTGTGCCGTCAAACTCTCATTTCATACAGTCATACAATGGTTCAGGCTGGAAGGGACTTAAAGTTCCTGTGGTTCCAACCCTTCTGCCATGGGCATGGAACCCATGGAACCCATTTCCCAGGTGGAGATAGGTTTGTTCTGATGTGGTCAATCCTTTTCTAGTAACTGCTGCCAAAGAGTCTGTGATCTGGAGAATGCACTCATTTGTCTCAATCCACTTATTAGTAAAAAAAAACCCAAACAGGATGGGAAATCCTGGCTAGTTTCTGGCACATCTGGTTCCATGATTCAGCCTTTCATAAATAAGTAGTTATTTAAGTCTGTTTTGTCCTTTGTAAGCAATACTGAAGTTTTACTAGCAAGTGGTGAACTGTCTTTCTTTCTATTGACTTTCAGCTGGGGCCAAGGAATTTGCATGAATGTTACTATTTCTGGCATGCCTAGAGACTTTTCTGGTATTGTCAAGAACAGAGTGCTTTAGAGAAATGCACAGCCAAAAATGATTGAAGATCTGTGCACACAATATGTGATAAATTTGTCAGCAATTAATTTATTAATGAAAATCACAAGAAATAGAAGATGCCTCTTAGGATATACTACTAGAAATCCCATGGGTATTTCAATTTCTTGAACACTTTGCTATGTGAACAGAATTTCCATTAAAATGCATGCATTTTTGCACTGGTAATTCAGTCTGAAAAGCAAAGTGCTGGGTTTTTTTCCGCTATTCATACATGCCCTTGAAGTATTTTTGGCAGCAATACCAGGAAGACAGTCACTCAAACCAGTATCTGATTCTCAGTGCTGCATGGCAGAGAATGGGGGGTGTTCATGGTGACTTAATGGCAGCACTGGAGCAGATGCTGTCGCATCTCCCAGCTAAAGGAGCAAGTAATTCTTGTTGTTCACATGGTCCCTCTGATTAAGTGCTTCTTGCTGCTTTCAGGAAGCCATTTGCTGCCCTGCAGTGTTCTCTAATTCACATGCACTTTTGTGCATCTCCATTTAATTTGTGCCTCCCCCACTCAGCCTGCTGTGCATCGTAATAGGGAAGAGCAGACTTAACCTCACAGTGATCTGTTGTGGCCCAGTGTTTCACAGACAGAGGCCAAGACTGTTGCTTATTCTGATAATTTTAGTAGAAATACACTACAGAAACGTTACCCAGTTTTTCAGCTTTAGATTGATCTTGATTAGAAAAAAAAAAAAAAAAGTTGTGATTAGAATAGTGCCTCTTTTAGCACAAACAGGGTTAAATATTTGAGTGAAGGGACACACTTTTCATTTTCTATCATGGAAGTACAAGCGGTAACAGTGATGACTGTGTAGCTCAGGAGGTGAAAAATGACCAAACAGTGATGAGCAAACACTGGCAGAAAACATAAAAGCAGACACATAATTCACAGGCCAGACAGCAAGAGATAAGACACTGCATACGAATAAGAATATGTGGGTGTGAGAGCAAGCAAGTGCTGAAGAAGAGGATCTGACTGCTTCACTGAAAGTGCAATTACACAGAAAGCTCTTCTGACTGCATTTCATCAGTAAACACTACCCAGTAGCGTAAAACTGGTAAAAAACCCCCAAAGAGATGTATGAAAATGGCAGGCTTGCTTCCAGGCAAAATAAATTACAGTGAATTAAAACTACCAATATATAACATCTGCCTTGCAAATAACCCACTTCGTTCCTGTTTCTTCTGAGAATATTTAATTTTGGCTCAGACTTAGATGCTTTGTTCTGGTTTCAGCAGACCATTTGAACAAGAATGTGCATTCTCCAGAATGCACAATCACCTAGACGTGTTGGCTGACTGAATGTACCTTAAATCAAGCAAAAATTGTGCTTTTTACATTAATTAATACATTTCTTTTATTAATATCTGTTTAAAAAGAATCACTGAAAAACAGAATACTGATATTTCTTGATTTTCATTAATACTCTATGCTGTAATAAAATATAAGCCTGTTCTTAGTCATTTGGTAAAAGATCTTCAAGGGCTGTCACTGCAGATATGACCTGAAATAAGAGCAGTGTCCCAGGCTCTCAGATCATTTTTGGTGGCTGCAGAGAAGAAACTGAGGATACTCCTTCCAAAGCTGTGTGAGGAATAGGATCAGACCCAAAATGAAGAGATTTTTTTCACCAATAAGGAGCTTCAAAATTTTAAATTAAATGAAACTTTTTTTTTTTAAAAAAAAAACTTTTCTCTTTTTTTTTCACCAAGTTCTTAATGCCATGTTTAAAGCTGATCTCTGTGGTTCTGTGGGATCAGCCTGTGAAGGCTGTTATGAACCTCAGCTCTCCTAAGATGCCTTTTCCTGCAGGATCAGCACTTAAGCCTAAAAGACCCTCTGACTGTCAGGGGACCTGGATGTGAGGAGAACCTCCTTCCTCTCCTGTCAAGAGCTGGCTGTTCCCAATTGTGCCCGGTTCAAGCTGATTGGATTTTCAGAAACAACAAACTCAAGTTATATTTGATCTGCTTAGAAGAATTTTAGATCCAGACCAGCAAGGGTTCAGTTTTCACCTCAGTCAGTGTTTTTACCGTTGATGTTGGTATGGCATGTCTATACTGCCCTATTTGTTTCAGTAGTTGCTGCTATTTCCTTGTCAATGTATTAAGTTTTTTAAAGAACAGATCTAAAAATACATATTTATTATGGATTAAGAATACTTGTTCTCCCAAAGTCACAAATGGACAAGCAAAGCATTTTATTTGCATGCCCCAAGCATTCAGTGAAAGACAATTTATGAGTAAAATGCATAAACATTTTTCATTGTTCCAATTACTGAGCTCTGGGTCGCTTCACTAAATTTGTGGAAGCAGCTGATTGCACTCTAGATTCTTAAAGCCAGACTGGATTTCCTGCTTATCTGTTTATTTTAACTGCCTTTAATGATCCAGCACATATGGTCTGATGCAGTAATACTGGGTTACAAGCCATCTTGGGTTTTTTGCTGGAGAAAGATTCAATTACTCTGTTTCACTCAGTCCTTATAAAACTTGGCTGGAGTTTTCTACTGTCTTTCAGAAGAAGTTGAACTCCTTCAGTGGAGGCTGCTCCATGTTTTGCAAGTTTCAGAATGACCCCATGTGAATATTTAGTTCCACGGGCTTCATTTGTGTATTTAAGGACCAGTACAAATCACTGCATACTCAAATGTACTTCTTTGAAGGTTTAAAATAATTTATTATTGTTATTCTTCTCCTTTTTCTTTTTCCCAGCTGGCGATATTTGCATTGTCTGGATCTTATTTAGCCAAACGACAAAAATCCCACTTGTCTTAAGTGACAAGCTCTCCATCCAGAAGTCTCATGGCTCAGTTTTCCAAATTATGTGCCTGAACTATTCAATTTTTAGTACTGTGTCCAGCATTAGATTTTAAAAATTATTTGTAAATCAGGCAAAAGTGACTGAATGAAATATAAATATCATTTATAAAGATAGGAGTCTCCATCAGGATCTGCTATTCTGGCATTAAACAAAAATAATCAAGCTCCTAACTGAATTTATTCTGCTCAGCTGTATTAATTTTAATATTGTACTGCCTGAAATATTTGTCAATTTTTCACTTAATTTTTTGTAATCTGTACAATTTCCATTATGTTTTGAGGATGGGGCTTCATTAAATATACTTAATATTTTGCTTTTGCATGATATCTGTGCAAAACCTAGATTATCTCTTAATGTGACTTGTAGTATATATTCAAGTGGAAAACAATGTGGGCAGTTAAATGGTAAGTGTATATTATGTGACCAAACTACTGGGTTAAGGGACATTTATAGCTTCATTTTCCCATGATTGCACAGGCAGTGTGAGAAGGGAAGTAATTTTCTAAATGGATTCATACTGATGTGATTAGGCGTAAGATACTGCAGATGTATGTAGGAAATGGGCTTGTGTATGGGACTGGTTATCCAGTTAAATTTCTCTTTCTGCATGTGGAATATCCAGGCTGTAGGTGAGCAGGTATGTTTTGCATCTGCAGTTTGAGAATCCAGGTCAGAATAAGTGAGTGAAGTCCATAACGATGCCAAAACATCAAGTAAGTGATATTGTATTCTCTGTTCTCTTTTTCTTCCAGAACACTTGGTTCAATCTACCCCAAATAATTAAACACTCCTTGGAAAGAATTATCAGCACTGTAATCATAATTTGATCATGAAATTATAGTATTCAGATGAGGAAACCTAAACTTTTTTTATAATTAAGAGGAAACTTGATACGATGGAATAAACAAAAGCTGTTAAACTAATTGCAAACTGGAATATATGTTTGACAGTATGAAAATTACAAGCGAAATGCAATTAGTGACTGGAATAGTAACAATCTGATTTTACTCACTATGCAAAATTTAATTTCCGATCTTGTAAATAATAAACCTCATAAACAAGCCAGCAGCTAGATTGATATGATTAATCAGTTTTTATTAATATGCTGGTGGTGGGTGACCAGTTTTAAACAATGAACATAGAAAATACATAGAATTGGAAATGAAAAGGATCCATCTTATTCGATACAAATGAAGAGTAGGGTTTTTTCTTAGCAGGGTGAAAAAGCCTTATGGAGGTAACTGGAGAGGAACTGCATTGCAATTAGCTCTGGCAGTACTCCTGTGGCCAGTGTCATGGACTCTAATGCTCCATCTGCAAAGCCTCTGATGCTGATTCTTCAGCTGTGCACCATTTTGTCAGGGAGCTCCAAGGTGCCTCTGCACCCCATCAGCAGGGCTGCTCTGTCACCGTGCTGAGAGTGCCCCTCTGCTGACTCACAATTGCCACTGCAAAAATTGTTCCACAAGGAACAAATCTGAAGAGAAAAATGTTTGAGATTTTTTTTTGCCCAAGCCAAATAGTCCCAACTGTGATCTCTGGTCAGAGTGAAATTCCAGAAAGGAGCATTTGGAATGGTTGCCTTTACAAAGCCATTATGGCAGCAGAATCATAGAATCATTAAGTTGAGATAGAACCTCAAGATCACCAAGTCCAACCATTAACCCAGCACTAAACTGTGTGCCTAAGTGCCACGTCTACACGTGTTTTAAATACCTCCAGGGGTAATAATATCATTGCATGGCCAGTTGAAACATCACCTGAAATATTACTTCACTAACTGTTAATTGTACTAATCACTGATGTGTAGTATAAATAATATGGGTTTCTATGATTATGATTAAATTGAGTTTTACATGTTAATATTCTGGTAGTCTCTGAAATCCCATATTTATTTCTAATTATATGTTTGATAAAATGGTGGGGGTTTTTCTCTGCTTTGGACTATTGACATGTTTTAAGTGGAAATGCATCACCAGGATTTACTATGCTGGGGCCTTGAAGGACCAAGTACTATTGTGGGACACACAATTATGGCATTACCAGAAGATATACCATTTATGTTTTTCACATACTACTAAAAAGCTTTTCAACAAAACATATTGTCATTAGACAAGAAAGTGGCCTTAGCTTTTCTGACAGCTCTCCTAGAATGTCATTATAAACTTAAGATATTGTAGTACAAGCATTCAACCTAAAAGCAGCAAGACATTGCAAGAAAAAGGCTGCAAGCTTTCTGCTTTTTCTATTTCCCACAGACTGATGCCTTTCATTATCAACGAAAGCTGACTTAAGTGTGAAATCTTAATTAATACTTCAAGTCACCTTGGAGCATTTCACGGGGTTTCACCCATTTTATTTGGAACCCCTAATCCTGAACAGTCAGTATATATGAATTTCAGTCCAAGCCATCTTCACCAAAAGGCCATTTAATCATTTTACTCTTTTAAATATGATTTAAGAAAATTATGCACTCTCTATGGCATACTCCCATATAAACAAAGCCCTAATAAAGTGGGAGAGGGAGAACAAAGGCAGCTGGCAAGGTTCAGGGTGCAGAGTTGATCTGCTTTCTGGTGCCTAAGGCCTGACTGCCCTCTTGTATCACTAACTTTATGGACTCCTGAGCTAAATGTAGGGCCTGACTACACTTAATGAACCTTACACTTAATGCAGACAAATATGATATGTTTGAAAATATGAAGACTTTTTTCTTCTTTGGAGACCTTTGTGGACTCTTGCAGTCTTTGGAGTCCTCTTTTTCATCTAGATAAAAGTACTATTGTATCAAGCAGTGTTTGCCACTGAAACTGTGCTCCAACCTAATATTGATACCACAAAAGTCTGAGTAATCACCCTTTTTTATTCTTTACCTCAACCAATGTCTCTACTGTGGCATCACTGAGGGAAAAGGAAACAATATTCTAAAGATACTAACGTAGGTTGGTTTAACTTAATCTCTGGTGTCAGCCTACCAGTACTTGTCAGAAAAATATATTAATATGGAACTTTACTGTTCTCAGAGTAGACTTTGTCAGGAGTTGGAAATGTCTGAAACAAGATAATTAAAGAATCCTTAAAAGTGTACTTCAGTGTTCTGATCTTTATCATATGTTAGAGCTCTTCTGAAAAAAAATCAGGATACCCTTCTGAAAAAGATCTGAGAAACCAGTCACATTTAAACATATTTCTTCTCTTGTAAACTACCCCCTGGTTGTAGTTGACACTGTGCTCTGTTGGATTTTGCAACTTTGGCTCTGAAACAGTGTTCAGTATCTATGGACCCATTTTACAAAATTTCAGCACGGAAAAAAACAGGATATTTGGGTTGAAAGAGTCCTATTACATTCTTCCCTTCTCTACCTTCTATAAACACAAGTTCATTTCTACAGTACACTGTCTGCTTGCTCCATAAATTTTTGCTTAAAAATCTAGGGCTCTACATCTCTGAGAAAACTGCAGCAGAGCAACACTTTCTCCTCACACATTTTCCTGAGTAAAAAATTCTTCCTAATCAGCTGTGCATATTGATATGCTGTTCTACTCTAGTATCTTCTGTTTCTGTTCTTTGCCAGTAGTGAAGGGTTTTTACAAAACTTTTCCTGTTAGTAACTGTTTCCAGCTCTTACCTGTGTGGTCCCCAAAGACAGTGAAAATATAGACTCCATTTTTTATCTACTTTTCATATTTTTTTTTAAGAAACACAGCACAACTATGCTTTCATATTCACAAAAATATCTGTAATATGACAGAAGTATTATGACCACAGCTTTTTAAGCAACTCACACGTACATATTCCAATTTCTTCTAAATGCAGAAATACTTGCTTCTGCTAAACTGCACTTTCTTTGTGTAATGTGATACTGATGCTTTCACTGAGTATTTTATCCAGCTTTCTCTGATCATTTTCATATGTTCATACATATGTACTTGCCCCAAATGCTGTTCTTGGGGTTCATCATGTCTGGGTTCATATGTGTTGGCAATAAACTTTTTACTGCTTCTGGAGACTTTGATCAGGTTTTTTAGTAATTTGCTGTGATCTTCCCTCTATAGGTGTATAGAAGCACTGTGAAAATGGGTCTACAAATGGTATTTTTAAGCAAATGGATTGATGGTTCATCAATCTGAAATTATAGGTGTAAGTATGCTAATATAAGAACAATAATGAAAATTGTGACAAATTTTGAATATCTCAGAACAGTAATTTTTGTTAGACATATCTTTATTTACAAATAAAAAATGGTCTTTAAATTTTAAGGGATTAAACACTCCAAGTTTCTGCCTTTCTTGATTTCATCTATAGTCTCTCTGTCATATGCTTTGAAACGCTGACCTGCAGTAATTGCAGAGTAACTGTATCACAGAAAGAGCACTCACTGAGCCTGATTTCCCAGAATGGTTGTAGGCAAAAGTCTTTCTTACTTGCACAAATAGATCTCATGCCTGTGAGCACAAACTGTATCTTAATGTGGCCACAGAGGCAGCTTTCCATAGTGCCAATCAGTACAGCACTACAGACACATTTGGAGAGGAAATGAATGTGTGCTAAAGTATGACACTGACACCAGATGGGCTTCAGGGGATGTTTACAACTTTACAGTGGGCCAAATATTTTAGGCTTTGGAGGAAAAGGTTTTGGGGCCCCATTCCACGTTTGGTTTCAGCTGAAAGAAATTTCATGTGGGTATTCAGAGCCTGGTCCCTGTGTGACTCTAACTAGTAAGTGAGGATGATCAGAAAACTCATCTCAGAGGAACACTCCTGAATTGAAGGAAGACTGAAATTCAGGACATCCAGAGCTAGTCAAGCATCCAATTGTTCTCTTCAGCATAGTTGTCATACCCTATTCAGGAACATAATGAGTCACAAAAGCAAAATATTCCAATGCCTGTTTGCTTTACTTTGCCATATGTAGAGTTTGGAGGGTTTTTTGTTTTTATTAATGGGTTGGCGCTTTTTTTTTTTTTTTAATTACAGATCCTCCAGTGTCTTGTCTTATCTAGAAGAAAAGGGAAATGCCCTAAGGGACCTAGGTTGCTATTGTGATCAGCCAAATTTCTGGATGAGTGCTTTGAAAAATAGCTCTTCCTTTGCTAAAACAATGGATATACTCCTCAGCAATATTATGCAATCCATCAATTCTGCATAGGTTTATGGGTTGAAAAGAAGGCTAGAGAGAGAGCAAACAGAAGAGGAGGACTCTAACTAGGCAATAAATGTTATAAAATCCCTTTAGTTCTCACAGTTTGAAATGTGGAGTGTGAGAAGTGTCATTTAGTCACACATGCACTGTCAGAGCACCCTGAGGGAGCATCAGTCTGGCATTGAAAGTTACCTTAGCAATTCTGCTCTGAGATAGGAAGAAAAGGCTGAACCAGATGGGGAACTTAAAGCCTTTGCCAAATCACCAACTTCAGAGGACCTTTTTTTTGTAGGAAAAAGAGAGGAAAACAAGGGAGAACAAGATACTCACAGAGGTTCTTTGCAAGTTTTAGAATGGATTTTGTAGTGTAAATTAATCTTATATTTTCATTCATGGTTTGTATGAAGTAGGAGAGTACTGACTCCTACCTGGTTTCTCTTCCTTTTAACTAAAAGGAAAAGAAAGCAATTTTCATACCACAGTTCTTGAACTTGAAAAAGAAAAAAAAAGGCTGATTTTCCTCAAATTTAATGAAGTGCCAATCAGCAAATCATTCAAGCTTTGTCCTAGTGAGTATATGCTTCAATCTTATCCCAAATCTAGGCAAGTAAATCGTGGTGTTCAAAATGCTGCCTATGATTGCATGTACTTTTTCATGATAATAATAGACCTGCCCAATGACACAGCAACTTTTCTAGCTTAGCACTGAATATTATGTGGGAAGTTCATAATATTATAATTTGATGTTAATATTAACAGCATAAAACATTTTAAATTCCCTAGAATCGTTTTAAAGTCAGACAAATATCCTTTACGTATAGAGTTATTATTTTTTCTGATCTTCAGAACTTCCCAGAAGTATGAGAAAATCCAGCCAAAAAAGCCCTAAAAAAAAGAAAGTCTTCCTGTTGGCACAATGAATTTGGGCTCAAGACTGAGCTATGTTTTTGGGTGCTCACCTTTGCAAAGATGACACAGTGTCCAAAGGAATCACTGCTGAATTTCTCAGCTCTTCTGTATTTGACCCCATTGGAGAAATAGAAGTTCCGAAAATGTCCTGATTTTTTTCCCTGTAAATATCAGAACATAAGACAGAAAGTTAGTTCTATGGAGACGTGTATCTGAGCCTATGCATTCTGACTCTTTGGCAAACAATACTTCAACGTCTATGGTGACCCATAAAAATGAATTTTAAAAAGGAGGAATCTGTCTTTATTAAAACAAATGCAATAAAAGCTGGAAAGCCTCACTGCCTGCAAGAGAATGTGTTGATTGTGTTGGGGGTTTTGCACGAACGGGACGGGACCATTGGGAGAGGTTCCTTTGAGCCTTTGTTGCGACATCAGCCTCATGAAAAGTTTGAGACAATTGAGAGATGGCAACAGCTCACATCTGCCAGCAGCAGCCAAAGAAATTCTTTGTTACAGGGCATTTTAAAATATTTCCAGCCAATAGCATGTTGCTAAAGCTTACAGACAATTGCTCTAGCCAACCACTAAAAGCACACATACACCCGCTTCAAACAATGCCTGCTTGTATGCTCTCCAATAACAATACACAACATAATGCCATTATTAAGGTTAAAACCTTCTGCTATCTTGCTAAGCATATTTTTCTGCAGTCTTAAGGTCTAATTCTAGCCAAGTCTAAAATACTCGAACTATTGTTTCATGTCCTTGCTCACTGTATCATTGTATCATTTCCTATCATTTCCTACTTTCAAGCTTTCCAGTTGCAGCTAATTCTAAGTTCTTCTTCTCTGGGGACTGCTTTCACAGCTTTCTGAAAGTCTTCTTACCTTTAATATTTCCCACATGGATCAGGAATTACTAAGTTAAGAACTACAGATATTAGTCTGCTTTTCCTGTGGCCTGACTCCCCTGGAGGACCCTGGGTCATTTTTGTTTTGTATCTGTTTTGCTAGCGTTTAGTCCAATTATAACACCACTACTCAGTTCTCCAAACACCATGAAGCAATGGCAGAAAAAAAAATGCAGACTATAGAAGATTGTTGCTGGAGATCTATTTACAGAGGCTTTGAGATTTCACCTGAAATCTCTCTAGGGTACAGTTTGATCTTGATCCAGTTCTGTCACAGCTTGACCACAGACTCATTGTGCTTTTCTCAAGCTTTCAGCAGTAAATTTTACAGCAAACAAACAAACATAAACCTAAAGCATCTCCACTTGCTTGTCTCTCCAGAATGACAGACCATGTAAGTGGGATGATTCATTATATTTTGCATGAATTAAATTATGTCTAAAAACCTATTTTCTAAAACTCTCATGATCCGTCATTCATCATTTAGAAAGTAGTACAGAATTCAGATTTCTCTATGTCTATTCTGCCATTCTTCTTGAGATTATGATTTTGCTTCTACCATACCCCTACCATTTTTGCTAATGTGTCTGCAAATAGTCTTATATAAACTTTAGAAATTATAATCTTGATGTTTTATGTCATTGCAATGCACAAACCTGCATGTTCAGTAAGATCAGAATCAGGATCATTATTTTTCCAAAGCAAGTGAAATCTTGGTGCAAATAACACAAGGTACAAAAAGGTACAAAAATAAAAATTATATGTAAATGTATGTATACTTTGTCCTACTATGTATATACTGCCATTGTGTCTTTTTTTTCCCAGTCCAGTCTAAAGCATGCAGGCTTCTTGCATTCAAGCTCAGCTACTGCCAGGAATAAAGTCAGTTTCTGTGGAAACTTTAACATACTGATGATAAATGTTAGGAGTGAAGATGTGCACAGGAAGGAGAACTGAATTTAGAGTATGTGGCTACCTCTATTATCAGCACACTTAGCATGGCCCAAGCTTGGGCTTGTGGACTACCCAGTCTCATTTAATGTGTTGAATTGTTAATATTTTAGACCCTATCCATGGCAAAACTTCTCTGTTCAGGCACAGAAAGGTATAGCACAGGGTATGGGAAGGTAAAAAGGGTTCAGTGGTTTGGATGTAAGCCGTGGTGTTGCTTGTACTTAATTTACTGTAGTAGGTGCAGCCCCAGTCTTTATTTTCAGCCCTCTGAGTGTTGTGTGCTACTGAGGAGGAGTCAGATATGATGAGATGTTGACAGATGTGATTGGTTTTAGTCATAGGTTTGATTGGGAAGGAGCTACAAGAAACAAGATATTGAAGTTCATAAACAGCAATTTATAAAATCCATTAACTGTTGCTATTTTTACTACAGAAATAGCAGAGCTCTTCTGGGGACTGGAAACGCCCTCAATTTTCAACATGAGACCAGAGGACAGGTATACAGATTTTTTTTTCATAATTGTATTACACTTTCAGATTACCCACTATGCTAGATCCATCAGGAGATTGACTACCATTTTCTTAGGACAAATTGATTTGTCCGTACTTTTCAATAAGTTTGTGAATATGAAATAACTTCTATGAAAAATAAAAAACTAAGTATAATTAATTTTGTATTATAAGACTATGGGTTTCCTTGACCTTGTTAACATACGCTGTACTCATAGAATCATAGAATTGTTTGTGTTCAATGGGACCTTTAAAGGTCAGCTAATCCAAACTGCCTGCAGTAAGCAATATCTTCATCACTAACATACAAATCACTAACATATCAGCTCTAACAACATGCTTTGGATCCTTCTAAATTTTCTGAATTAGCAAGGGGTGTATACCTTTGTCAATAGCCAAAAGATTCATGACTCATTTTTCCTGGTTAAATTCTCTAACAGTAATAATATCTATTGAACAAACACATTCAAAGAATATTCACAGTGCACACAAATGTCATCAAAATTTCTCTAAATATTTCCTAGCAGAACTCTTTGATTTGTGTTCTTGGTCAAGATAAAAATCATGGTGTTTTTGAATTATAAAACCCTGAATACTATTAAAATATTTTCATATTAGCCCAAACAGCAGGGTTTTCTTCTCCCAACCTCATTCTCAGAAATGGTAGAAATATTCAGACTAAAATATTAGGGAGGAGAAAAGATACAATTCAGGTAATAAGTGGAATAGACAACTTCCATTTAAAACTGCTAACAATTGGAATTGTTCTAAGGAATTGGAAGTAAGGGCTTTGCACATGAAGCCGAATTCTGTTCAACTTTTTCACAGACAGCTTTGCCTATAGAAAGTGATGCATGACACATTTTTATTTTTCTCAAATATCTCATACTGAATACTTGCTGAATTGTTGGTATAATTCCCATCAGAAATTTGTTTAGAAACTGCCTAGTGCTATTTTTTTCTCTTGGGTTATGTGACTAATTTTATTATGCTTTACTCAGAATGAAAACAATTAAGCCCCAAGCCAGGGTTCTGTAGGTATGGCCAAATACACACACACTTTGCTCATAGCAACTTGCAGTCTAATGTGAAACAAGTCCCAACAAGCCATGGGAGCAATAGTAGACAATGAACAAACTGCACATCAGTGAACATAACAGCACTGAGAATATGCTTTCATGCTGCCCTGGCTCTGTCCCTCTGCCAGTAGTTGATCTCAGTGACACAAGTGGAGGCTTAAGAGCATGTAACTTGGGAATATAAAATCATTAAAGATTGCTTTAGAGGCAAATAAATCCAATGTGTGTGTGTTCACCAATAGCTACCCGGGCATCCTGTCTCAGTTGCTTTCCATGCTCTCCTTTGTCTGGCAGTGCTGGCAGGAAGCAGGGCAGCAGCCCCAGCTGCAAACACAGGAGGGCGAGGCTGCAAATGCTCTGCCATCAGCACTTCCCAGGGTTTGGACATAACTCAAAAACAGAAACTTGTTTATAGTTCAGACTTAAAAGCATTTATACTGTCTGAAGTTGCTGAGGATTCACAAATTTTCCTGCAATAGCTGTTGTCACGGTGACTGCAAGTAAAATTGTCCCATGGGTAATAGCCAGATCCTCATTCCTGAAAGTATTTGTATCTATGTACTCAGCTACCTTACATCATTTTGTGCAATGAGTAAACTATAAACTTTTATACGGAGAAATTAATGACCCGTATGTGTTCCTTCAGTGATGTTACATTCTACTTGCCCTGTAATTAAGATTCAGCACAGCAGGGATTACTATCAAGAGAAATCAATTCCCCGAGGAGTAAAGACAAAATTGTTCTTTTGGCTTGTGGCCCTGATGTTACAGGTGAACTCTTCCTGACAATACCCATACTGCTTGATCAAAGGTGACTTTTAAATTCAGCAAATAACATCTGCTATGCAGGCTCATGATTTGTCATGTTGGGCATGGTCTTGCTCTCATAACATTAGAATTCTTGGAAGAAACAGCAGCAATATCAGCAAAAAGAGATTTGAAACAACATTTGTCAAATCCTCCAAATGAAGCAAGGTTGGGGTGGACCAGAAAAGGATCTCTTAAAAGCTTACTTAAATAATACCTGCACTGAAAAGCAGAAGTCATTCCTGTATAGTCTTGTTTACTGTGATTCCTGAAAACTGTGATTGTATGCAGTCATGGTGACTGACTTATGTCCTTTCAGTATCAAAACTGAAGTGAGTGTAGACCTTACACTTTAGAGTGTAAATCTTTAGTGTAGATTTAGCTCAATCTCCATTGTGCTCTAGATCCCTCAGCACACTGCTAAGGGAAATGCTGCCAGAGATTCTTTACTCAATGAGAATTAAACAGAGCCACTTCTGCTCATTGCCACAATTGTAACCCACAGAGCCCCAGCTTACACGATCTGAAACTGTCTTATTTCACTTTCTACAGATGCATTTTCTTCCCCAGGTCTATAAGAAAATCTAAGTAGTGGGCTACTTATTTGTTTTTATTGCCTGTGGACCAGCAAGTTTGGGGAAAACATCATAGAAATAGAGTATGTTTAAGGGCCAGTTAGAGATATAGAATAGTTTTTATGGGGGCAGGCATGCTAAGCACAAGAGGTTGCCAAATACTAGATCAGGCAACAACATGATTTTTCACAGAATCCCAGAATGAGTAAGATTGGAAGGGATCTAGGTCATGTAATCCAATCTTCCTGTTCAAGCAGGTCTTCCTAAAGCAAGTTGTACAGGATTGTGTCCACACTGGTCTTCTCCTGGATATATCCAGGGAGGGAGACTCCACAATCTCTCTGGGCAATCTATTCCAGTGTGTGGTCACTGCATAACAAAGAAGTTCATCCTCATGTTCAGGTGGAACTTCCTGTGCCTCAGTTTCTGCCCATTGCCTCTTGTCCTATTGCTTGGCACAGCTGAGCAGAGCCTGGATCCATCCTCCTGACAGCCTCCCTTCAGATACTGATAGACATTGATGAGTTGATCTCTCACTTGCTTCTTCTCAAAGCTGAACAGGCTTAACTCTCTCAAACTATTCTCTCATAAGAGAGATGCTCCAGTCCCCCAGTCTTCCCCAGTGGCCCTCTTCTGGACCTGCTCCAGGAGCTCCATGTCTCTCTCCCTTGTACTGGGAAGCCCAGAACTGGGCACAGGGCTGTGCAGAGGGGCAGGATCACCTCCCTCAGCCTGCTGGGAATGCTCTTCCTAATGCACCCCAGGATACCACTGGTCTTCTTGGCCACAAGCACACACTGCTGGCTCATGGACAGCTTGTTGTCTCCCAAAACCCCCAGGGCTTTTTCCCCAGAGTTGCATCCCAGCAGATGAGCCCCCAGCCTGTATAATACCCCATGGGATTATTCCTGCCCAGGGGTAGGACCCTACATTCGCCTTTGATGAACTGTGTTAGGTTCTTCTCTGACCATCTCTTCAGCTTGTTGTCCAGGTCTTGATGCATGGCTGCACAGCACTTGGGCATTTGTCTCTCCTTCCAGCTTTGTATCATCAGCAAACTTATTGAGGAGGCACTCCATCCAAGTCATTGATGAACAAATTAAAACTATTTTGCCTACTTTCTGTGTGATGCCTGAATCATTTACCACATTCCTTATCTTCAAGCCCAAAACAACATGAATTATCATTCTATTTAAATTATCATATATATACATCACCATTTATATATATATAAAATTCACATAAAGTCGATATGATTTGCATATTACTTTGGGTTTGTGAAGCGTGGAAGTTCTTACAAAGTATTAATTGTTATTGTAGCGGGTGGCCCTGGGTCTGCCAGATGTGTTGAGACACTGTACTTCATTTGGTGAAAAACTAGGAATGCTAGCTGAGCCACAGAAGGAGATGAGAGGGCAATGAAATTTATAAGAGCACCTGATTTTTATTGATCCATGAATAAATTAGTCTCTGCTTTGGCCCTAGTTTAAAGATGTAATAGATTATTATGAAAGTGGACAAGAAAATCACTCTTAAAAGGAGCAAACTGTAATTTCCTATCCAACTTCTTTGATATTTTTGCTTTGGTTTGGTTTTTTTCTTTATACAAAAAGCCCCTTGTGACTGTTTGATGAACAAATAATACACCCATTTTTATGCTGCCCTGTGTTAACAGAAGCACTTATCTTGTATCTTGACAATTTGTCAATCTGGAACATCCTGTTGGCTGTGATCTCACAGGCACATGCTGAATGTGCCTGCCACTTTGCAAGGAATGTGGTTTGGGTGCTTTGGCAGCATCCACTTTGTTTCTCTGATTAACAGAGAAATAGTCTCACATTTAAAAAAAAGAAAAATCATGAGGTGACAACATTTCTTCCCCCTCCTCATATTTTTTTTATCTCCCTCTCCCTTTGCTATATTAGTTCGCTGGAGAGAACAAGCAGGTAAGTCTGTGTCTTGTCTATGACTATTTCTGTAATTCACATTGCAAGGTACCCTTCATCAGCATTTGCATTCAGGGGAAGAGAGCAGTGCTTGACTTTACTGCAAAAAGAAACAGAGGTTTGAGTGTTATGAGCAATTCACACCACCACCTCAGTAAGACCAAGGCTATTAGAAGAAAATAATATTCAGATTTAAGTGTCCCATTGCCTTAAAGATGTTTACACTTGGATGAAAGGCCCTCAGGAACAGGCAGGTAGAGGCTGGCTGTAGCAGGAGACAGAATTAGTACTTTGCCACAGTCAGGCATGTGTTCCTTTCCTTATCTCATGACTTCTTCTAGCTGTTGCTTTGTTATTCATCAGAGTTCCCAGTTATGACTCAAACATCTTGTTAAAATACATCAAAGAATATTTTATCCCAGCCATGAAGACACATCTCATTTGTGTGGTGTGTTTGAACTATTCCACAATCTCTTCCTAAGGAGGGCTTTGTTCCTTTGTCAGAGAAATTGTTCATTTCTCTGGTACTCAGGACAGTAATAAAACCTCTTTAAAATGGACTTATCTGTTTCCAGCCCCAGTTCTGGCTGGCTTGTATATATCAGTTTTCCACTTAAAGAAGGAACATGACATACTCAGTAGGAATTCATTCTCAGCTAAATAAGGCTTGAAAATGGGACAGCCTTGCATCTCTCATCTTCTTCTCACAGTGGAGAAAGGCTTCTGCAGTTTTGCATGTGTCTTGCTCAGTTTGGCTGTCCAGTGTTGTTTATGACATATCTGTTAGCCAAAAAAAAAAAAAAAAAAAAAAAAA
>VYXD01013589.1:357644-386601 GCA_013397195.1 Hylia prasina
TTTTTTTTTTTTTTTTTTTTTTTTTTTTTGTAAACAGAAGATGAGAAGAAACATTTGGACTCTTAAGAAAAGCTACTCTTTATTGAGCTATTCATTACATAAGAGTTTGGGCTCAGATCTTCAAAGAAATCTGTCATTTCGGGTTTTGTTGCAATATCTGTCTCTTAAAATGGTTTTAGAATTTTTTAACCACTAAAGTGTTCCCTGCTTGTGAAAACCACTAAAATATTGCCGCAAAAGTACTTTGATCTGGAAAAGATGATGCTTCAATCACTGTTAGGTTGCAGTTGCCTAAAAGTTTCTAATTTTTTTTCTTTACACCAAAAGCATTGAATACTTTAACCATTTTATCTGTCTTAAATAAAAAAGCCTGCAATAGCTTTGGATATTTAATGTGGATAAGAGAAGTGTGCTTTTAAGCAATGGAAACTCTACTCAAAGGTGGGAATTCAGAGCAGGCAGTGAGCTCTGAGGCAGCACATGCACCTCTCTCGGTTTGGTGCTGCTGACAAAGGAAAGGAGCATCAGTAATGCTCAGATCATGACAGTGAGTATCTTAGGACTTTTCATAGAATCATAGAATTGTTTAGGTTGAAAAGGATCTTTAAAATCATCGAGTCCAACTGTTAACTCAGCACTGTTATCTTCACCACTAAGCCATGCTACAACAGAACCTTTTTGAACACTTTCAGGAATGGTGACTCAACCACTTCCATAACCCTTCCTTTATAACTCTTTAAATGAAGGGGGTTTTTTTCCTAATACCAAATCTAACCCTCCCCTGGCACAACTGGAAGCCATTTTCTCTCATCCTGTCACTTGTTACTTGAGAGGAGACTGACTCCAACCTTGCTACAACATCCTTTCAGGTGGTCATAGAGAGTGATAAGGTCCCCTCTGATCCCCTTCCCCTCCAGGAAAAACAACCCTAGGTCTCTCAGCCACTCTTCCTATGACTTGTGCTCCAGACCCTTCACCAGCTCCATTGCCCTTTCTGGACATGCTCCAGCGCCTCAAGGGTTTTATTGTAGTGAGGGGACCAGAACTGAACAAAGGATTTGCAATGCAACCTCACCAGCAATCAAGCAAGACCTGCCTTTCCTAAACCCAGGCTGTATGGTCCTGATCCCCCAGCTGTCCTGCATGTGCCATGAGGTGGCACTCGGGATGATCTGCTCCTCAACCCTCCCCAGCCCTAAGGTCAAGTGACAGGCCTGTAGATCCTCAGACCCTTCTTCCAGCCCTTCTTGTAGATGGGTGTTACATTTGCCAGCTCCTTGTCAGCTCCCAGTTAACCAGACCTGCTGGTAAATGACTGAGAGTGCTTCAGTGAATACTTCCTCCATCTATGTCAGTACCCTTGGGTGGATCCCATTCATCCCCATAAACTTGCAATTGTCTAAGCGGTGTAGCAGGTACCTGACCATTTCTTTTCCTCATCCGGGAGCTTCATTCTGCTTTCCATCTCTCTATTCCAGCTCAGGGGGTTTGGACCACAGGGAATGATTGGTCTTGCTATTAAAAATTCAGGCAAAGAAGGCATTGAGTGCCTCAAACTTTTCCTCATCCTTTGTCACTACCTCTCCTCCCACTTCCAATAACAGATGGAGATTCTCCTTAGCCCTCTTTTTCTTGCTGATTTATTTATAGCACATTTTTTTACCAGCTTTTACAGCAGTAGCCAGATTAAGTTATAGTTGGGTTTTGGCCCTTCTAGTTTTCTCCCTGCCTAACCTCACAACACCCTTGTAATCTTCCCATATTGTTCCTTCTTCCAAATGTCACACAAAGTTCCCTGTTCAACTAGATCAATCTTCTTCCTCAGTGGTTCATTTTTGGCACATGGGAACAGCCTGCTCCTGGACTTTTAGAATTTCTTTTTTGAAGAATGTCCAGACTTCCTGGATGCCTTTGCCCTTCAGGACTGCCTCCCAAGGAGCTCTGTTAAACAGTCACCTAAACAGGTCAAAGTCTGCCCTCTGGAAGTCCAAGGTGGGAATTTTGATGACCAGAAAACTCTATGACTTTGTGACCACTGGCCATCACATCACCCACCAGTCCTTCTCTGTTCACAAGAAACAGCTGCAGCAGGTGCTTCCCTTGGTAGGTTCCCTCACCTCTTGCATCAGGAAGTTACCTTTCACACACTCCAGGACCTCCTAGACTGCTTCTTCTCTGCTGAATTGTATTCCCAGCAGACATCTGGTAAGCCAAAGTCCTCCAAAGAACAAGGGCTAGTGATTCTGAGACTTCTCTGAGCAGAAAATAGAAATATTGATTTCTAATAGAAACAGAATATCTCCTCTGTCTCTTCATGCTGTTTGGGTGGTCTATAACAGCCTCCCGACATGATATCTGCCTTGTTAGTCTTTCCCCTGATTTTTATGCATAAAAATTCAACACTGTTGTTGCCATCACTAAGCTCAAGATAATTGAAACACTGCCTGATATACAGGGCCACTCCACTGCCTCTCCTTCCTTGCCTATCCTTGCACTCCAGATTTGTCAGTCATCTCACCATGTCTCAGTGATGGCAACTATATTATGCATTTCCTGCTGCACAAAAAAACCTCTTACCTTTCCTAGGAGGAGAGTATACTCTCTAAAATATCCCTAATTCTCTAATTAGGTCTACTGTTTTGCTGTTTTCCTCCTTCTATTGCTTTTGCTGGTCTCACTCTGGGCATTTGGTACTCATTGGCTATGAATGTGCTGAGGACCTAAATATGCTATGTGGAGTCAAAGTGGCGCACCAGTTCAGTGATTCAGCTAAAAATCTTGTGTTGAAATCTAAGGCCAAATAGTCTTGCTAATCTACTCAGTGATTTCAAACATGTTTCATAGAAAATGCTATTCAGGGAACATTTACAGCTACAGATGGCTTGCAGTCAGGAATAGTTTTTCTATGAATTTCCTTATCCCAAGGGATTCATTTTATCTTGTCCTGTGCCAGCTGGGTGCAGCAAAGAACAGTTAGTTACCCATTGCTCTTTATCCTTCTAACCACCAAGTGCACAGCTCTCCTGTCTTTGTTAGCAATGATGGAGAGTAAACAGTGTTCCTTTGGACCCCGTCTCCATGCCCATATTTTCATACCGGATAATGGATTGGACTGGTGCCTGTTTGTTTGCTAATGTAGCTCTTTGCACTAGCTCTCACTCTGCCAGTTTTGTGGTGCCTGTAGCTGAGGAGTTATGACCCCATATTATGCAAGACATCTCTAGCTTGCACTGGCTATAAATCCTACTCTGGCCGTTTGCAGAATTGGGTAATTCCGGGAAAGCTTACAGGACCAAATGGCTGTTCACCATCAGCAACACAACAAGGGCAGAGGAGATGAATAATGCCAATCTTCCCCCTCAACTATACATACATGAATGCACTGAATAGCTACAGCCCACATTTTCTCCTTAGTTATCTCCAATTATCTGCTAAAGTGTCCATCAGGGAGTATAAGAGACACAATTAGCTTCAAGAACAGGCTGATGATTGCTTAAATCACAGCCTAAATGTACTTGCTTGAGACTTTTAGCTTACTTCCTGCCATTGTCTCTGTCTAGTAGTGAGGTGTCATGCTACACCACTATCTACACCTACCTGCCTTTTTTGGTGCAGGATATACTCCTAATCAATCTGTGCAGTTCATGTGCACTCTGCTGTCTTCAGTGGTTCTGTGGCCTGCAAACAGGTTGGAAACACAGCTTTAAAGCTTAAGATGTGCAAAAATGCATTAGTTTTATTTCTGATGTTTAATGTGGGATAAAATAACATATTTCTAAATTTAATATAAAAGGGGTTTTTTGGTTGGGTGGGGGTTTTTGTTGGGTTTTTTTGTTTGTTTGTTTCTGGGGGTTTTTTTGTGGGGTTTTTTTTGGGTTTTTTTTGGTATTTAAGTTACACTTGATGCAATGCTGGGTGCTATTGATGATGATAACATTTCATGCAATCCCCACTGGATTTACAGTGGAAGGAAGCAGAACAATTCAAGAGTTCTCATCTCAGTTCTAACTCAGACATTTTCATAGAGAGAAAAAGACTTGAGAGGTCTTGTCAAGAACAAGCAATGTGCCTGGTAAGGTATGAAAGGAATTTTTAGGTACTCTTTGCCCCTTTTTCCTTCCTGAATAGCATATGTCATGAAAATTGAAACTGAGAGAGTCTTGTAAAAAATAAATTATTCTTGAATACTTTTCTGAACCTGGGTTTGAACAGTCTTTCTGTTGTATAGCAAAGGTACCAGTTTTCCTTTAATTTCACACCTTTAAATATTGTAAAGACATTTTTGTGAGAGCTCCAGTTTTGCTGTGAAATGTTGTGCAGTGCAGAATTCTTCATTGCATTTGTAATGTCCTTCTGTCTTGTACTACCTCTAAAGTCCCCTGACAACTAAGGATCAGAAGGAAATTATGAGTTTCAGCTGTTGACATCTGTGATTTTTTTTGTGTGTGTGAATGCTAATAATATTCTACCCCACTGGGTGGATGAATCTGTCCTCCCAGATTTGGCAAAGGTTTTCCTTCATGTAGCACGGAAACAGAACATTTTTTCCTCCTCTCCACAAGGGTGAGTTTTCCTGTGGATCAACTATGTGTTATTTTCACTGAGACAGCTGAGATATTTTGATCTCTAATTTTTACTTCTCCGATTTTTCCAATATGATTTTCTTTGCTTATTAATAGTCTTTGAAAGGGCTGGTTCATGTTACTGATGGATAAGTGTGCCTTCCAACTCAATATGAAATATTTGGGTGGAGAGAACAGCTGTTGATATTTCCATAATAATTTAGAGAGTCAGTGGGTTGTAGCTACAAAACAAACGAGCCAGATTGTGCACCTTAACCACGTTGAGTTTGAATTTACATTTAACCAGTTTTGTTTCCTTGCACAAAGAACATTACTGCATGAATAGTCCTACAGATCAATGGAAGTACTTTTAGAACACAGTGCTGTCAATAGGAAGCTGGCAGAACCTCATTCTTTTCTCTGAAATTTCCACCTGCCTCTGCTGAGCTAGTTTTTCTCCCTTCAGGAAAGCTACTCTAAACTATTAGAACTGTGCTCCAGTTCAGCTGATGCCAGTAGGCATTTTTTTGTAAGTGATGTGTTATATGGCAGAGATTACCATTCTCAGTCTGTAGGCAGTTATGTTAGTCCATAGTTTAGAGCCACACACTATCTCCTTCTCCTTCCCCCCTGCCAGTACTAAACACAGCAGAGAATTCCTGGTACCCTCAGACCATGATTAGCAGGCATGTGTGTCTTTTGTGTCCCAGTTCACTTTTTTCCCCTGTTAAAGGTGGCTGCATTTCTCCCTGAACCCTAAGGAAAGATAACTTCTGCTTTGAAGAGCAGATCACTGGTTTGCCCCAAAGAGCTACATTTACTGACCCATGGAAACAGAAAATAAGAGCAGAGGGGAGGCACTATGGAATCCAAATTTTTTGTTCCAATATAGGAAGAAACATCTTGTGGGATTTTAATGAGTTATTGGGCAGAGCAGCCCACGGTGCAACACTTCTCAGTGTTCATGACAAGTGGCCTTCATTGCCACACAAAATTTTATGCCATTGGTATACCTGTCTGCAGCCCATTTGATTGCTATTAAATTTTCCTTTCTTACTTTTCTATGCATTCCTATATTTCTAAAGAGTGTGACAGAAAGAAATTAAATGAAGCAAATGAAATAAACAGTTTTGACAGAAACACAAGATTTGCATTGCTAATCTAAATTGATTGTTTTCTTTGAAATTATATTTTGGTAAGACTCTTGTTTGTATAGAAACAGATTTACTAGAACAAAGGTTCATGGCATTTAAGAACATTTCTTAAACTGGCAGCTACTGGAACAGCACAACTTTTCAGAATGGTGTGTATTTACAGGCTGGATTGCCTGAGAACAAGAGCCCTCTCTTGATGAAATGTTATGACCTTTCCACATCAATTTGTCATTGTTAACTTTCTGGTACACTGAAACTAGCCTTTAAGAGGAAGAGGTGATGGTGCCTTTTAGTTCTAAAACATTTAGTCTTGCCTACAAAAGCTCAAATGGTCAAAAGGATACTTTGATTACAAATATTAGAAAAAGAGTCCTTAATGCTTAATTGCTGTCTGTAATTACAAACCATTGTCTATAAAGAAGTAGAAAAGACCAAGATTAAAACTTACATAAATTTTATTTTACTGCCTTCAACTCTTGGTCACTGTTTTTTATGTGGAGCTACCTCTATCAGAAATTCCCTTTTTGTCAGATCTTACTTTCTAGCCTGAGATGTTTTATGATACTATTCAACTTGACATCTGATTGGTTGTAATGATAATATGCTAATTTTATTCCATTATTTTCATTGCTATTGATTCAGTTAGTTTCTCTTCTGTGCTGGCATAAAAAATGGTCTGTTTCAATATGTGAAAACCATATGCCCATAGGAATTCATTTCATGTGTTTTTCTTTTGATGAAATCTTTGTAACATTTTCAGAAGCAATATCCTTTAATAAAAACAAACCTTCCAAACTAGTTGTACAGGGAAATACAATCCAGACTAGTTTAATCTTTTATGAGCTAGTGCATGGCCACTTTTTAAATGTAAGTTTCTGAAGTTTTTACCATGTTTGATTCATAAATGTATTACTTCACATTAGGCTACAGTGAATTACCATCAGCACATATTACTTGTCTAGACTGTAGCCTCTTAAATATAATTTATGTCCTGATAATGAAGGTAGGCATTTATAGAACCCTGAAGCACTACCCCTTAATGCATCTTTCTTTTGTCTTTGCTGAACCTTTTCTCTATGCATACCTGTAGCTCTCTTCTTCTGTCTTATATGTCACTTTGGTAGAATCACCATTTGGCAGGGCAGAGTTCAACAAAGGCAAGTGCAGGATCCTGCCCCTGGGGAAGAATAACCAGTACAGGATGGGGGCTGAGCTGTGGAAAAGCAGCTCTGTGGAGAAGGACCTGGGAGTCCTGGTGGACAACAAGCTGTCCATGAGCCAGCTGTGTGTCCCTGTGGCCAAGAAGGCCAGTGGTATCCTGGGGTGTATTAGGAAGAGCATTGCCAGCAGGATGTGGGAGGTGATCCTGCCCTTCTGCTCAGTCCTGGTGAGGCCTCTGTGGTGCCCCAGTTCAAGAAAGATGAGGAACTTCTGGAGAGGATCCAGTGGAGAACTGCAAATATGATTAGAAACACCTATGTGGTGAGAAAAGGCTGAGTGAGCTGGGACTGTTTAGCCTGTAAAAGACAGAGGGCAATCAATACCTCATTTACCAGTACATGCACATATCTTAAGGGTGGATATGAAAAGGATGGTGCCAGATTCCTTCCAGTGCACAAAGGCACAACCTGAAACACAGGAAGTGCCTTCTGAATATGAGAAAAAACTTCTTTACTGTGAGGGTGGCAGAGCACTGGAACAGTCTGCCCAGAGATGTTGTAAAGTCTCCTTCTCTGGAAGAATTAAAAAGCTGCCTGGACATGGTCCTGTGCAACCTGCTTCCATGCTTGAACAGTGACATTGAACTAGATGATCCCCAGAGGTCCATTCCAACCCCAATGCTTTTGCTATTCTGTGATTCTGCAAATCTATTCAGAAGCTGAAATTGATCAAACACTGGCAGATTGTTGACTGGCAGATTGTTGTCACTAAAATAGCTCTAAATGTTGTTTAACCACAGTAGTTGTTGTAACAGGGGACTAACTTTTCATCCCAATGCACTCTGTGTTGACAGCAGTGGTGGTATGGAGATATCTTTGTTTCCTTAGAAATCAGGGTGTTGGAGATGAATAGAGATTGAAACAATTGCTAATATATGCAATCAAGAGCAAAATAAGTAAAAGATGAACAGAGAGGCAAACTCTTCCAGTAGCAGGGGGATATGAGGATATCATCTAGGTATGTTCTTGTCGTGACATCGTCTGTTACAAGGTTTGGGAATGACCAGGAGAAATTCTCTGCTCGGGAGCATTGGCATGGAGCTGCGACTTCCACTGGCTGACAGAAGGAGCTTTGCTCTGTAAGGATGTCAGGGAATCCTGTGCATAGCATTAAGTGCTTACAGGAAGAAATGGTATTAGCAAATTTAAAACACATCAGGTCTTGCAGGAAGATTATAAAAGATTCCAAAACAAAATGGGAACAAAGAAATTACCTGCTTTGCAAAATTTTGTGTCTTATTAGTGTCACTGGTACGCTACCAGTGTAGTGCCACCCAACAGAAAATGTGTCACTGGTAATTTTGAATGGCTACAAGCACACAAATCTTAAAACAGAAATGGTAGCTTGAACAGATATAGTAGAAAAAAACATACGGACAAGTTAACCCTACAAGAGGAAGAGAGTAGTAGATACAAATTATAATCAATAAATCTAAAAAAGATTGAGTGCATTACAATGTGATTTATTTTGCATTCTATAATCAAAGCAAATAATTCCTACTTCCACTATATTTATAATAGATATTTCTTCTTCTATAGATTTCCATTGAACTGTAAGTGAATTAATCTCGAATTCTATTTCTTTTAGCTACCCCATATCTACATTTTAAGCGTAAGGGTATTTTATATAATTTGACACAGGTCTTATCATAGTTACAGAATTGAGAGGTTATAAAGATCATTAAATGGGATACCCTCAATGAAAATGCAATGATCAAGCCTGTGCCTTTTTGTATGCCTTCCTTGGGAGGATTAATATATTGAGTGATTATCTTACAACTGCATCTCATGTGTTGTTTACAAAATAAATGACACTGAAATTCAGGCAATTAGTATAAATTCTTTACAGAGCCAGAGACACAAACAGGAAGTTGAAGCAGCACCATCAGTGCTGCTAGACATTCTTTTGCTGCCTTTCTGAGTGAAGCTGATTCTCACTTTCAACAGGCTGTGAAAACATTCCAATAAGAAATTTTTTAAAATTGTAAATCCTTCAGGAGTACAGCACTGAAAGGTGCCATCTGAATCTTTGCATTCAATTCCCCCACAGTCACATGTACCTTAAAAACAGAAGGCATATGAGAAGACACCAAACACTCTGCTGGTTATCTCCTAGGAAATATCTGATCTCCAGCATACAAGGCTTCAAAATGGTGCATCAACTCTGCACTATAGATACAAATAAATTCTTCTTAGTTCTGTTAGAACTCAGGGCTCTGCTCTACAAGACCACTGTATTATTTTTTCTTGTGTCAGATGGAAACTGTAGGGAAAATAGTACTTTCATTGGTTATTTTTATTTTAAGGTTGCAATAATCACGGTAAGCATTGTAGAAAGTAGTGGGATCCTGTATTATGGAGCTGTGGGAATCTGTGTCCTTTGGTTTTTCTGTTTTATAGCAATATCATGTGTCAAAAAATACTGAGCCAAAAATATGTAAGGCCAAGAATTTTGCAGCCTGATACCTAGCCTTGTCCTAGTGGAATATTGACCCAGTAAATAGATAAGCTTTAGGAAGAGCAACTCAGTAGGGTCCAGGACAGGACAGGACACTCCACTAGCCCAGAGCTTAGCATTTTTCTCTGACAGGTAGGAGATTTTAGCTTAGTTTGCTCCTATTTTAGCAAAAGTCAGAGAAACATTGCATGTCTACTTAAGAATGGACATTTGGGTTGCTGAACTGCTGGTATAAAGAGTGTCAAGTTTCTTTCTTTGAAGTTGTAGTCAAAAAGGAGGAAGGGATTATCTCAGTAAAGAGGTCCATGTCTTCAAATCCTCAGCAGCAGAAGATGGCTTCTTCCTGCACAGAGATTTGTATTCAAAACCCATAGAAAAGCAAGGGTCTCCAGATCCCCATCTCCTACAATGAACATCTATGTACAGTGTGCTAGACTTTGTGGATGCCGTGCTAAGACTCCAGATCCATGTTAATGTTTTCCAAGTGTTAATGCCAGTTTAAAAAAAATCTCTGCTTACTTCCAGCTAGTCATTCTTTTCACTTTACTCGTTCATCTTGCATCCGTCTTCAGCTACATTTATGTCACTCTCTGTACGAAAGAGTAAATGGTTAAATGAACAGGAAATTCTTAGATGGGTTTTGCCTCTAACAAAATTACCATGAACAGGAGCCACAGGCACCTCACTCTTCCTCTGTAACAGAGTGAATGAATGTGGCAAGATGGGGATGGCACATGAAGCTGAGCCTGATTCCTGCATGAGGAACCAGAGCTATCAGTAACAATAATCATACTGGGAAAGAAAGTTTTTGCCTCCCTACTCATTTTTGCAGCAGTTTGTAGTGAATTACATTTTGTAGTGAACATGTAAAGAGCCCTGGAGTATCTTCTGTTGTACAAAACCAAAAGTATTCAATATTAAGAACTTGTGTCTTCATGCACTTCCATGCAAACTGAAATCTCTACTGCATCCCATTGTCTTGATATGACATGAATCATGTGAGCAGGACTTTCATGTGGCTTTGTGTCTAAGTGTATATTACCATGCAAGGTCTTATTCTATATCATTACATTAATTTACACAGGAGAAAAGAATGCTGTTGTTCAAGCTAAATAAGAAAATTTGCTTTTTAATTTATATAGAGCTATAAATAAGCTATATAAAGTTACATCTCTTCTTTATGAATGTGACTAAAACAAATGCAAGCAGGCTGTTGCACATGTTATGAGTCATGATTTAAACAGTAATAATTTATAACTCATTTTGGAACTTGATATCTAAACACTGGATTTAGCAAACCAAGTCCAGTCTTTTAAACCCTTACTACCTGGAGCAAGGAAAGAAATTTGTTTTATCTTGCATTTAAGTTTATTGCCTTTTACAGATTATTTACTTTACAGACTAAATTTTGTGAAGTTACAGTTATTTAATCATTTTAGATTTCAATTTCTAACTGCTGGTATGAATAAGATAATTATATCAAAACCTGACTGTAATGTAAAAGATGTAGGATGATACCCCCATGTGATAAATTAATATTTTGGTTTCAACTTTTAGTTCTCAGCAAAGAAAAGTTCCTGCACTATGTCTGTTGCTCTGAAAGCCAGTCTGCAGTATTTCATGTACATGTCAAATTATGCTGCGTGGATGAACTCTGGGGTTAGAGATGCAGAAGAGCTTTTTTACAGATTCTGTTTTGCAATCCCTAATGTAAAACATTTGATCTCCTCTCCTATTGTTTCTGCTCATCTTTAAACTATTAGAATTTGTATTTGCATATCCTTTTCTTGGAAAAATTACTTGCAACAGGTAAGTAAATAATTTATTCTTTGTGGGTATAATAATGCTTTCACATTATATAGGCATTAGTAAGTTTAACAATATTCTGTACTAGTAAAGACTTGAATGGAGCCTTGCAAAACTGGATTATGTTCTGTCCAAGCTTTATATTTACACTTTCAGTCAGCATAATTCATTTCCTTCTGTGGTGACATCTTTATCCCTTATTCATGCTGTATTTTACCTTTTGGTTTATTGTTATGGGAAAAAAAGGAGGAGGAGTGAGACAGACTGCAGTTGTTTGCCCATGTTCTTAATGGTGTGTGGCCTTGGTTACATCAGAGTAATGTATCATTGAGGGAATAAATGATAAACTAGTCAGACAGTGAGGTGAAAATCAAAGTTTACAAATAAAAAAGCCTTCAGGATTTTTTCTTGATTTCGAAAATGAAGACAGAAAAAAATATTACAAAAATGACCTTCCATGCCACTGTTGTAATGTCAGGTCTTGATGGCTTAGTTTGCAAAGATATCAAAGAGCAGAATGCCTTGTCACAATATTCTGCTTAGTGAAATCCATGGCAGAGTTCTGGCATGGGATCCAGGTTGAATCCATTTGTGAAAAGCAGGAACATGTGATTCTGCAGCCTGAGCTGTAACCACACTTCACAGTGTCTGGGCAGCAGACTGTCGTGAAGAGTCTGACCATCTGTGGGGGGAAAAAAAAATAACCATGTGTCCAGAAACTTTGCCCTCTGTAAATTGTAGGATGAGCTGTGTATAGTATCCACATAGTATCCACATCCTTTCACACAAAAGGGTGAGGGAGTTTTAACAAGTGGTCAGCACCAGCCCAAGGTCCAGCTGTGTGGGCTTGGAGCAAACTTTTTGTAACCGGATTTCCATGTGCTCAGTGACCACTGCCCAATATTTTTTGGTTGTTATTTTTTTTTAATGGGACATTCAAAACTCTACAGAGAGAAATAGTGCTGCCACTCAGGAAATGTGGAAATAAAAATTTGGAACAGGCGATAAAATTCTGGCTTGACTCTGAGAAAATATTCATAAAAGGGAATGCATTATTGAAGATATATTTACATTTCAAGAGTTTTGCTTAGGTAAATCGTAAACTTAAAATAAAGCAAAGAAAGATTAGAATAGCAGGTGAGGATAATTCAGTTAAAACTGTATAAAAAAATCTAAATGTTGACAGTCTTGTTATTTGATATTATTTTCTTCCCTGGAGTTTTCTCTTCCAAGAAAACCCTCCAAAAATCTGAAAAAATAGTAAGAAGAAGTAACAGCAGCCAACAATGTCCTCAGCAAAAATCCTTCCTTCATTGTCAGCTTAGTATTGGGAAAATTATTCTACATTTATTATTATACTATTTGCCTTCTGTTGTTTACAATCATTCATTATTCCTTGTGGTAGAGACAGACAAGTAGCTGATATTTTTGCCTTTGACATTATGCTATTACTAATGTTCACACAACATTTTCTATGGGCATACCCATGGGCTTTTTTTAATATGAAATTGCAAAATCTGAATATTATCCTTCCATCTAGCTTGTGTGGAGCAAAGCTACTCACTCTGAAGGATACACTCTACCTAGAGTTCAACCACAAAAATTTGGATGGAAAAATGGCCACCCTGAGGCCAGGATGAAATACAGATTACACAGAATTATCAAATGTCTTTCCTAATTTTTATTCATAAGCTTCTACAAAAGCAGTACCAGAAATGTAAAGGTTTCATGAAAGAGCTTGACCTCCACCCCTTACCCTGAAACTTCTGCTGGCAGTGGAATAAGTGCAACAGAAACAAATATCAGAATCTTCGTTCAGAAATCTGCATGTGTGATAGGGAAATTTGAGTTCTTTTGAGAGGAAGAGTAATGATATCCCTTGTAATTTGTAAAAATGAGTAAAATCTCAGTCTGATAAAGAGAAATTAGATCTTATTTTTTAAAACATCTATGTTGGGAATGGTTATCTGAAAAAAATGCCTACTTATGACAAAGACTTATATTTCCAAGGAAGCAAACGCTGACTCTGAAAGGATCCAGAAACTAGGGCATATATACCCAGATGAGCTCTATTTCAAACAAAACCAAGAACTACTGACCAAAGCATACTGTTAATATGAAAGTCCTAGAATTGGTATGAGAATACTCCAAGATGTTTCCAGAAGAGACTCAGTCTATGCACTATTATTAGAGTCACCATTACGACAAAGAGAAATGCACAAACCAAGAGTATATTTGTCTAAACAAGTCAGTGCAGGACTAGGCAACCACTTAGCATAGCAGATGTTAAGAAGTTATACATGTTTACAGAGAAAATAGTGCATATGTCAACATACCATCCCAGTTGAGAATGGGCAATAAAAACAGTATTGCTAGAAGTTATATTTGTTTAGCAAAGAACAAAATGTATCTCTTAAAATACTCAGGACCTACTTTCACAAAAGCTTTACTTTCTCAAGATTTACACCCTTTAGGTCCTTTGAAAATAAGCCTCTGAGTTATCCATTTAAAATAAAAAAGGTAAATGTATTGCCAGATATTTTTATGTTTGTGACAATTCCCCATTTTCACTCCTTTGAGACACAGCACATTCTGAAAGCAAAACCTCTATGATAAAAAGAATTCTTCTCTGATAGAATTGAAACAGATAAAGTTAATTGTATATACTCATAAAGAGTATGAAAAAGGAATTCAGAGGAACTCTTAAGGAAAGAATCTGTCACTACCAGCATGATTCACTTTGTTGTTGCTATTCTATCCCAATTTTTAGTTAATTAAAAAAATGTGTGATTAGAACATAATCTGTAGGAATGAAAACACCAATATCCATTTGCTGTTTCTAACAACAAAACTTCCAGCACTTATCTGTCTGGTACAGTTAAAATCTGAAGAACCCAAGATATTTGTAAGCTGTCTTCAATGTTAATATGAATAAAAATGGGGCATAATTATCATAAATATTTCTTGCTACGATACAAAGCATAAAAGGAATAAATAAATTGTGGTTAGTGCTGGCAACTTTGAACTACTATTCATAGCTAGGTTTACCTAGTCTGTCCATATCCAGGAAAAAATACCTGAAGAAACCCTGCTTGGTTTCTGCTTCTAGATCTTGAAGGAAACAAACAAGGAGTAATCATGGCTTCTAGTTTTATTAGTAGGTGAACATATGAGAAATATAACTCTAGGTAACAGAATGTATTTAGGTGTTCCAAAAAATGAATATAGTCAAATTAATGAGTTGAAATAACATGTGAATAGTGTCAGGTGAATAAATACAGATGGTATTTAAACTAAGACAAATATTCTATCCATGAGGATGGAATAGAGGAAAGAACAAAAAATAAAAGAGAGACAATGTTTGTTACAATAGCTGTGAGTCCTGATCTGCAAAGGCTTTCTGATTCTGAAGTCAAGGCCAGTGCTTGTTTATAGGCAACAAAATTAAGCCATGATTTGCTCCAGGGCAACTGCCTGACTGTGTGAGAAGGATCCATCCCGCACTGATGGATTTTAAAGAATTGAAGGACACTAATAAATATTCTTCAGGAGAGCAAACACCATTGCTGGTCATAGCCCAACAAAATTTGGTGAGGATTCTGACGGTGTATAAAAAGAGCTTCTACCTCCCATCGCACTTGATGCAAGTGGAACCAGAAGCTTCCTTTTTCAAATATGCTCATGGCTTGAAGGAGTGAGTGTTTCACTGGATAAAAACTAGCTTTATGGCCTGGGCCAGAAAGTCAATGGAGTTATCCAGCTGGCAGCCAGTGGTGTTCTCTAGGGCTCAATTCTGTTTAATATATTTATCAGTGCCCTGGATGAGGGGATTGAGAGCAACTTTAGTCAGTTTGCAGATGATGTCAAGTCTGCTGGAGAGCAGGAAGGCTTTGCAGAGGGATCTGGACAGGCTGGATCAATGGGCTGAGGACAATGGTATGAGGTTCAACAAGATTAACTGTTTCTGCATGAGGTTTACAATAACTCCATGCAGTGCTACAGGCTTAAGCAAAGTGTCTGGGAAGCTTCTCAATGGAAAAGGACCTGGGGGTGCTGGTTGTCAGCAGCTGAACATGATCCAGCTGTGGCCACGTGGCAAAGAAGGCCAGTGGCATCCTGGCCTGTGTCTGCAATAGTGTGGGCTTCATGATCTCAGAGGTCTTTTCCAACCTAATTGATTCTGTGATGCTGTGGTCAACAGGAGGAAATGGCCTCATGTTGCAGCAGGAGAGGTTTAGATTGGATATTAGGAAAAATTCTTTCACTGACAGGGTTGTTGAGCATTGTCATAGGCTGCCCAGGGACATGGTTTAGTGGTGGACTTGCAGTGTTAGGTTAATAGCTGTACAACTGATATTAGGAGCCTTTTCCAACCTAAATGCATCTGTGATTTTGTATGATGGTCGTTGCTGCTATCCAGCACCTCGGCACGAAACAGACAGGTCATGACCTCAAGGGGTGTGAACTTTTGTAGTTGCCTAGGAAACAGCAGCAAAAGTGATATTCCCCTTAGATATTAATTTTCCACTAGTGCAGGTATAATTTACGTGCATGTTTAAACAAATATACCTATGGGCAATAGTAAGTGTGTAACAGGAAGACAACAAAAAAGTTATGTCTTTATTGCAAAAGATGAAAGTAACACATCACCCAGATGCTTAATGAGCCCTACTATTATTTGCTAGACTGCTCTGGTTACATTTAGCAACTCCTAAGTGATTATGAATAGAGCAGTTCAACAATAAAGTAAGAATTATGTGTCCTTAGATTTCTTAATAATTGTACTATTATTGCAAAATTTAATACAAAGAAAAATAAATTCCTAAACAACCTAAAAATTCAAGTGCAATTAAGAGAGATGGTACCTTTCCATAGGTCAGAGTAAATGTCATTTGTCTGCATGAAAACCTTTCGAAAGGTGGAAATGCATCGTTACGTAACTTCTGCCCCATAGGGATCTCACAAGAGAGAAAAATTGAGATGTAGCTTCAAAAGTCAGGAAGGAAAATTTAAAACACCATAACCTTCTGGTTTTAATTGTGGGATTGTTCATAATACAATGTTCTGGGCACTCCACTTAAACTGACTCATTGGAGGAAGCTTATTCATTCATCAGAGAATTCAGTTCAGCATGAAAACATAGTAAGCAGACTCATGCTGAAGCTATGGCATGCCCTGAGGGACTTCCAGTAGTTTCCTTCCCCAGGGCAGAGGCTGTAATGGTGGTGCTGACTGCTCTGTAAAGTTGTTCGCTGTTAGATTTATCTCTTTTTCACTTACAGAGGTTTTTTTGCCATAAGTTGCTAGGAGACTAACTTATCGGCGCTTGACCAAAACAAAGAGGTGTCCAAAAATCGGGAGGGGGAAGATCACACGAGTTTTTGGGGCAGGTAAAGGACAGGGCTGGAGGCAGGCACTCCTCTCTCGCTCTCGGCATCGGAGAGAGGACGGCCAGGCTGCTGGTTGCTGCAGGAGGAGTTCTCTGTCACCACCAAGTCCGGTCCTGAGAAACCTACCATCATCTGCTTGTGTGCCCAGGAGTTCTGAGCTGCCTCCTCCTGCCCTGCTGGAGCTGGGCCAGCCCTGTCCCGTCGTCGCCGCTTCTTTGGCAATGCTCTTTGTGCCTGGTGTGGCCCCGCACTGCCCTGCCCTGCCCTGCGGGGACATCCTGCCCTTCCACCTTCCACCCCACAGCTCCGGGTTTATCTCATCCACCAGCCCGGGAGCTTCTGATTTATCTCATCCACCAGCCCAGGATCCACCTTGGTGCTCTGAGAGTCCTGCAGGGGCACCGAGATCAAACTGCCCCGGGCTTTGTGAAGCAAAGCCCTCGAGGTTCCTGGTTCTGTTTTGTTGTTAATGCTGTTGTTGTTTGTGTTGCTTTGTTATACATACATATACATAGTAAAGAACTGTTATGCCTATTCCCATATCTTCATCTGAAAGCCCCTAATTCCAAAATTACAATAATTTGGAGGGAGGGGGTTTACATTCTCCATTCCAAGGTAAACTCCAGATTTCTAAACCGAGATCCTAGATCCTGTCTCTCTAAACCAAGGCAAAAGTGCTTTTCATGGATGATCTCCTCATGGTCATGAAAAGGAAAACATCTGAATTTCCAGTTGATGGGGAAGTGTGAATTGTTAGACTTCAGTTATATAGCTCCAAAGGGCTCCTGTTTCTTCTTCCATGTGCAAATGAGTGAAGAAGGAGATTTGGTGGAGCACATTATACTTGTCCTGGAAAGGAAAGAAATGCAAGCCAGCACAGGGTTTCTGCAGACTAAGTGAAAAACTGTGAACTTCACTGTCAATTTATGAATCCAAATGTACATTTCTTGGCCCATTATTTTACTGAAGTTGTAAAATCATATACTTCATCTTTCCAGGGTTACATGCAGCTGATTCAAAATCTAGATTACTGTTTCTTTTTTGTGAAGAAATATAGATAAAAATTAGGCAAATTAACTGGGTATCCCATTGGGTAGAAACTGATATATTTGTCATCAGCTGGAGATATTTTAGGCAACAAAGATAATTTCAAAACTAAATTTTCATTTGTATATATATGTATTGTTATTTGTGTAACTGAAAGTCTAATTATGTTGTTAGCAATTCATTTGCTGGAACACAGAGAGGTGTTTTGAGGTCTGCTGGATCGAAGTTCAAAATTTTATAAGTCTTGTACCAATATTAGAAAAATTGCCTTGAAATGCTGTTCTCCACTCTCTCATCTCTGTTCCTCAAATCAGTAACAGATTTTCAGTTTTTTATGTCTAGAAAGTAAATGTTGTGAAATCTTCCCACATTTACAATCTGATGCCATTTAAGACTGGAATCCCTTAAAAGAATTCTGCCTCTGCTAAATCAAATTTTTTATAGTTGACTCAATGGCTGAGCCAAGGGATTTGCTCCATGCTCACCATTTTCCTCATATCCAAGGTAATAAAGCCAGAAAAATTAATGAAGTATGATAATGACACATTTTGTTAGAAAGCTATATAATCCAGAATCCTAAATTATTCTAATTTTTGTCATTAAGGAAACCATTTTCCTTGTATTCCATCAGATTTAACTGACAAATATGAAACACTGGCCAGGCTTTCTTACAACAAAGAATTTAATACAGTAAAAAGCAAGTAGCATTTAAATTTCACTGTGGATTTGAGAGAAACATTTAGAATTTAGCATACTGCATCAGCTTTTAAGACTTGGGTAACTTTATTTTAACATTTATATATATTAAGATTCTTAACTATTTCTTCTCTCAATGTCTCTGGAAATGGAAGCTCAGTGCTAACAGACCATTAAAAACTGTGAGGGAGATGCAGGAAATTTAAATGATGCATAAGGACAGGGAGTAGAAAGGTATTTTTCATAATTTACTCCTGTAAATCACATAGGTCTAAATTTTTAAAACAAAATATACAAATATTTGACAGTGCCACAAAATTACCTTAATTAAAAGAAAGCTATTCTTCGGGTAGGCTGCAAATGTTATATTTTTTCCAAAATCCTGAACTGCTCTCAGTAACCTTTTTGTTGCTGTGCCACTAGACCATAAAAAAGAAAGATCGTTTTATATAGAAAGGTTCTTGCTCAGCTTCTGAGACAATAAAAAAGGGGGTCATAGGTGATAGTTCTATTAGTGTTGCCTTGTGTGTTTATGTCACGAATCAATTTTTTTCTAAAATTTCATATGAACTCACTGATTAAAAACATCAAACCCACGCAATTTAGCTTGCATTCAAGTGATGGTAATAAAATCCAGTCTTCTGCTTTCTCTAGGATTGTTCAGCTCTAACCTGAACTGAGCAAAACATTTAAATACTTCTTTCTTACAAGGTCTATATATTTCAGAGAACTCTAAAGTATACATTTGCTCAGTTCTTTTGATCTTCATTGCACACATGGAAACAAACCTAGATATGTACATAGGAACACGCACAAGCTGTTCTGCTGGAGAAGGTTTTGTGTGCCTTGGAGTCTTTGAGGACCCTTTGTCCTGTTCTCAGGGAAACAGCTGTAACACGTGGCACAGCTTTCTAATTCACCAGTCTGTTTTTATACTTCAGCAGGGGAGCAAGAGAAAATACTGAATACTAATTGCTAAAGGAATGGTGTCTTTGCAGAATAAGGGGACAATGTGGGTATATATGAGATGGTTTCTTAACTGTTTAAGAACAGAAATGCCTTCACTGTGGTTAAAGTTTCAACACTCTGATCTAAAAAATCAGATGCATCAGAGACTAAAATGCTAGCTTGTTAATCTTATAAGGAAATGTCTCCCTTTTTCTTTAATAAAAATTGATACATACCTGGGGTCCTTTTACCTATATATAAAAAAATTATAAGCCACAATAAGAGTTTTGATGACAATCATGGTTAGATTTAGGCAGTTCTTCAATATAATATTCTAGCCTGCATACCCAGGACAAGACGGATATTCTCAAACAATATCTGGATTACTGCCACATCCAGAGGAAATATACTGTTATCTCTGATCTTGAGACATCACCCCATGAATTATTACTTATTTTATCAGAAGCTGTTCTCTCATCCTTGGGTATAATATAAATAAAAACTTTATTAAGGCCAATGGAACAACCAGAGACTGCTGTTTCTGAAGTTGACAGCATTCTCCTGTAACACCTCCATGACCTCCCCTGCTATGCTCTCCTAGTACAAGAGTAATGGTCTTGGTCAAGTGCCACACTCAGCTTCTGAAAAGTAAGAAGAGACCTCTTCCTGCCAGCAAGGTAAAAATGCCAAGTGACATGAAATTACAGAGAAAGAGGATTTTGTTTAAAAAAGTGGTATTTCTGACACTTTTTACATTGTGTGCCTGCTCTATTCTTTTAAGTAGCATTCACATTTGCCAAAACCCCCAACTTATATGTAGGAGGCAATGGAGCAGAAGAGAGAGGTAACCTAAAACCCTGTGGAAATAATCTCTTCCTTGGCCCAAACTGATAACGCTGAAGCCATCTCAGGTTTTCACTGTGGGCTGATGAGACCTCTGTAACATGATAGAAAATGCTGCATAGCATCACAATCACAAATGTGGCATAACAGGATTTAAACTGAGGGGCTATGGGGAAACTTGACTCCTCAGAACAAAACTGCTGCAGAGATGGACTTCTCATCAGAGTCTAGTGGCAGAGCTTAAGGAAGAACTGGAAAGGAGTCCTAGGGAGAGAGAAAGAGAAATAGATGGGTGGAGTTACTGCCTTCCAAACCTGGGAGAATCTCAGCAGGACTCAAAGGAGCCCCACTCCTCTTGCCTTGTGGCAGAAGGAGGAGACCTACCAGATCGGGGGAATGGGAGGTAAAAAATTCCCCTCCCAACACTCACCACCTTCCCAGGTGCTCTTACAGAATAGGTACAAGTGCCTGGGTCCAGAGGGTCAGGCAGATGACACTAGAGAAAATAATCTGTCTGGAAGGTCTGCCAGTTGCACTTACTCTGTCAGATGGATCACAACCTCAGGTATTAAGAAGAAAAGAAGGGCAGTTGTAGTAGGTGACTCCCTTCTGAGGATCCTGTATGTCAACTGGACACTACCTGAACTAATTCAGCCTTCTGATTATTATCCAGCATGTTGAGTTGGAGAATACCTTTAAACAAAGGGGTGCAGGAAGGGTGGACAAACTTCAAGAAAGAATTCTTGAAGGCACAGGAGCAGGCTGTCCCTATGGGGCAAGAGATGAGCCAGTGGGGAGTTCAAACACAAGGGAAACCAACTTCACCTTTGCTGTAGGCAGCTAGAGCTGCCACGGATCTGGTACCTTCCCATTACACTGAAGTCCAAAGTGGGAAGTGGAAAGGCAGAGGAGGATTTTTAATAATGTTTTTCGGGTTAGGATATCCCATAATCAAGGCCTGAAATACAGATGGGAATTTCCAGTCCGGGAGTGGTGAAAAGCCCTATGGATCCTGTACAGGCCTGACTGGCCCCCTTCCTGGTTTGATGCTGTGCTGCAAGCTTTTTGGGAGCTATTCTACACAGGGATAACAACAATAAAACCAGAACCCAAAATTCAGAAACTATGGAGTCTCCTGCATAAGAATAAGGACAGTCACCTTAGATGACACTCTAGGTGTTGACAGTCAAGCTGATTTACAGTCAAGGATATTGATTTTTTTTAAAATTTGGGTTGAAAAAGATGTAAACCAGACAACAAATATAATTGCAGTCATTTTTATGTTCTAAAGTGCCCCTCACTCATGGGACCTTCAATGGCTCAGGGAAAAAGATTCAGAGATAAACTAATTAAGTTAATAAATAATTTTGTTCCAGCCAAGACTTTTGGAGAACTAGATTTTCCCTGTAAAACACTGATTCTGGAAGTGGTACAAATTCTAGTTATCCAGCTACTTTCAGCAAACAGAAATGAATCCTTGCAGCACTCGGAAGAACACTGGTCTTTTCCCTGGCTCGGCCACTGTTCCAGCTTCCAGTTTTTTGGAAGTCTTTGGAATAGATTCAGTTTTCTGAAATATTTTCAGAATTCTGGAATATTTTCACTTTCATTATAGGAAATGGTCTGTGTGAGTACAGTCTTAAAAACTGTCTGCCTTTGGGAAACACTCTTGCTACCGTGCAAATAAAATTGTTGCATTAAGATATAGGTTCTAATTTGGTGTTATTTTGTGAGGGGCTTTGCTTTTGTTTGCCTGGAGTGAATGACTTATCAGACCTCTTAACTTTCAACCACAAACCAAAATCCATTTGCTGTGTTCCCATTGGCATTTAATTTGCATAAATTTTGGGAGGCCCTGGTCTGCAGAAATCAGGACCTGTGTCACTGCGCCATAACACTGAAGTGTCATCAGCCATGGTAAGGTTTATCAAAATCAAAACATCTTCTTTCTGCCCACTTCACAAAATAGAGCCCCTCAGGAATAAGAAGGATGATGAAAAGGACTTGGAAATGTTGGTGGATGAGTGACTGGATGTGCCCAGGAAGGAGCACTCACAGCTCAGAAAGCCTAAATGTGTCCTGGCTCCATCCAAAGCAGTGTAGCCAGCAGGGTGAGGGAGGGGATGCTGCCCCTCTGCTCTGCTCTGATGAGACCCACCTGCAGGGCTGCATCTGAAGAAGGGATCTCAGCCTAAGAAAGACACTGACTTGTTGGAGCAAGTCCAGAGGATGGGCACCAAGATTAGAAGGATGGAGAACCCTCCTATGAGGAAAGGATTGTTCAGCCTGAAGAAGGGAAGGCTTCAGGGTGACCTAACAGAGGCCTTTCAGTACCTGAAGGGAACCTCCAAGAAAGATGAAGAGAGACTTTTTAAAGAACCTGTAGTGACAGGACAAGGGTGAAAAGCCTTAAAATGAGAGTAGGTTTAGATACTAGGGAGAATCTTTTTTTCCATGAGGCACCAGAACAGGTTGCCCAGAGAAATTATGGGTGTCCCAGCTCTGGGATTGTTCAAGGTCAGGGTGGATGGGGCTTTGAGCAACCTGGTCTAGTGTAGGGTGTCTCTGCCCATAGCTGGGGGCTGGAACTAGGTGAGCTTTAATGACTTTTCCAACCAAAGTCATTCTATGATTCTGTGATTTGCTTCTATGATGAGGTAACCAATAGAAATGGCTTCATCTAAAATTATAGATAGAGATTAAAAAGTGGATTAGATGTTATGTGCAAAATATCTGGAGTTTTTTTCTGTTTTGTTCAACAAAAGAGCGTGAATGGGCCTCAAAATGGAGGAAAAAGCAATTAATTTCTACTTAAAGCTGCTATATATTGCAGACGAGGGGTGAAAAGGTTTCATATAGAAAAAGAATGTGATCTACCTAATAATACTCCATTACAAGACCCACGTCCTTTGAAGTCACTGATGTTGCATCCACTTGCCTTGTGACTGTGCTTGCAGAAATTCACTTTTACAGATAAATCAAATGTTTGGTAAATGTGTCCAGACTGTAAACATATTGTGTTGACAAAGATAACAGAAATTTACATCAAATTAGCTCATTCACGAGCTGTGTGTAAAACCAGATAGTCTAAACCCAACCATTTTCCAAACTTAGTGTCTGGACAATGCAGCTTTCAACAGCTGGTCTTTGTTGTTTTGAAATTTTTAAGTATACCATAGTACATGGGATAAAACATTACAATCACATTTTCCTCAGAGTTTTCTTTGGGTTGCCTTCAGCTGCTTCTATAAATGAACAGTGTTTTTCAAGTCTTGTTCCTCTAGAGAATCCCATTTTATACATGTGTTTAATGATGCAGTCATGTCTTGGAAGAGAAGTGAGTTATAACCACAATTGTACACCACCCTGAAGTATACAGCCTGGGTAAACCAGCAGCAGATTTCTTCTGCTTGCAGCTGCACAACCCAGTGAAATTTAGGCTCCTTCCTCGAAGCCCAGCTCCTCCCAGTGATTGCCAGAGACGGGACATCCTCAAATAGGACAAAAGAAAGTCAAGGGAAGGCAATCTACCTGCAGACATGTGGGCATGTCGGACCTCTTTCAGAAAGCCTTCAAGGCACCTATGTGGTCTCACTGTGTGTTAAAAATTACCAATGGAGCAAAATACAGGTGTGCCAAATATTTTTTGTAGCAGAGAATAGGTAATATTATGAAAAAGTTTGGACTTCCAAAAATAAATAAATATACACCAGGTCCCTAAACATAAAGTCATAAGAAATCATGAAGGAAGAAAGAGGTGACTGTGGACAGTGCTTTTAATGCTTTGTCTAAACTGGGAACCATTTTCCTTTAGAGTAACACTGCATGCACATGCCTCTTGAAAACAGTCTGAGAAAATAGCCTAAACAGTGCAATTTATTTAATAACTTTTCAGGAAGATAGACAACACAGTTGATTTATAAATTACTGATCTGGTTTTGAGCTCACCCATGTCACCCCAGAACCCAGAAGGACAAAAGTTTGAGCTCCCATCCTCTGGGCATAACTTTTTCTAGAGGCTCTAGTCCCTGTGGAAACAATCCAGTTATTTTGTTGTATTTGGCAGTTTTACAGCCATCATAAACAGCATGAAATGACCTTTCTTTGACACATTTGGGACCTTGTCCTCTACTGCCTCAGGTCAAACTGAAGATAGGACAGAGTTCAGCACAGCTGAAGAAAACACTCATGTGAACATGCTCACAGCTTAAAAGTAATCAGGATTAAGGACAATTTGTTTGTTGGAGATTCTTTAAAACTGCATTTTCCAGCAAAAAATAAGTTGTTCCAGTCCAAACCCTTTGCACAAAGCGGGGTCACTTCAAGAAATTGCTTTGATATTTTTTCTTATCTATGGTAAATAACCTTGTTTAGATAATCTTTTTTAAAATAGATATACATATACATATACACATATACATATACATATACATATACATATACATATACATATACATATACATATACATATATATAAAGGTACTTCACAGGAAAAAAAAAATCTAGCCAGAACAGATTCACAAACCAGTGAAGTAGAAAGCCATCAATATCCAGCTTTCCAACATTTTTTTCCTTCAAGCAAAAGTAAACAGAATGTGGCATTTTGCCTAGTACAGTGCTGTTACAGTTACAGAAAGACCTCTTTTCTTTGGACTGAAGACTTAAATATCCAATAAAAACAGTGTTCACTGGTCAGCAAGATGCTGCTTGTGTTGAATAAATAGTGATATTAGGCCATACACTGCACAGAACCAAAGGCTGTGGATTTCCACAATCTCTCTGGGCAATACAGCATTCTACAGCAACCCTTAAACTGTGACTTCACACAATCTCTGTAACCTGAGGCAGTCCAGATACTAAAGATTAGGCCAAAAGGAGAGACCAGAAAGGCAATGAAGTCTAAAGTTTGATTTGAAGTTCTGTGATGTAACCTAGAACCAGAAGTTCCAAAATATCAAAGTGCTGGATTTAATTAAATCTGCTGAAAGCTGCTATACTTATATTCCATTTCAACATATCCTGAAAACACTGAAATTCTGCCACCGACTCCACTATTAACAGAAAGTGTCACTATTAGAGCTTCTTTGTCTCTCTAATTCCACTAGGAATATTGGGAGGGGGTCTTTTCTATAAAATCCATTGAAAATTTCATTAATGAAGAGAGAGGGATTGTTTGGATATCTATGAGGATTTTAATTTATCCAAACTGTAATGCCAAATGTCAACTTGCAATGCTTGAAATCTACCCTTGAAATCCTGGCTTCTGAGGCCATACTTGCAATTGTCTCTGCTAGGACAATTCTGCATTATAAAATAGTATTCATTCATTGCTACTGGCATATCTCTTGACATTCTTGAATTTCCTTCATTTACATCAGAGATGTTCCAAAAATGCTGAACTAATACAAAATAAAGGATGTCCCAAAGTTATTCACTTTTTCTTTATTTTATTATTTACTCTAATACTGTTATTCTAACACAGTACACTTTATAATAAAAAAAAATTAAGAGCAGTTGAAATTTTTAGAATTTTGTCAACAACATTTGTCTGTGCAAATAGCTGGAAAGAAGTATCTATGAAGCTTTTCCTTTCTTCCATCATATAGACTTTGCCATCTGTATCACTGGTTTTGTGGAAATTTTCATAGCATACTTATCTTCAGGAAGGCAAGAAATGTGTTTCTGACATATTCATAATATAGCAACAGAGAGCAGGGGCACATCGATGTAGCACCTTGTAAATGTAAAATAAATACATTTCCCATGCTCAGAACATAGGAACAAAGCCAAAAGGAAAATAAGTCTGCAGAAGTTAAAATTTTTCTTCCAGTAAGTATTTCAGAAGGATGTGTTTGGCAGTACCTAAGTCCCCAAAGAAAAGGGAGGGTTTCTCAGGAGAAACCTGAGTTTCACTCACTTGCTCCCAAATCTGCATTCAGCCCACAGAAGGGAGAGCCTGACCCTACCTGGCACAGTGCCCTTGAACTCCACCGGGACTGTAGGTCTGAAGGATCACCTCTGGGGGGAAGTTGTATCCTTGCTGTCAAGCAAAAGATGCTCATACCAAAAGGTGATCAGTCAGGCATAAAACACACAAGGGAAAATTATGAAGGTGAAGTGACAGGTGAGGAAACCTTTGGTTAAAAAGCCCAGAGGAAAAAGCTATACATAGCTAAGAGAGAGAAAGAGCACTGTTCTTGTGAGTGAGATCAGTGAACAAACTGTGTACCATCTGCAATGCAGAGTTACAAATAACTCACAGAAAAATATCCTGGTCTAAGGAATAAGCTTCTGAACAGATTCTGGAAACGCAGTTTTACCACTTGTAAACAGGATTTTGCAAGGCTGAAATAGTGATCTTCTGTTTAGTACAAAGGGGAATAACAGCTAGGGAGGGTAGCAGTGCTGGTCCTGTCTGTGGTCTGGCTGGCTACAGGAACACTGCTGGACAATGTTGAACAGACAGACACATCTGCCCCCTCAGCAGGAGGAAAGCCATGGCCATGTGGATCCCTGCAGCGTTTAGTTAGCAGGGGCTAAATGAAAAGCTTCAGGCTGGATCTCTGAAACATTACAGGAAAGGCACTGTGTACTACAGTTCAAGACCAAATAAAAAGTCACACAGGCAAGGGAAGAAAATGTTCTGCTGAAGCAAATGTTAAAACACAGAAATACATTTCACCTGGCAGCTTGTTGCACTTCACTCAAGTAACTGAGTGGGCAAGTAAGTTCACAGCACAAGCTGCAAGGGTGCCTACCTTGATATCTGACTTGATGGCAATAGCAGAGGCTGGATGAGGTTACAGAGCCTTGCTGAGAGACTGTAGGCACACTTATTCCTCACCCTTTCATCCTAGAGAGAAAAAGAAAAGCAAACATTCAGGAAACTGAGTGACAGATGAAAGAAATGGAAGATAAAGCCTTGAGGTAGCAGATCAACCTCTGAACAAGCATTGAACAGCTGCACATATGCTTTACACAGAGCCAAATCTAGAGGGAAGAAGAAAATTAGGGGAAATGGCCCATATTTTTCAGTGGAAGTTTGTTGGACTGCAAATAGCATTGGAGGATAATGCGTAGCAGATGGTAACTTAATGGGAAGGGAGACAGAAAGCAATTTACGGTATATAAACTCTTCTGTGAGATAGAAGGGCAAAAGAAAGTGCTGAAGGCGTTAGGGGTATCTAGAAAAGGGTACAGAAAATGAGGGAGCTGTGGCCTGCTTCTGATAAATGAGAACCTGCATGTTGGCTATGTTCTGGCCAAAAGATAAAGAGACATAGAATATCCACTGAAAATAACAAGAAAAGAGGCAAAAGGGACAGAGAACACTAGCACAAGTGCAAAATCAATGTACAGAAGACCAGAAAAACCTTAAGTGAAGGAGTGTTTGTAGGACTGCTCCACCGTCTTGTATCTAAACTCCATGAAAGGCAAGATCAGAAATCAGAAGAACTATATAGGACACACGTAGGAGTTAAAGAAAAGGAATGAAATCTTCTGTTACTTTCAAATAGCCAGTGTAGAGGAGGTAACAAGAAAAGGATAATACTGTACTTTCTTCTGTAGCCCCCCTTCATCTGCGCCTTGATACTACGATCTTTTAACTGTTGGGCACATGCAGAACATGAGGAGATGACATTAGTATGGTGCTTAGAGCATTAGACCATACTTGACTCTTGATAGGATCATCAGACCAAGACCCCCACTAACCTTACCTGTAGACTTGTGTCTTGAGGGAAAGGGAGAAAGACCTCAAATCATGGTCTTGCATTTCCCAGCAAGGTGCTCTTAGCACACAGAGATAAGCTGGGCTTGGACAGGGACTCTTGCTATTAGGGCTTCTCTGTCTGTATGAATAGTTGGATTCATATTTACCTGGACCAGGGAGACCATTTGTTAAGGCATTAAGTTAGGAGGGAGCTTTAGAAAGTGAACATCTGAATATTAAAAGCCCCAGAAATACTTCTGGAGAAGCTTAGCTGAAGAATTGAGCTCTAGTAAGTGAAAATTTAAGTAGGAGTTTTGAGGTGAAGTGAGCAGCACTGTAATGCTAATGCCAGAAGACTTCAAAGGAAGCCTAACTACCACTAAACTGAGTGACAGTGTCCAACCATGACCCCAAAATCCATACCTGAGCAACATCTAGGCTTTATATGCAGCACACGAGGAGAATGTGTTGGGACACAAAGCTGGGAGGAGTCACCCATACCCCAGAGTGCTGTGCTGTCTTTCAGAAGGACCTCAACAGATTGGAGAGATGGGCAGAGATGAGCCATCTGAAATTCATCAAAGGCAAATGCATGGTCCTTCACCTGCGGAGGAAAAGCCCCAAGAACCAGTATAGGATGGGAGCTGACCTGCTCTAAAAACTCCAGAGAGAAGGGCCTGTTGGTCCTGGTGGACAACAAGCTGTCCATGAACCGGCAGTGTCCTTGGGGCGAAAAAGGATGATGGTATCCCGTGGAGCATTAGGAAAAGCATTGCCAGCAGGTCAAAGGAGGTGATGCTGCCCCTCTGCTTAGCCCTAATGAGGCTGCATATGGAGTGCTGTGTCCAGTTCTGGGCTCCTCAGGACAAGAGACTTGGATCTTCTGGGGCAGGTCCAGCAGGCGGCTACAAAGATGAATCACCTTTCTTTTGAGGCCAAGTGAGCTTTGCCTGCTCAGTCTTGAAAAGAGATGACTGAGGACAAGAGGCAACAAGAAGAAACTGAGGCACAGGAAATTCCACCTGAATAGGGGGAAGAGCTTCTTTACTGTGCAGGTGACTGAGCACTGGAACAAATTTCCCGGAACTGGAGCTGTTGAAGAACTGACTGGACACAATCCTG
>VYXD01013591.1:1385-28481 GCA_013397195.1 Hylia prasina
ATTTCGTCTTGTCAGCTTAATGCTCGAATTAATATGTTTTAATGATACGTACATTTATATATAGACACAGTTCAGTATAGAGAGTGGTAGTGCCATTTAATAGAAAGTGGTATTTAGATGTGGTTTTTATTCCATATGACATTGTTTGGTGGTATATAGTGTTTTGCTTTATTTTTTGGTATTATTTATTATGCGTAATTTAGTTTTTGAGTGAAGATGACTTTATGGACAGGCTTGTTTACATTTGAGGTAGAATTAATTTAAGTAGCTTTATTTTATAGACTTCTGATATGTATTACTGAGTTTTTGTTTTTGTTTATTGTATGTGAGCATTCAGGTTGGGTAGGGATGGCCTGGCTGGTGAACGTTTGGGTGTTTTGTTAGATGCAGTTTTTTATTTTCTAAAGTTTTTTCTGTTTAGTGGTTTTAAGGTGGTTTTTAATAATTTCTTGTGTAGTTTTGTTTTGTTTGTAGATGATGAATGATAAGGGCAGTAGTCTATTTATTTAATGTTGTATTTCTTAGCTCAGATTGTTTTTGAATTTTGTTGATTTTTTTTTTGCTGGGGTATTATATTTTTAAAGTCTATGTTTTCTAAGGTTTCACGTGATGAAGTATGGCCTAAATCTTCAAATTTTAGTCATGCAATAAAGTTGAAGGAAGGTCTGTCTGCACGCCCTATTTTAAGGAAGTCCTATTACTCTCTTAAAACTCTTTAAAGAAGGCTTTACGGTAGCATTTATTTCAATGGCCAAGCCTTAAGAACAAGATTAGGTAGCTGTGCTCTCTGATGAGTTAGCAAAGGATTTGTTATATCGTTGGTCTGTCTCACAAGCTCTGCTCACAGCAGATGCTGACCCCTGCAGGCATAAATGCAACCGAACAACAGAAGAATGATTCGAGTTCCTTTTTAACGAGACAGAGGAAAACATCATTTCACTGAGTGTTGCAGGCTGGACAATCAGTGGAGGCGCAGCTTCATCACTCTTCAGGTAAATAATCTAGCCTCGAAATTAACTTAAAAGTCTCCCTTTTACTAATCTTCCACCCTACTTACTGAAGCCAGTGATGGCTGTTAATGTTCCACAGCTCCACAACCCGGGTCTATTTAATCACTCACACAGCTACTGGTTTACCTGTAAGGGCTCTCAGCGACTGACACAAACACTTATCCACAATCCATTTTACACCCATTAGGGAGTGCATGAAGGAGAAAGTGCAGCTTGATTACCAGCCACCTCAGTATTTTATTTCCACAGTGAAAGTTGGCAGGTCGTGGGGAAACTGCTTGAGTTTACAGCCATAAGCTGGCAAACACTGGAGAAGGTGAAGTGCTAAATCACTCCACCTCCTCCTTGCACCCTGGATGCCTGCCGAAGTGAAAATAACTTTGGGAGCATTTCCCTGGCACAGAAGGAGCCAGCAAGATGTTTATGGGGTAGGATAATTCAGAGGGAAAGCTAAACAAATAGAAGCCAATAAAAATAAAAATCTTTTCGCCAGCCCAAACAAATTCCTTGATCTGCTTCACTGTGTGGCTACATGAACAGTCCTGTCACATAAAAGAAGACACAGAGCTTCAGCTTGTGTAAACAGGGCTGCATCTGAACATCAAGAAAGAAATAAAGACACAACAGAACAACCAGTTGAAAAATAAGGAGTAGGAATCAAAAACTGGGGGAAAATTGTTCTGTGCCACCAGCTCACTATAGGGATTGAGTCTAAATATTGTTTGAAGGCATGCTTGCCCAAAAATGAATTGAATTTTTAATAGAGCAGCCACAGATAGACAAGCACATGAGATTGTAAACAAACTGCTGAGGTGATGGAGCTTGAAGATGTTCCCTCACATTTTAAATTCACCTTAACTACAGTAAGGAAATTCATCAAAGACACCTGGCATTCAGCCAGGTCTATCCCATAAACAGAGAGAATAGATAGAAGGCATCTATCCCACAAAAACAAATTTGTTTCACCTCTGTTCCTTTGTTTCACATCATCCAGGAAGTGCTGGGGACCAGGTCTAATAGCTACTGTGACAAAAAACCCCAAAAGTTAAATGAAGGAGCCAAAGGACATGTGAGAATCTCCACACATGTTTCTAGGGTTTTGTTCTACCCTGTATTTTAGATAAAACACACAACAAAAGAGTCAATACTCGATACTTTTAAAGTCACATACAGGCATATCACTCAGAGGCCTGCCCAATAAAGTGTTAGCACCTCAGGTTAAAGAAAGATTTGTGTCAAGAAGAGCATGCTAAGCACAGGTGATGGAATGAGGTCCATTCCTGATTACCTTCACTTGTTTTTTTCTTTAAACTCGCAGTTCAGAAACTATTTCAGCAGAAAAAATAGTTGGAAATAGCCTTTTTGGAAAATTAAACAAGGTACTTGGGAATTAAATCCACAAAAGGATTAAAGCAGCTGCTCTGCCTTTGCCTCTCAGTTTTGCCCGACACTTACTGCACCTCCTTGTCAGAGAAGACAATTCAAAGAAAAGCTGTGCTGTATTCAAACAAATAAGCAATTCTTACAGCAACAAGCACTACAAAACCAGCACACTTCCTATCTGGAATTCCTCCTATTAGTCTGGAACACACTATCAGAAGTGGGACTTGCAATATCTTTGAAAAAGGTTAAAGATGCAAGAGGAATTTGTTTGCAAAAAAACATGACTTACAGCTGAAAGCAGCATCCCTCAGGTCAGTACTGAGGTCAATACTGTTCAGCATCTTGGTGGGTGACATGGACAATGGGATCAAGTGCACCCTCACCAAATTTGCTGACAGCTCCAAGCTGTGTGGAGCAGTTGACACGCTGGAGTGAAGCGATGTCATCCTGAGGGACCTTGACAGGCCTGAGGGTGGGCTAAGCAAACTTAATCAAAGCCAAGTGCCAGGTCCTACACCTGTGTCATGGGAATCTCAGGAACACCAACAGGCTGGGCAGAGGGGTGCTACAGAGCAGCCCTGAAGGGAAAGACTTGGGGGCAATGATTGATAAAAAACTCAGCATGAGCTGGCAGTGAGCCCTCACAGCACAGAAAGCCAAGGAAATCCTGGGCTGCATCCAAAGGAGCATGGCCAGCAGGCAAAGGAGGTGATTCTTTCCCTCTGCTCTGGTGAGACCCCACCTGGAGCACCCTGTACAGTTCTGGTGTCCCCGACATAAGGACACAGAACTGTTGGAACAAGTCCAGAGGAGGGCCACAAGGCTGATGAGGAGTGAGGCACCGGCCCTGTGAGGACGGGCTGAGAAAGCTGGAGCTGTCCATCCTGGAGAAGACCAAATGGAGAACTCCGAGTAACCTTCCAGTATCTAAAGGGAGGCAATAAGGAAGTGGGAGAGGGTCTCTTCATCAGAAACTGCAGTGATGGGACAAGAAGTACTGGATATACACTGAAAGGGGGGAAATATAGGTTCGATATTAGGAAAACATTTTTTACTGCGAGGGTGGTGAGACACTGGAACAGGCTGCCCAGGAAGGTTATGGACGCCCCATCACGAGCAGTACTCAAAGCCAGGTGGGCTAAAGCCCCGAGCAACTTGACCGAGGGGGCGTGTCCCTGCCCCGGCAGCGGGCTTTGGGACCAGACGATCTCCAGGGTAACCCCCCAACATTCCGGGACTCCCTCTCCCCGGGACACCCCCAGCTGAGGCCACGCGCGCACACCGCCCCTGCCGCGCGTCCCTCACAGCGCATGCGCCGTAACGGCTGCCCGGCCACGCCCCGCACACGCGCGGCAGCTCCTCCCCAGCCCGACCCCGAGGGTTGCACGCGCGCCGCTGCGGGACGCGATTGCGTCAGACGCAGCCTCGTCCCGGGGCGGGGCCGGGGGGTAACGGCGCGACTTTTCAAAATGTCGGCGGGGGTGGCGCGGAGCGGCCGCCCCCGGGCCCGGGAGCGAGCGGGGCTGTGCCGGGGCGGGCGGCCCGGGGCGCCCTAATGGGCAACCGCGGCCCAGGCCGTCAGCACGACCGGTAGCGGGACCCAAGGGAGAGCGGCCGGCGCCATGGCGACCTGCATCGGCGAGAGAATAGAGGTGCGGCGCGCAGCCCCTCCCTCCGCCCGTCGGGACCGCGGGGCGCGGAGGGGCCGGGCGCGGGCTCNCGCCGCCGTGCCCAGGAGAGCTCACTCCAGGTACCCCCGGGCCGCCTCGGGGTTTGCCCGGATCTCGGGGGTGTGTGGGCTCCCCACCTCTGGTGGGAGGGTCCGCATCGGGAGAGGCGCTGCCAAGCCTGACTGACAAAGCCCCAGGCTAACGAGGCTGGTTTGTTCGTCTTGCAGGATTTCAAGGTGGGGAACCTCCTGGGGAAGGGCTCCTTCGCAGGGGTCTACAGAGCAGTATCCCTGAAAACCGGCCTGGAAGTGGCCATCAAAATGGTAAGGCAGACGGCCGAGGAAGTATCCGTCTCCCTAGAGACCAAATGCAAAGTTGAAACAGGTTGGGGTTATGGAGTTGGGCACTGATGTTTGAGTTGAATGTTTGTATATGACGGACATTAAAGCTGCAACTCGATCCTGAAAGATGCACCACAACAAAATAGACTTGGTAATTAATATAAATGCTCTTTAGTGTTGACTATATTTAGCCTATCGACATAGCAAAATCAGATTTAAGTTTCTCTGCTCGAGTATTACAGAAAAAAAATTGATAAATGTTAGTATTGATAATGTTGGCACTTGACTGCTTTCAGTTGTGTTACTCCAAATATCTATTATACTTGTTCATTAAAAGGGTTAAACTCTGTGAAACTTAACTTAAAGTTAAATTAAACTATGTGAAAACTTGCTTATACTTACAAATTGTCTGGGAATTATGCACTGAACACCTGAGTTATGCTGTGTTCCACTTACAGATAGACAAAAAAGCCATGCACAAAGTTGGAATGGTGCAGAGGGTTCAGAATGAGGTAAAAATACATTGTCAGCTAAAGCATCCATCTATACTCGAGGTAAGAACTATGGGGTTTGTAGAGAGGGCTGTATATATGACTTGCTGCATAGTCTACAAAATGGAATTTCATTTTTTCTTTGTTCTATGTTCCAGCTTTATAACTATTTTGAAGATAGCAACTATGTATACTTGATACTTGAGATATGTCACAATGGTGAAATGAGCAGATATATAAAGAACAGAAAGAAACCTTTTTCAGAAGATGAAGGTGAGATTTTTTTGGTCTGTTGTGCCCTTTACATTAATGTTTTGGCTCACTCAATAAATATTTAATTCTAGAGGAAGAGTATTTAAACCTGCCATCACAGTTTCTATACCTTGAAATTTTGTGTAAGTGATAATCTAGAGATTAATTATTATTGTTCATATATTCACTTGCATTTCTATATACATTTGTTTCTGTTTGTGCTATTTGGAGTATAAAAAGATGGTGATCTTAGAAGGTAGAGCTTACCTTTGTAATTAGAATTGTGTTGAAATATGGGTCAAGACTGGGAAGAGGAAAGAAGAACAGGAAAACTGACAACTTCTGCCTTTACTGCTTCCAGACTCACCTCACTGTTCATCTCTTGATCAGTTCTTCCAGCTTACCTGCTTCTCTATCAGTTTCTAATTTAATTCCATGATACTGCTATAGATAGGGATTTTTTGGGACGCAGGCCACAGGACTGGATTAATGGGTCCTGCTATACAGGCATCATCAGTTTAATTTGTATCTGTTTCCAAAAGTGATGAGCAACTTAGCTTTAATTCTTAAGAACCTAATTTTAGAAAGTTTGGGCCAATTGAAAATATTTCCATGTGTTACATAAGTTTTCGTGAACTTAAAACAAAGCTGGGTTACTTAAAATAGAAATTTTACTTAAAATAGAAAGTAGAAAGTTAATTCCAATCTCACTAGTCTGGCACCTAAACAGCCTTGTAACATTCTTTGTATTAAAAACAAGAAAAAAATAGCAGTAATATGAATAACAGTCTTAAAGCTGAGTTATCTTCAGAGCTATGACATCAAGTCAACATCTGGTTTTGTTTTGACAGCGCGACACTTCTTGCACCAGATTATCACGGGTATGCTGTACCTCCATTCCCACGGAATATTGCACCGGGACCTCACCCTGTCCAATATCTTACTCACCAACAACATGAACGTCAAGATTGCTGACTTTGGGTTGGCGACTCAGCTGAAGATGCCTCACGAGAAGCATTACACCATGTGTGGGACTCCGAATTACATTTCTCCCGAGATAGCCACGAGGAGCCCGCACGGGCTGGAGTCGGACGTGTGGTCTCTGGGCTGTATGTTCTACACTCTTCTCATTGGAAAGCCGCCTTTTGACACGGACACGGTCAGGAACACGCTGAACAAGGTGGTGCTGGCAGATTATGAAATGCCAGGCTTCTTGTCGAGGGAGGCGCAGGACCTCATTCACAGGTTACTGCGCAAAAACCCGGCAGATCGCCTGAGCCTGTCCTCAGTGCTGGATCACCCTTTTATGTCCAGGGGTAGCTCTGCACGGAGCAGAGATTTGGGAACCTCAGAAGATTCCATGGACAGTGGAAATGCCACCATCTCTACAACCTTCACAGGCTCTTCCAGCATCAGTACCAGCGGTTGCTTGAAGGAAAAGAAGAAGCTGTTAGTTGGACAGCCGCTCCCAAATAAAATTACTTTTTTTCCTACAAACAAGAATTCCAGTAATAATTCATCGGGAGACGGAAGCGGTTCTTTCCAACAGTGGGGAATTCAGGGAAAGGAAATCGGCCTAAGTGGCAGGGGAAGAACCCCTCAGCCTGCTGAGGACAGGCCACATTCCCGCTACCTCCGAAGAGCCCACTCCTCAGACAGGTCTGGCACGTCCCACAGCCAGACCCAAGGCACATCCAACATTGTGGATCGATGTCACTCTTTGGAAGTGCTGTCCAAGCCTAAAATAGGAACAAGGGAAAACAAAGAATACTTTTCACCTGCCAACAGCTATGCTGATGTAGGAGAAATATTTAAGGAGAAGACTTCTAGTACTGCTGGTTCTTTTGAAGAGCAGGTATCTCCACCTGTAAAAGATCAACCACAGTAAGAATCAGTTTTTTTATTCAGATGAAATTTAGAGCTCCATTATTGTCTTCTTTCCACTTGCAGCATTTCTTTCCCCACTGTAATTGTAGTAGAGAGCCTTGCTAATTGTTCTTTGTAGAAGAGACAGATGAGGGAAGAAGGCATTCAAAGGAGGCAATTATCAACATTTTTACTTGCTGATCTCTTGAGGAGACTTTTTTCTTATGCTTAGAGAGGATAAAACAAAGATTTAGCAAAGATTAGGCAATAGATGATTATAAAGGTGGTGTAACAGAAAGGAAAGTGTCAGTAATAGATAATTATCTGAAATTGAGTTCTGTACTTATTTATAGCTTCTTTGTGAAAATCTTGGCTTCTTTCTATAGGCTTTCCATGAGCAGAATATCAAAGGAATCAACTTCTGTTTTAATATAAGGACTTCCAGATCTTAGTTCCTTCATTTCTCTCCACATTAAGAGCTGGCATATTTTCCTATATTTTCTCTTTGCAAATCAGTTCAAGGAAAAGACAAACAAGCACTTTTCCCTGTAAAAAAAGTAAATGGAGTAAGAAGTTTTTCCTGACTATTCTCAAGTGTTTGATGTAAGCAAAGTTCGGTGGCCATGTGCATTGTTTCTAGTTTGAGAAATGTTTGATGAACCAAAAATTTATGCGTTACTGTATTGCTTACTTTTGTAAGCATGATTTCATAAAGCCATGCTGAATGTAAACATGAGAGAATATTAATGTGAGTCTGGGGATTAACTTAATGGATACAACTTTTTTTACATAGTTAATTATAGGAAAGCCTCTTACACCTGTAGTTAGCTTGCACAGCAATCTTTGCAAGGTCCTAAGACTTGAATTAGATGGTTTGAATTCTGTGGTTTTGGGGTGGTTTTTATGATAAGAGCCCTTACCAACAGTGAAGTAGTCACCATCACTACAAGAAGGTGCAGACAGGTTCAGGCTATATCCTGTGAGATTAAAAAAAAACCTCACAGGAGCTTAGTGTGAATTTACAACAGATCAGTGACTGCAGTAACTGGTTTTGTGTGTATTCTTTATCCTTCAACACGTGGATTATGTCTTGAGTTCACCTGTGGCTACACATGTATCATCATCAAAAAAGCTGGTAAAAAATCTTGGTAATTTTGGCAATTGACTGTATTTTATATAAATTCAAATTATTTTGGGTGATAGCATTGGCATCTTTTAGCTGCATGTTTGTTATACTGAGTGAGACACGGGGGTCAAGGGTGTCATGTCATCTCTGGTTCTTCTCAAAGTCTGTCAATTAACAGCCAGATGTAAGAACAGCTACTACCTTCGGCATTATCATAATTTTTCATTCCATTTGGAAACTGTTTTATTTTCCTATTCTTTACCCCATGGGAAAGAAGCATGTTCTGTGCTGCTTAGCCACCTACAAAATGTCACCTGCATTTCCTAAATGTTCTAAGTGTTGTGGTTTCAGCAGCTGTAGCATTATAACTTTTGTTGTGCGAGTGTCTTTGCTGCAATCTTGACCATGTGTGTAACTTTCATTTTGTAGCTCAAATTATCTGTGCCCAGTGAAGCCTCAGGTTGGTTTGTTAGAGCAGAAGTCCCAGGCTGAGACGATGCAGCAGTGGCTTGGAAGCATGCAAACAAATGGTGTGTTACTCATCACTTGTGTATTTTTGCACTCCAGTTAGTGACTTGTAGTAGTTTTTGTGGGATTTTCTATTTCTTTTATTTCTCCGTACATAGAATTTGAATACATAGTTTGCTAAAACAAGCTTGTTATTTTCTACTACTATTTTAGAAAAAAACCAAACAAACCCAAAAACAAAAACAAAGAGGAAACCAGAATTTTAGACCCTGACATAACTGCTCAGTTGTATAAATGTCTCAGTGTAGATACATGACAAAATAATGGCAGGTGACTTGAAAGCCCTGCTAATTTATTTGTGCAAATACAACTAAATAAGAGAAAATGGGACCTCAATGAATGAGAAAGATAATAAGGCTGCAGAAGAATGGGTGGAGGAAAGGACAAAGGCACAGAAGGGAAGGAGGTGTACCTTGTGCATTGTATTACATCATTTACAAATGATGTATTTTAGTCATAAGAATAAAGCATAAGTCCATTCTGGCCCTTTCTTGTTTGATATGACTGGACTCCTTCCCTTCCTGTCTACAGGGAATTGGAATCAGAGAACATATGAATAATCCTATTTAATTTTTGTTCCCTTCTCAACTGTTGAGCCACACAGCAGAAGGAGCACAATAGTGATATGGGTGAGGTGAAAGTTAATCAAGGGCTTAAATATCAAAACCAGGGAAGGAGTTACAGGAAGGTTAAATATAAAAACAGGTGTTTAAAATAAATAAATAGGATTTTAAAAATAAAACAAGGGATTTGGAGTATGCATTTAACATTTTGAGTACTAAAACACCTAGTAAATGGTAAACCACTAATAAGATAAACTGGAACTTACATGAAATTTGCTACTAGTGGTTATCTGAGTGGGAAATAAGCTGTTTTTCAACAGATTGAACTAATTCTTGTATAAGAATCTATTTGAAGTCTTAGTGTTCTGTTTATAAGTTATTTTTTAAAATTATTTGATGTATAAAAACTGAAGACCATCATAACTGAAATATAGGAACAGCTTATTTTAAGTAGCACTGGAATTTTGCTAGCACTGGTATTGATGGTACTAGAGGGCTTGATGATTTAGACTGAGGATTAAAGAATTCCCATTCTTCCCTTAAATATGCCTTCTAAGATAATCTCTTGAAAAGCTTTTAATGCTATACTAGAATTTTTTCCTTCTGGCTATGACTCTTTGCATCTCCAATGCCCCTTTGTGATGCTTTCAGTTCCTCTGAGACCACCTGTGGACCTGACTGGCAAGAGTAATGCTTGTGGAGGTTTTCGGTACCATCTGGATGTGCAGCAGGATGCACCAAGGAATGCATGGAACACCTTAAAAGATATAAGGAATCACAATGCATCTGGTGACTGTCCACATTCTTTAAACCAGAGAAACCCAAAGAAATGCATCCCTGGAGTTCTCTGCAAAAATGAGAAAATTCAGCCATCTCCTACGTGTGGCCTTTGGTCAGGTCCAGAACAAAACCAAACATGGGGCCAAGAACCATCAGCACACCAGAAACCTACACTACGAAGTGTTGTGTCACCTCTCACTGCTCACAGGCTGAAACCCATCAGGCAAAAAACCAAAAATGCAGTGGTAAGTATCAGTTCTAAAAACGGGAACCATTGAAGTGCTTCATATAGTGTGACTGTCTCTTAAAAATAACTTGGTAAAATAGAAACGTATGGTTTTAGGAAACTTTATCTAGAATAGTTTAATTTAACGTCATATTAATAAGGTGCATCTTAGTTTTTGTATAGAGAATACTAAAGCATATTGATAATATAACAGAACTTAATAACATACAATTTGAACTAAACAGTAGTAAACAATAATTACTAAACTAAATATGCCAGTAATTTAGAACTAAATCAAACACACACAGGTCTGCTGTATTATTATTATTATGCTTTAAGTTAATAATAACTTAAAGCATAATAACAATAATAGAGCAGACCTGTCTGTGTTTGATTTGTCACTTAAGAAGCCTCACCCTCAATTACCAGGCTGATCGCCTTCAGTCATCTTGAAGTGCTCTTTTTTAAAAAAAATAGCACTAATAACAAAAGTTACTGTAAGAAGCATTTTATCAGTGTGAAGTGCACTTAAGGAAAAAGAAAAGCATTTATTAAAGCATTTGTGGGGAAAAAAGTAGTATCTTACTTTTTTATTCAACCTTACATTTAATACAATTTAGGTGAGCATCCTAGATACTGGGGAAGTGTGTATGGAGTTCCTGAAAGAACACCGCTCACAGGAACTTGTGAAAGAAGTTCTCAGAATATCTTGTGATGGAAATGTGGTGAGTATATTTGTGATTTCTTCACTGTGGTATAAAGTGCTTAGAGTTCATTCAGAGCTGTTTTTTCCTTTTGAAGTGATTATTTCTTCAAAATCCACTATTTATATATGCACAGCTTTAAACTTTGCCCCTCCATAATAAAGCCATGTAAGTATAGAGAGCAAGCAATTATTTCAGAGGAAAATTGGACTTGACTTTTGGAATAGGTAAAGTATTGGTGAAAAAGTGCTGCTGTTAAATAATTACTTAGAGGAATAGAACTTTCATGGTAAATCATAGTAATTAATTCAAATGTGAGTTATTTCCATATCTGTTAAAGGTGCAGAGTGCTGTAGTAAGTTGCAACTACACACAATTTTTGTTCTCTTTTTGTAGATTGCCGTTTATCATCCAAATGAAGGAAGAGGTTTCCTTCTTGATGACAGACCTCCTGCTCCTCCCGAAGGCATCTGCACATATAATTTTGACAACTTGCCAGGTAACCTGAAATTTATTATAAAATTATGATGATTAATGTGATATTTTAAGTGAATCTTGCAATGTTATAGCTTTTATCTATTACTTTTCAGATAACTCTGAAATAAAACTCCTTTCAGAATTAGAGTCAAGCTACAGTTTAACTGGAAAATGTTTTGAAACTTCGCAAGGAAGTGTAACCCACAGCTTTTGATTCCTTTGATATGGAAACTTTAAGGAGTCTACCCTTTACAATGTAGTTACTAAAATTAAAGCTCCTGTAGTTTTTTCCTCATTCATATTGGGAGCTGTTGGTGGAAATAAGTCAGTTTCTTTAAACATACCTGTCAAGTACTTACATATTACTCACAACCTTGAGCTATCAAATACATAATTTAAATTACTTCTCTTCAAGATGGTGCATAATGTTTAATCTACTAAATTCTAATTTTTTTTTTATTTTCTTTTTTAGAAAAGTACTGGAAAAAATACCAGTATGCAGCTAAGTTTGTGCAGTTGGTAAGAACAAAAACCCCCAAAGTGACGTTTTACACAAGATATGCCAAGTGCATGTTGATGGAAAATTCACCCCCTGCAGATGTTGAAATTTGTTTTTATGATGGTATGTATTCATTTTTGCAGTTATGCAAAGAGGTGAATCATATTGCCTAACACTAAACAACCACCACTCCAGTTTGAAGAAAATAGTACACTATAAGCAGTTTTTTGGGCACTCTGCCTTTATTCCAGCACTTGTAGATTAGAATTGTTGATTCTTTAATTCCTTATTGATATATTTTTCAGGAAGTGTATGTTGCAAAATTGTTATTTAAATTATACTTAGGTTTTATTCATGAGCTCTTCTTTACCTTTGATAGTTAACCTGCTTAGTTAGAGGCATGTCCCTGCTCCAAGCCTTCCATGGTAACTTATTTCATACAGCTCACACTGAAAGTGTTCACACTTTGTTGCAGGAGCAAAGATCCATAAGACAGGTGGTATGACTCGTGTGATTGAAAAGTCAGGGAAATCCTTCACTTTGAAAGGAGAAAGCGAAGCAGGGCTGAAGAAGGAAATCCAGGCTTATATGGATCATGCAAATGAGGTAAGGTGTTTAACAGAGACTTTTTCCAGTGCAAAGCAACTTCCTGAAAATTCAGCTTTCACAAATGTGCTTCCTGTGTTGCTTTCCATGGTTTTTTACACTATTAAGGAGGGAGGATGGTGGTTTTTGGAAGAGCAAATATCAGAGTAGAGGTAATGGTTACAGTCCCTCACAAGCGAGACTGAGAGTAAATTCTTGCTAGTGTGTAACGCAGGTTTGCCTGTCTGGTGAAAGGATTAAACACAACAGCTGCTTTATACAACTTGAAAAATTCAGTGCTGTTGAAATTTTCTTGTGTGGGCTTGCTTGCCACACTAAACATGTATGAAATAGTTACACAAGTCTCAATTTCAAACTTTAATAAACTCCTCATTTCAGGGACATCGTATATGCCTTGCACTGGAATGTGCTGTTTTGGAAGAAGAGAAAAGGAGTGGAAGTGCTCCATTTTTTCCAATAATTGTTGGAAGGTAATACCTTTCAGTTCAAAATACTGATGTATTTGAATATTTTTGTATTTATTGAATATTTATTGGATACTTATGTATTTGAACTGAAAAACAGTTCTGCAGAAGGCTCCTGCCATCGGGTGCTTTGGACAGTCCATGGTAAAACGAAGGAAGAGCTCTATCTCCTCACTTGTTCCTTTAATCTCTTTTGGACAGACCTTTTCCCCATTTTTCTCATTATTTTTCCAGAAAACCTGGTAATACTGAATCACCACAGGCTGTAGCACCTCCACTGTTGGACAAGATAAACTATTCAGAAGAAGTTGTGGCATTGAATAGAAGTAAAGCTGCCAGTTCTAGTCCAGTTCAGACTCCAGACTGTGCTTCTGTAAGTACACAAGGATTTACCATGGAGACTAGTCTCCCATATTGCTGTTTTACTTGAATTAAAGGAATTGCATTTGTATGGGCATAGGCTTTTATTAGCCATTTATGAGCATACTGACTAGAAATGTTAACTTTGATTTCAACTAACTTCTGATACCTGGATTTAAGAGCTTCTAAAAAATCAGAACACTCGAAAACTTTACCACAAATGCCTCCTGGGAACAGAGTTTGAAAATGGCTTACTCGTGTTAGACAGCACAGTGTTCAGTTGGAGAACTGTGATGTGCCCTTGGTGCTGTATAACAAATGGTGCCACAAAGGGTTTTGGCACTTGATGTTGTTGTTCTGAAATAATCAAGTGTTATTGTGTATATGAAACAAGGGTAAGTGAGAATATACGTGTAGCCAATAAGGCTTTGTGAGCAATTTCATCTGGTTTGTTTAAAAGCCCCACCAAGCTTTGGTTCCCGGTAAAACTTCCTCAGCTGCCTGAATTACAGTGCGGTCCTGGCACACCGAGTTTGTCTTGTGAGCTTTGCTGAATATCCATCAATCTACATTTGTTGGATCTGCATCTGTTTGATTGTGTAGTTCATGTCCCTGTACAGAATCTGACCATTTCCACCTGGCTGAAGTGAACTGACAACGAACAGCTGTGTCCCTGTGGGGTTTTTATACTGTAGTGCTGTTAAATGAAGCATAGAGGCTAAATCTCTCTGTATACATGAACAGTTGGCAATTGAGCACTACAGCTCATCAGGAGGATTAATGCCAAGGCTGTTAATTCTGTGCATCTCTGGGTTTCAGGTGGTGTCCTATGAAAAGCCTACATTTCTGACTAACACTGTTGAACAGACGTGCTCCTCTGTTCATCAAACGGAATGCAGTCCAAATTCAGCCCAACTTGTCAAATCTGTTTTTGTGAAAAATGTTGGCTGGGCTTCTCAGGTGAGAAATTAATAAAGGAGGCTTGTCAATTCTTTTTTTCCTACTAATTTGAGATATGTTGTTAAGTCATTACATGAACTTTAAGCTTGATTTGTGAGGAATCATTCAGTTGTGCACTACAATTTAAGTCTAAAATTTGTGTGCAGAAAGACACTTTTAAATAAGTGTCTTAGATAAAAACTACTTAAGTGGAGGAAACCAAAATAACAGTATCAGGATCAGTTACCACAGTTTTCCTGTGGCTATTATTGCCTGTTTCAGAGTCCTTTGTGATTTAAATTTGACTCAAGTAAAAAACTGAAACTGTGTAACTTCTCTGTTCACTAATACAGATGCAAAGGTGTCATGACAAAGTTTTTAACAGATATGTATCAGATCTGCACAAGAGAAATGCATCTTCGTCTACAACAGGAAAAGCTTGCAAAGCCATTTTACCTCTCCTTTTCTGTTGGATAAACTTTAGGTTTAAAACATTGTTCTTGGCAATCCAGATAAAGCTTCCTGTCCTAAACAAGAAAAAGTTCTCTTGATAGATATAAACTTTAACTTGTGTATAGCTGTGAACTCTCACAAATGGGCCTCTTTTTAGTGTTTGACCCTTCATAAAATTTCTTTAGGAGTGGTTAAGCTAAAGGTAATTATTTATCTGACATTGACAAGGATCAAGCGTCTGAAAGCTGAGGAAGTCAGCATGAGACGACTTCCTCCAAAGTAACAGCTATGCAATCTTTATCTTTAAAAGACTGACCAAAAGACCTAAGTCCCTTCAGCAATTTTGAAAGGCTTTCAGCTTCCATTATTAGAAAAGTTCTAAGTTTGTAGTTTTGTATTTTATATGCTCAAACCACAAGTGGTAACTTCTCTCATCAGCTGACCAGTGGAGCAGTATGGGTTCAGTTCAATGATGGATCACAGCTGGTTGCCCAAGCAGGTGTCTCTTCCATCACTTACACTTCTCCAGATGGCCAGACAACCAGGTGAGTCTGCTCGTGCCATAAAGACATCCAGGTAACTCAGTACAAGGCTGTTGTACATCAGGTAACTTCACAGCTGCTATTGATGTTGGTTTGTAAATTTTAAACCTTAGCGTTGCCATCACTTCACAGTTGGTTAGCTTATGTAAGCTTAGGCAATAAAGAGAAGCACAGACTGGGAATGCATCCATGTGGTCTCCAGAGTACAGGCACTATTCATCCATGGTACTAAAAACAGGGAGGTTGAGGAAAGTAGTGTTTTGAAATAACTATATTGTCATGTAATAAAACAAATTATTTAAGCATCTCAATTTTTCTATGCTGCTTTGCCACTCTAGGTATGGAGAAGATGATAAGTTGCCAGAATACATCAAAGAGAAGCTGCACTGTCTGTCTTCTATTCTTGTAATGTTTACCAGTCCAGCTGGTCCTCACTGATTAAAGGAAACAGGCTGTCATGGCACAAGAGCTTAATAAAAAAACTCACTCACTGACTTCCCAGTAGAGTGACTGATCTTACTCAGCTTATGCAGAGATTCTTCCAATATCTGGTAAAAAGTTAGGAAGGGGAGGGTTACTCTCTTTATGTGCAGCAAATTGTGTGTGAAGTATACAAAACATACTTTTCATTAAAGTGATGGATAAACTCACTCAAGCAAAACTTTGAGGAACTTAGTTCTTGACTGTGTTAAGTCTTTGGAAATAATCTGATTCTGTTGTATTTTTTTTCTTACTCCACTGCTTATTCTGTGCCAAGAATCAAGGAAAATGCATCTGTGCTGTTCAAGTATTTGTATTTGTAAATAACTTATATTTTTATGTCTTACAATTAATATATGTAAATATGTATATGTTTTATAACTGTTTTTATTTTTTGTAGCAGCAGCTTAAAACTTCCCTGCCACAAGCATGTTATACAAAAAAAAAAATAAATGCAGTGGTAATTGTCTGGATCTATTTATTTGTTTCACGGTCAAGTAATGGTTAAAGAAGAAAAGTTAATAACTTAGGGTGGTTTTACCTTGTTTTACACATTGAGTAATACTTACAGCTACTGAAGTAGCATTAACAGCGGCTTTTCTCCTAAGCATTTGGTTCAACTGTGCTAACACTCCTGATGGTGCTTGTATCTGTACTTAAATACTCTGTGACTTCCTTATCAGGCAGGAAAAGATCTTAAATGGAGTGGGATTCCAAACAGTGCTGGAGGGGAGAGGATGAAGAGTTTCAGAGGAGCTGGTGCTGGCTGTGTGCAAGCACAACTCAGCTGAACTGATTCAAGCCAGTTCTCCTTGTTCAGCTATTGTTTAAAAGACAGAACTTCAGTTGCTTTGTCGTGTCCAGATCTAGGAAATCAGCTTCCAAATAAAGAATTTAGCACTAGGAACATCAAGAACAATATACAAGTAGCACTTACTATGAATTAGCTTATAAAAGTGAAGGCCTTTTTCACAACATTTTATGATTCTGTAGCAGGAGTAAAACTTCTGTATCCCCTTCAGTCAGTATCGAAAAAATCATCTTTTAATTCAGTAGTCTCTTAGTGTTTGAACAATTGAGTACATATGAATACATAATTACATTTATTAAATTCAAATAGTAGAGACATTAGACAGCAGCCACAACTCTCATACTGGAGTTACAGTGTAAATTGCTGTTTTTGTACCCTAATATCAGAAAAAATAGAAGTCTGCAGATAATAGTGAAGGACCAGCAGCCAGTTTTCTCCTTTCACTTTATTAACCACCACTGCTGCGCACAATGCATTCATTCTCACCAAGCACAAAAGTGTAAACTATTGTGCTTAGTGCTTTTTTCTTGTAGTTAAGAAAAGCTGTGCCTATTTCAAGGCTGCAGGTTATCCTTCTTGCTACAAAAAGGCATTCAGCAAAACAGTAGAGGGAAAATTGCACATTTGGGTCGCCAGAGTTCAAGTAACAGCTGCCGAAACTGATTTTCAATGGCTCTTGGTCAACTTAAAGACCAAAATCTCTTATCAACTACCTGTGTGGAGGGCACCTGCCTTCCTCTGTGCTTCTGTCACCTGTCATCCTGGAGGAGATGTACCAGGTTCCAGAACCAGATTAAACAGTGCTTACATGCCATCAGAAGGTTTGCTCAAGTCGTGGAGTCTCCATACAAAGTGCATGCAGCTCAACTAATCTTGTAGTTACAAAAGAGTTACTAATCCTGATTCACAGAATCAAGATAATATTTCTTTTACTTCTTTCTGGAAAGGATGCACATAACCTGTGACCTTCACAGCTGCACTCAGTGCACATGTACATCATATAAACTGTACACCTTCAGATGTGCCATTGTATTGCTCTAACCTGTCACATTCCTTTCTCTGCTGCTAGAAAAGCAGGACACAGAAGCCAGCTGCAGCAGGGGTAACCCGGTGTTGGGGCATGACCAGGTTAAGTGTTCTGTCAATGTGTAAGTACAGGTGTACAGTTGTTAGCACACAGCCAACAAGGTCAGTGGTTAGGAACTCCTCATTCAAAAGCAGTAATAAACTTAAGTATTATTTCTGCTTGGTTTTACTGTTTGGGGGTTTTTTTAAATACGTATTTAACAATTCTCTTCCTGCATCCTCCCATATCTGACAGAAAATGCAATTAGTCTCTTGTACACTATCTCCAAGAGTAAGAGAGAGACTACAACTACTCCACAGATCAAGCTGAATGCCCAGCGTGGCCCCAGGTGAGTGTAGATTTGGCTCACAAAAACAGGCCCAAGGATCCGTGCTCCACTTCCAGAGGCAGTCAACCATCCCATGTAGACACCCTACAGCAGATCAAAAGCTTATGTAAGTGATACAGGCATTATTTAGCTTGACATTAACTCCAACCCATTAGCCTAACTAGAAAATTTAGAAGTATTTAAACAACCACTTATCTTTCTTAACTCATTAAGATACTGATTACTTTGTTTCCAAGGGTACTGCTCAGCCTCTCCAAGCTCCAGTTCCAAGGCTCCTCTCACAGGTACTCTACTGCTTTCTAACGTTCTGGCTCAAAACATGAAGTCTCTTTCACCAAAATATAACATGAAAAAAATGGGCAAAAGGGGAATAACATTTTTTTGTTAAGCAATAATGTAAGTTTGCTATAGTGTTTCACTACTAAAAAATGCCCATACTGGAGGTCTAGTAGCATTTATAGTCTTTATATAATAAACTTAGTAAGAGACATTATTCCATGCTGGTATTCTGCATCTGTCATTGGTAGTTACAGAAAGGACTCTGCCAGAACAGTCATGAAATTTTCACATTGTAAGATTTGCATAAATAGCACAAGCCTTGTTTTATAATTCTCCTAGAGACTTGCCTTGGATTTTAAAAAAGATTGGCTTTCCTGAAAAGTTCTGCCTTGCTTAAAACACACTATTATTTGGATGATGACAAAAGGAATTTTAACTAATAGACAGTTAAATATTCTCATTGTGGTAAAGAGAGTGCAAGCCTTGCAGAGCAAATGAAATAAATCATTTAGGGATGGTGCTTACCTGAGGCTTTGGCCCTAGGATTTTTGAGTATAAAGTGTAGGACATGACGTTACAAACGGGATAGCCCAGCCCTATGAGCACATCAGAGCTGATGTACTGGGCCAGGTAGATCATGGGGGTGTTCAGGCACCAGGACTGTGTGACAGGGCAGCCCACGGGTTCTGCTGTGTGGTTGGATGGCACCTGCAACTCTGGCAAACTCCAGAAAGGCACCAACATTTCACTGGGGGCTGTTCTGGGAATGGAGTTGTTCTTTATTTCTGTAAAAATAAATTATTCATATCATCAAGAACAAAAGGACAATAAAAGGCTTTCAAGAAGAACGCTACAAAGGTGGTCTAGTAAGACTTGAACTGTACCTTGCCACTGGATATTTGGTAGTTTCTTCCCCCAAGGCAGTAAGATAAAGAATCCAACCAAGACAATCAGTAAGCCTGCATGGAGTATGGCACGCTCACCAGTCCTACCAAACAATGACATTGCAGTTAAATGTATCATTTAATTAACAGAAAATTTAGGTAGCTCCTAATGACATAGCCCATTAGTTTGTGGAAATGATATCTGACCAAAACACTGGCAAGAAAAGTTACAAAATCACAGTAACTTAAAACCAGCTTTTCTTGTGATCCAGGGGTAAAAGACAGTCAAATAAGAGGGTTATGTTAACAGAATAATGAACAACCACAGCAACAAACTGTGCCAAAACTGGAAGTATTCCATTGTCATAGTAAACCCAAACGCATTACCAAGTAAAAGACTTGCCATAAAGCTTTCACATTTAGCCAACATAAGTAACAAAATCCCAAAAACTTACTTTTTTGATAGTGTTTTAACCACCATGAAAACAATAACTGATTCAATGCCAATCACACTGAGGATTATTCCATTATAAAAAACAGCTTCTTTCCTGGTCCAGGAATACATATCCATTGTTAGTGGAGTAGCTATACTGAAATGACGGAACAAAAATACAGTAACCATAAAAAGCCTCTTCCATACATGTATCATCCCAAACATCAAGGCACTATACCAGCCATATTCTGAAGCATCATTAATCTATTTCTGATAGTTCATGAAAAGATGATGGAGTGAAAGCCAAGCCAGGGTAATAGAGACAGAAAAAATATCAGACTCTGTGAGAATAAAAATAATAAATTTTTGATACTATTTAAGTTTTAGCAACCAATCAGTCTCTAGAACCTTAGTTTTCTAAAAATAATGCACTTACGACAGAGTCATATTGTAAAACAAATTTTAACTACATTAGAGCTCAAAAAACTTGCAGAATAAATGTTATATCCTCAAAGTATTTTCTAAGTCAAAAAAATGAAGTAGACTTGAGCCTGAGATGATGTTATGTTTTACCTTTTTTTTCTTACACACAGAAAATTTGGGAGTGAATAACATACCTCTTCAAGCTAAAAAAAACCCCAGTCATATAAAACAATGTATTTCAGAATACAACTGCATTAACTCTATCAAACAATTGTTTTAATCATTACTGAAATAAGAGATGCACTGAAGGTTTTGGAGATAATCAGAATCATACCAAGAAATCACACAAAACTAAAACAAAAATATAGAACAAGATACTCAACTGAAAACATGTTTTCTCTGAAGATTTTAGGCAGCTCAAGTTAAGCTTTTTTTTTTGAATACTTAGAAAGTTGAGGATATGGGTTTGCCTCCATTCAAAAGCTTTTACATTAATGTTTTCTATGCCACAAACTGTACATATCTTTAGTTATTACTGACCTTTAATTCATTACTCTGCATCAGTACACATCAACTTGATTGCCTATGATTTTGGACTTCTGCTTAGGAAGTTAGGAAGGTGAGTGGAACAGAAAAGCCCCTACATGCACCCTCAGTCTAATTACGTCTGAATATTTTGAGAGCAAATGGACAAACTTACGTTTCAAAGACAGCAAACACAAACAAGATGACAAAGAAGAGAATGTTCAGTGCTACCACAGCAACGTGGTCAATGTTTCCTTCTGTGTTCTGATCCAGAACATCACTTCCTGCAGCGACACAAAAGAATTACCTGAACTGCACGCTGAGCTTTTTCTTATACCATCACAAATTACAAACAGTAAAGATTCCTTTAGTCTTCTAAGTATTTAGCATGCAAGCTGGTAGGCAGTTATACTTGGAAAGTCAAAGTATAAAGTTTTTAAATCAAAATAGAGTTCTTGAAATTTCAATTCTGCTGACAATTAGAGAGAATTATTTCCAAACTGGTTACACAGTCTGTTTTCCCAGTGAGTCCTGAGTGACAGCAAAATAAGCAAACTTCTTGAAATATCTGAACAATGGAAACCAAAACATTCTCTTCAAAGGTCAAAATTACACAGCAGGATTCTCAGGGTGAAAATATGGAAGTATCCATACAATTTTGGGGCTTTTTTTCCTGCTTTGCTACCAGACAGCACCATGGACATAACATGACAAATGAAGCAATTTCTGGACCAGCTAGGGAGAGCTGTAGCCTATTTTTCACATCAACTTCCTAGTGCATCAAACTTTGGAATACTTCTAAATGCTTCTACGTAATAAGAGAGTACTTCAAAATTATAATCACAGAATAAGTTTTCAAGGAAACACTGGTACCTTCTCCATCAGAATTGATACTTTTGTACTGCCGTCCCATGTCATCCACTCGATGCTCCCTAGAAATGTAGAACTCTTTTCATTAACACACATATTTATTTGATCTATTATAGAGTCAAGTTTTTATTAAAACAATTGTAAATGATATCATCTATATGATAATTATTTGCAGCTTCATTAAACATCATCTACAAAGCTGACACCTGACTGCAGTGAACACCAACCTATTCAAGAAAGGAAATATTTGAGTGGGAGAATATCATATGTCCATATGCATCTGCACCAATAGGATCATGAATAAAAATCTCCCCTGAGAACCTCAAAGGAAAGACACAGACAGTGAGATCCCTACAGTCAAGCCAACCTTATTTCTCCTTGGAGAAAAAACATGGACAGCAACTATCAAGACTAAAAGTATATCAAGCCTAATAGTCTAACATCTTTAACTCTTTAAATCAGTTTACATTCTAACCATAACATCACCAAGATTCATTTATGAGCATCAGAAAAATACAGGTATTAAAGAAGGCAGAAACACTGAAAAAATAAATAACAACTTTTAGCACTCCAGATTTCAGGTTTATTACTCCTCCTGCTGAGCAGCATATTATTTGCTAGAAGTCACCCATAAAAACAAGGTAGGGTATTTTTAAGTTGTTTTTTTTTTTTACCTAATTACCTGAATATGGCAAAGATGAGAATGATATTAATAACTCCTAAGAGAGCTCCAAATAAAACTGGTGCCGTGTACATGTTCAGCTGAAGGCAAAGGAATTTCCACGTTACTCCTTCTTCTCCAATAAGCGTAAAACATGTCTGAAAAACTTAAAAATATCAATGTACTGTGAAAATCTTGAGAACCATTACAAAACATTAGAACACATAAGAAAATTTGTTCTAATTGCCAAATAAAATTTAAGTATACCTGTCAAATCTTTTACATTTTGAGAATCCTACTCTAAATAAACAAAATGGACACCAGAGGGATCTCAGCTAGCCAGGAAATACTTGATTATATAAAATACACAGTATAAAGAGCATCATGACACTTATAGAACTGAATTCTGACTGTACCAATGGTTAATTTTCTTGGCAGACAGACATTTACTCTTTTTTCCTCTTGCTCCTACATGGAAAACCTTGGTACTGTACCACTCGTGCTAAGGGCAAACTAGAGAGAAAAGATGCGAGGGGTGGGGTTTAAATTAAATTTTAAATTGGTGCAGAGCAATTGGACAAGAATGTTTCATTTATATTGGCTTACAGAAGTATAGATCAGTGGACCCCGTTTACTCAATTGTCATATGATTGACAAACTATGCCTTAAAATCCCCTGCATACAGCTGCTGAGGATTCCTACTTCCAATGCCTGATTTGAACCTAATAAGGGAAATAAGGAAAGAAGATTTTGCTTTACCTGGCCCTAATATGAAGCCAACTGCTTGGCAGGCACTGGTATTGGCCATGGCACTCGTTCTTTCCGTCAGAGAAGTGGCACCCGCAATATACGATCGAACTACAGCCACATTTCCTTCAAAAAAACCCAAAGCCAAGCAAGTGTTGAGGTAAATATCAAGTCCATGTTGTTAAACTCTTGAGTGACATTTATTTTAGGGGTTTGTTTCTGGTTTTGCAAGATAATAAAAGCCAGCACTCCTCCCAGTATTTTTACACAACAGCACAATTACACAATTTTGCTACAAACCACTACGGGCCAACCCTTTGCTTTGTTAAATATCAAGTTCTCATTCACATAATGGTAAACTTGGCATTAAAACATAACGTTAACCATCTTACATGAGACACAGAATGTAGTAATTTCCAGAAATGTAAATCCTGCTGTACTTACCTGCTCCAAACCCCACGAGAGCACGGGCAGTCAGCATGTAGTACTTGTTGTGGGAATGGGGCACGTGCACATAGGCATAGAGACAATTAGCAGCTACTGAAATGGCCGTGGAGATGACCAGAGGTTCTCTCCTGGGCCTGTAGTTGGACCACAAGCCAAAGAGGGGAGAGGCAACCATTTGGCCAATGCTGTATGAAGCTATAATCCAGCCCAGGAAACTGGCATCCGCTGTGGGATCAATCTGCAGGAACACAGGAGTCAGTTCTGTGGGTGAAGCACTGGAGTGTTGTGTATTATCAGTAACACCTTTCAGAGCGAGGACCTGAGGCACCAAGGACTCTGTACTGTAATGCTTTCTATGGCGTAATAAACCTTGGCGCACTCTCTCCAGCAACGCACCAAACCAATAAAATCTGCTTTGCTTCCCAAGGCTTCCCAAGGCTGGGAATGGCTCACTTGCAGCACACTCCAGGAGTTTTTGTACAGCTGTGTTCTGAGCTAGAGACAGAACTTCAGCAGCATGGCAGGCACTTTCCATGCCAGGAGCAAGGAGTCACTTCCATTGTTTCTGCACACGCCTGAATCTGTCCTGATTTGCAAGGCTGATCATGCATTTTCTTGTCTTCTGCAAGAATTCAGCATCAGCCTCACTTTCAGTGACACCTCCAGGTCCCTGCCCAGGTCATATTCTTCCAAATTTGCATTTGAAACTGCCCTCTACAGTTCCAGGGGCACTAAAATCCTAGCACAGATTAAATTGAAGTTTTAGAGACTTTTGTGCTGCTTTTAAGATCCCAACTAAGAGGTGAAACCCCCCCAAAGAAACTAAAATCACTGCACAGGAACAATGCCAATCCCCTGTTAGGAATATCAAGATCTATGTGCAACAGTGTGACATTTACAGAGCCACTTCTACCTCCAGTTTCCTCTTTTTTTTTCCCCCAAAACACAGACAACCATTGTCTACAATGTTTTAATAACAAGACTTGTATTGATTCTCTCCCCAGGAAATCATGATATTGGAAAACCAAACATTTCTGGACTATTATATGCCTTGATCAACTCAGGAAAAAAACTGACAGATTTTGCAAGAAATAATAAAAGCTGTCTAAGTGGATGGCGGAATAAAAGTCTCTTAAAGCCACACATCTCCCTCTACTTTTTCTCCTCCTAAATAAAATGCCAGGGTTTGTATCACCTATTTTCTGAGCAGGAGTTTTCTGTTCTTAATTATTAAAAACAAACAAACAAAAAAAATATTTACAAACCTTTTGGAGATACGGCCACACAGACATAATTACAATTGAGAAACCTGTAACACAGTAAAAACTGAAGTGATTTTATTTGCCATGTCTATCAGTTATTTCCTTTCCAGTTATTACAAGTTTGTTCTTCTGCCTCTAACTGTATTCTAGTATAAACCTGTGCATTTCCTGCTGTTTTTAAGGAGTGGTAATTCCTCCTGTCAGGAGGAACTATTTTCAAAAGATCACTTTATAGGTGCATACACACTAAACAAAAAAACTGCTATGTTGTCCTCCCAATGGAAAGATAACAAGGTCCCCAAAGCAAAAAGAATTTCTTGATAACCTGACATATCTGTATGCATTTGTCAAAGAGATTTTAATTCATTAAAAAAAAAAAAAAATCAACTTCAAGATAATTTCTAGGCGCACAGAAAACCATCACAGGTCAAAAATCAACAGTATTCTTGTTTCTGGGGGGAGTTATTTAGGAATAAAATTTCAATTTGTCCTGCAATGGAGATGCAAAGTCCAGCAGGACAAAACAAGTTTTGATACATATTTTAAAATAGACAGCATACATTATCAAAAAGATCTTACCTCTTAAGAACTCCACATTATTTCTGTTTTCATTCCCCAGAAGTTTCACTCTGGATGATAAAAGTGCCACCTTTGTTGTGTTCAGCTCTGAGCTATACCCTTACCTTGCCACTACCAAACTATTAGGGGGTCATAACCCACAGACTTGTGTAATACGTCATTTTGTGTAAAACCAGTTTTATTACTTATCCCATTAGATGGAACTTTCTGTTTGATTTGATAGATTCATATATTCTCTTTTGAATTGATTTGCTAGATTCATATATTCTCTTTTGAAGAATGAAACAATGCACCTTTTTTGAGGTTGGAACAGTAGCATTAAAGAAGCTCTGTTGTCACAACAGGACACGGAATGAAGGCACAGCACACGAAGTGCGCTCCAAAGGCAGGAAAGAGAAAGTTTATCTACAACTATGGTTTTTATAGTTTCCCAGGGATTGCCTCTGGATTGGAGGGAGAAGTTGTCACCTCTCCATCCACACTGGCAGAAACAAAAGTCCATCAAAGGTCTCTCCTTGAGAGAGGAATGTAAACAAAGGTTGTTTTTTCCTGCAAAGTCCTTGAAAGACTCCACTTCAACATGTAAACATTCGAAAAGTTTTAGAAAAATCAGAAAACTCCAGAGATTCTCAGAAAGCTTTAAAAATTCTCAGAAGGCTGTAGAAATTCAGGGTGACACTCTGTAGTTGGAATTTAGAAAGCCCTGTCATTTTCAAACCAAAGTGTATTAATCAAGTAACATTTGAATTCCACATGTATTTACTCACCTACACTACTGAGAAACATTGTCAGGTACATGATCCAGATGGATCGCCACCTGCTCTTATAATGTTCCTGTGTTTCCACAACATCCCTGGGTTTAAGACAAAAAGCAAGAGAGAGAAAAAATCATTATCAGATCCTCTTCTTGTTGCTCCCACATTTTTCACCAGCCTCTCAATACAATTTGTGTAACTTGTTAAGGAGGAGTGGATTTCTGCTCAGCAAAGACCATAAAGAATTTATTTTTTTCTGGGAAAATACTAGATTGACGAATCAAACAAAATAACAGAAATGCTATCACAGACCAAACATCACATAGAGAGATCTTGATCTAGGGAGGTCTTCAATTCTGCAGACTCTTTGTATAGACACTTTGGAGAATGACAGATCATATAAAAGCTTTAAAAAGTGGGTGTTAAACCATAAAACCCCAGACATTTCCTCACAGCTGTAACCTTAAAAGAACCACAAACCTGAGCAACTCTTGACCTGCCAAAAAGCTACAGCCAGTCTGTTCTTATGATGAGAAAATAGCAATATACAACGTAAATGTTGTGTGTAAAAGATACTGCTGTACATTGTAAGGGCTGTAAAAAAATTAAAGTAGAAGTTACAAACTAAGTTACAAGACAACCTCTATTCAAACGATGTAGACTCAGGTTATAGATATACAGATGCCTAAACATAGTTTATAAAAGCTGTTTATGTAAGTCGTACCTAGACTTAGGCACATCTGCGATTTTAAGTCCAAAACACTTGTTCTGCTGTCAGAAGTGGGGGAAAAATCTCAAGCGACGAACAGCTGCTCACACATGAAGGCTGCTACTAAACACTCAGACTTCTGCCCCACATCAATCCTGTCTGGCAATTTTTAGGAACTTCCCAAGCCAGCGGGTTTGTGTTTCCCTACAGAAGGAAGCAGCCCCCGGCCCGCTCCCGCAGCCGGGCCCGGGACGTTCCGAGACACGGGCTCCGAGCTCCGGAGCACTGGGCACGGCGGCTCGGGCCGGGCGCGGGCCGGACAGCGCCGCCAGGCTCGGGCTCCCCGTGCGGGGCGGGGAAGGACCCGGCACCCCCGGGCGGCTCCTACGCTCACCCGCGGCGGCGGCGCCCCACCTTCTGGCGCCGCCTCACAGCGGAACCAGCCCCCACCTGCTCTCCTCCTCCTCGTCCTCATGCGCCGCGGCCCCTGCGGACCCCAGCAGGGGCTCCTGTCCGTCGCGACGCGCCTACGGAGC
>VYXD01013591.1:28525-51524 GCA_013397195.1 Hylia prasina
GTCCCTTCGTGTCCCGTCCCCTCGTGTCCCGTCCCGCCCTTCGCCCTCCCCTCCTCTCCTCCTCCTCCTCTTCTTCTTCCTCCGCTTCCCGCTCCCGCCCTCCCATGTGGTGCCTCAGCACCGGCAGCGCTTCGGGTGAGCAGCGGGTGACCTTCGCGGGCAGGGCAGGGCCGGGCCGGGGGGTGGCCGTGCCGCCCGCCCCGGGAGCGGCGGTGGCGGTGCCAGAGCGGCTCCCGCTGAGGGCAGGAGCTGCCAGAGCGGCTCCCCGTCACGGCATTGCCCGCCCCGGGGTGAAGCTGAGGGAGGCGTAGGGGCCGCGGCGGCCGTGTCCTGCCTCCCGCAGCCCCTGCCCGCGGGCGCTCTGGCAGCGCCGGGTCCCGCCCGGGCGGGCTTGGAGGGGAGGAAGGCAGAGATTTGGAATGGGGGGTCCTACCTGCCCCCTTCGAGTGCTCGGGTCAGGCTTGCAGGGAGCTGCTCGCAACCTTGCTTTGGGCCTCGTTGTTTATTCTCCGACTCTTGTGTGTCCATCCCGTTTTGTGGAGATATTGTGGGGCTTGTGTCTGCCTTGCTGTGACTTCTTTGTGATTTCTTTGATTTTTAAGCAGTCATTCCTTCTATCAGAAAAGGACGTGGCGTTAATTGTAACAGAGTTTTTTTTAAGTTGAAAGGGAGAGTAGGGAAGTTGACAACTCTGCCTTCTCAAACATGGTTTTTTCAGGTTGGCTACTGGGTGGGAGCTTCCTCACATCCATGTCTAGAGTAGAAACTACACTGTGGGCCTTGAAGTAGCAACAGTAATTGCTATTCTGTATTTAAAATACCAGAAGCGTTTAAGCTGGTTCTGTTCAAGAAATCATGTGTTTCTATACCAAGGGAGTAACTGGATTTAAAAGAAGTCTTTAAAGGATTTGCAATTTTTTTTTTTCTGTTTCAAGAGGCTCTTGAGAGAATGTCTGTGTGTCCAAACTCGTGTACTTTCCAGGGGTTTTTTTCTTGTAACTGAAGGTGTTTGCAGGGGTAATCAGCAAATAGCTGACCTTTTATGCGTTGGATTTTGGATGAGTTTCTGTGTCTGTTTCTATGTTTCTTTTTAGTGTGCTTTTGTATCTGCTGCAGTTTCCATTCACAGATCACGTTGTGTAAAGCTTTCTGTGTTAACAATATATTAATTTGAGATTCCTAAGGCAGATCTGCCTCTTGGGCCACGCAGCTCCACAGCATCATTATCAGGTCACTGCTTCCAGCTGACCTGGCTCACAGTGGGATGGGGATGTGGCATGTATGCTGTCAAGTGGAGGAAGTCAAGTTTCATTCTGAAACAGCTTTTCCTGATTTTTTCATCCGTTTCAAATCCTCACTACTGAAATACTCCTGTTAACTCCTGTGAAGTTATAAACCTTCAGCCTCCAGCAGTTGGATTTGCCTTTCCTGGCAGTAGAAGTGCTTGTAATTGTCTTGCCGTGTAGGTGTGGATGGGCAATGAGTGAAGCGTGTACTGCCCTTTTGTTACAGAGATGCAGTAGGGGCCATCCTCGCAAATTTCTTAGCTCAATGATATTTCGGAGAAGTTCTGTGCAGCATACTTCACATACTAGGAATATTTTTTAAAAATTGTTTTAGTGTTTCCTGTACTCTTTCCAGTAGTGCTTTTATCTTGATTCTGATTAATTGAAATATCCCGAGTTACTTCGGAGTCTCCATTCCATCAATGAAGCAGAAGAGAGGATGAGACAGCGGTTTTGCCTCAATCAATATTGTATTTAAATATAATGTACTTGCCTAGAAAGTTGTTTTGGCACTCCCTTGGTGCAGCAGAGAGCTTGTCAGGCCAGACCTAGGACTCAAAGCAAAATCTATATACTCCTGTTTTTAAAACAAAGCATCCCCAGTATGACTTTCTGTTCATTTCATGTATTTGTTTTTACCATGTAGTGATTGAACCATCCTGGAGCTGTTGTGGCTTTCTAGCATGCTTGTTCTAAAATTCTAGTGCCTATAATTTCTTTTGATAGTAATTTATTCTAGGTGTTAAAGTGTTCTCTTCTTTTTCTGCATATTGATTCTTAAATATTGGCTTTCTAGAATCACAGAGTTTTTGTTAATCTGACCGCAATTTTGACTTGTTATAGTCAAACAAGTTTATTTAAAAAAAATGTTGAAGTGTGGCAGAATAAGTGCATTTGGATGAAAATAAAATTTCAAAAATTCCATCAATTAAATCACACTGTTTTGGAGTGTGATGAGATTATTGGGTACATTTACTATGGAGGGATCTGGAAATACTAGAAAATGCCTGAAGTGAACTTACTAACCAAGTGTTTGGTTATTAAATCTCTTGTTTTCTCAGGTGTACACAGATCCTGGACTTTATTTTTAATTGAGTAACTTGTATCCTGCTGACCAAGAATCCAGATTTAAATTCTCCTTTTTAGTAGTGGGGTTTTTTTTTCTTTATCTTCCTCGTTGGAAGAGCTCAGCAGTGGCTCCCTGTTCACTTCAGTAAGTATTGCTTTGCAAATAATACTCAGCTTGCCTAAAATCTTGTTAGATTTAGCTCTGTTTGGGCTGGTGTATTCATTGAAAGAGAAATGATCCTAGCAAGGCTTTTGAGAGTGTGATTTCTTCCCAGAAAGGAGTGGGAGGAGCACTGCTTTGAAAACCATAAGAAATAGCTGGACATGCTTGTTATCTGTTTCCTGGAAAGGAACAGATAAAATGAGGGTTAGGATAGATGTTTAACACACCAGTGAAGGCAAGATTACAATAATAAGCTTTCTCTGCAGCAGCGACTGGAACTACATTCTTTCCCTCCTACTTTCTCTCTCTATCTCCTCTCTCTCTCTCTCCTTCTCTCTATTAAGAAGATGAAGAGATGAAGTGTTCTAGTGGTTCAAACCCCAACATTGTTTCAAGCTTCTGTTCTGAGATGTGTTTGTGTCAGCCCACACCGACTGAAGAGTTTTGCCATCGTAGCTCTGTTGAGAGGACAGAGATCAGTGCTACTATCTGTTTAATCAGTTCAAGTAAAGTACGGTTAGGACTGGTTGAAGGGGTAGTTCTGATGTAGTCCTGATATGCCTCTTCAGCTGCTGGTCATCAGTGGTGTAATGAATATCTGGGTTTAATTAGCATTTTATATTCCTACATGTTTGTCAACTGCCTTTATATTTTGTTCAAAATGAAAAGAGTTGACCTAAGTGACCAGGTTAACTTCCTTGGAACACATTAGATGGCTTTTCCTTAGTGCAGAAAACAGAGTAAGAAACCACTTTGTGTTGTAATCAACGAATTTGCCACTTATGTAGACTTTAACTGCTTGTTTTTACCTCTGCTTTTTCCCTAGATGACAGTGTGCTGCTAATGGGTGTAAGTAAATTAGATGTCTTGTACCGGAAGCTTCTCCTCACTAAACTTTTCATCAGAGGATGGGGCAAGCCAGAGGATCTGAAAAGGTGACTTGTTAAAAAGTAACAGCATAAACCATATGTTACATTAAAAGAAAAAACCTGACCTGTGAAGTAGCAACAATAATTGCTATTCTGTATTTAAAATACCAGAAGCGTTTAAGTTGGTTCTGTTCAAGAAATCATGTGTTTCTATACCAAGGGAGGAACTGGATTTAAAAGAAGTCTTAAAAGGATTTGGAATTTTTTTTTTCTGTTTCAAGAGGCTCTTGAGGGAATGTCTGTGTGTCCAACTATATTTTTATTTGTCTGATGACATACTTCAAACAGCACCTCTGGAAGTGTTTTCTTCCAAGACGAAACTTCATGAATTTCTGCAGAAGAGTTGTTTCTGTTTATCATTAAAATGGCTCTTGCTATCTTTCTGTAACTTCCTGATTAGTTTTAAAAGTGTAAGATTTAATCAAATGTTTCTCTCACAGCCCAAAATAGTAAACTCATTCTTTTTAGATGTCTTGAAAATAAGAAAGAAAAGGGAGTACCTCTTAATTTTTTTAAGCATTTGATTATTTTTATTAATTGCCATTGAGATTAACACCTGGAAGTTGAGCATTTGTATTTAAGTATAAAAATGAAGTGACAATATATATATTCTGCATTGTGCAGTATTTAAATAGGAAATGGTAAACCTGCATTTAATAAGCTCATTTGTGTATATGAAAATCAATAAAGAAAACTTTGAAAACCACTGAAATAAAATTTTGTGCACTGGATAGCAGTGGAGTTTTATGGGAGCTTGTTTTTTTTTTAAGCCCACATGAAAGATCTGATCTGGAAATGGCTCTTGGATTGCTTTGTGTGTCTGTCTTCTGTTGATTTTTTTCTCTTAAGTAGCAGAGTTTCCTGTAAAATGAGAATGTTGGCTTCGATTGGAATAACCAAAAATGGTGGGCTTTGTTTTCATTGCAGCATTTCTGTATTCCATTCCATGTGTGTATCCAAAATGGGATATATTAATGTTACCAAAACCCTTTCTTTTGGGATCTTGGTGAGAACTAGTGAGGTTTGTGTCCCATCTCCCCCCACTCCCAGTGGTGTCTATCCAGGGAGCCTCTGGCTGCTGCTGCAGCTCACCAGTGCAAGCCTTGCCTGGGCTCTGGAGGGTAATCACACCCACACCAAATGGCAACAGGGGAGTGTTGCTGGTGCTAACAGTGATATCAGCTACAGTTCCTCCTTCTTTGTTCAGGGGGAAAACCCTCTCCACCAGATCAAAAGTGGTGGGGGAAGCAGGAGGCAAGCTTGCTGGTCTGCCAAGGGGAGCAAAGTTTTATTTTCTCTGTTGCCCCTGACTGGAATGAAGATGAGCTGTTCCCCACAGCAGCCTGGCTTCACCTGGATGAAGAAGGAAGAATACTACCTCCTCCTGACTCCTCACACTCATGAAGGGCTTTTTTTTTTGTTTAACTCATCAGCGTGAAGCTCCGTTATAGAGTTAATAAATTTTTACGCTTCAGGCAGTATTTGAGATTGAATGACAGACTACTCTGCCTAATCTGAAATTTTGTGTGCACACTCTTGATGTGATGAATGTTGATATCCTAACTCTCCTCAACTCATTAGCAAGGGTTGAAATTCTTCAGTAGAGGCAAGATTTAGCCTCCAGTATCCACCTGACTATAGAAAAAATACATAAATGTAGTATTTTTTTAGAGGATTTATGGTCAAACAAGCATTGCTTTGTTTAGCTTACCCTCCACACTCATATCGCACAGCTTTACCCTTACTTTCTTAATGCAGTTGCTGTTTTAAGAAAAGCAAAGGTTATAAAGTAGAGCTATTTTTTGTGTGGTGATAAACTGGGTTTTTTTTCCATTCTTTGGGTTTTCTGTGCTGTTGGGCAGGTGAACAGGTCATTCCTCTGTACTTTTCACTCAAAACTGGTCTAGCTTGTCAGGTGAAGTGTGTATTTGTGAGCATAGGAATGAACAAGTTATAGAGTATTTAAGGTTGAAAGGGCCAGTTTGGGGGCATCAAGTCAAGATCCCTGTTCAAAACAAGACTGACTTTATTTTTTCAAGTCGCTTGGCACTCCATTCACTTGAAAGCCACTCCATCCCTTGAGGATCAAGATCATTTATAGTTTCCCTGGGCTATTTCACGTGCTTAGCTGTGAAAGCCATCTTTCACTTTCTTCCAGGAGGGATTTCTTACACTGCAGCACATGACCATTGCCTCTTCAGTGTTCATGTCCTTCAGCAATCTTGTCTTCTTACTGTACACCTCAGAAGAGTTTTTTTTTCATTTACTCTGTGTGGCTCTGCAGCCCATTTAAGTAGCAGAAGAAAGCAACCAGATTTGCCTCTTAGCTTTCTGTTGCCCAGCAAGGTACATGAGACTTTTTTTAACTTAAAGACATCCTATGGTAGCTACCTACCCTATGGTGGCCTGATTAATCTATAAATTCAAAGCTGGCTTCGTAACTTTTATTAGTTTGTGGCTTACTTTAGCTCCTGAAATTTTATATAAATATGTCTCTTCTTTTTTTTAGATTAAAAGTTGAATCTTCTCTACTTGTTTCCTTTCAACAGAATATTTGAATTCAGAAAGATTATTGGAAACAGGGAAAAATGCCAGACGCTGGTTTCCAAAGATTACCCAGTGTTCATTGACAAGGTATTTAAAAGCAAGAGATGATGTGATTTAACTACATTTATTTTTTTAAGGGTATATAAAGGTGTAATGATTTGGTACTTAACATCAGGCTGCTTTTATAGGCTACTAGAAGAGAATGGGAGGAAATAGAGACTAGAGCAGTGCCTGTACAGACACTGGTTTTTTTTCTTTTCCCAGTAGTACAATAGCTGGATGGTGAGATGTCAAATATTAAAGCTCAAAAAGTGTTCAAAACCTAGTCTGTGTTATTGAACGTATTTAAAATGGGACAGCAATTTACCTTTCTTTGATTCCTGTAAAAGGTTATTTAATAAAAGCAAGGTTGACCCTATTGATAACATGTATCCCTTTATTTGGGAGCAGGCCTCAGCTCTGGGGTTTTTTAAATAGGTTTTTTATCCTATAACAAATTCTACTTTAAGAGATCTGCTTTCAGAGCAAGTTAAAGACTGAAATAATGTTTATTGCTCTTGTTCCATTCTTTCTGCAGGTTGAGGGGCAATCAGACTGTAAAATCCTGGAGGGGCACTTCATTTCCCCTTTGGCTCATTGTGTCCCAGGTATCCTGCCAGTTGAATCTCTTGTAGCAAGGTAAGAGAAACGAAGAGGTATTTCTGAAATGAGTGCTGCAGAGGAATAATGGTCTGTAAGTACTTTTATTGTGCGACTAATTGATTGTAATGCAAACAATCTGTGAAATCTTATTCATGTGATAATTCAATCTATGTACTAAAAAAATCCACTAGCAAAGTATTACTTTTTTGGTTTAGTGGGGTTTTTGTTAGGTTTGGGGGTTTTTTTAAGTTTAGAAATCATATTACACAAAGCTGTGGAATACCCTGAGTTTTTTGGGTTTTTTTACTTTTTTCCAAATGAGAGGGATGCTGGAAATGAAGAACAGTAATTATTGTTTTATATGTAGCAGGAGAAGCTGTTTATATCAAAGCATATTATGTTTTATTTGAAAGAGCCATTCCAGCTTTCCATTTCCATTGAATAAAAAAATTGTGTGTGTGTGATAAAGTAGCAAGTTTATTTTATTGTAGCCAGAGAATCTGGTTCTTTTCTTACTTGGCAAACAAAACAAGCCCCAAAACAAACAAACCCCCCCCAATAAACAAAACCAAAACAAAAAACCAATGGCAACAAGAAAACCAAAACAAAATCAAAAAACTAAAAACAAAACCACATGCACACACACACAAAAGAAAACAAAACAAAAGAAGTATTCTCACAGAGAGCTGGAGGTTCCCTAACAGGGCTGGTTTCACACTAACACTTCTTTGCAGATGAGGAGTGGGTTTGCAAAGGTAGCATAATTTCTGTTTGCTTTTAATTTTCAGCTGAAGTGTCATGATGATTTTTTTTCCCCAGACTTGGTTTGTTTAATCACATAAACATAAAAGTTTGTCAGCTCAAGTTGATACTGATGTTGTAAATTTTGTCAGTAATACTGGCTGGTGTTTTAATATGTGTGCTTAAGCATGTAACATTAAGGACTGTGAGAAAAAGGTTGATAGTAGAGAAATCAGTTCTGTTCCATCTCTCTACTGGTTAGAGAAAGAAACTGTTAATGTTATCAAACTAATGATAACATACTGGAAAATGCAATATGCTCATTGTTTCCTTATCTGTGTTCTCTTGTGCTTTGTAGCCAAGTTATGGTAATTGTTACTTTGGCCGGTATAGTGACAGTTTCTAAAAGCTGTTAATTTCCCTCAAGATGGTATGAACGTGTTTCTTGGAGTGTAACACTCTTGTACATAACAGTGCTCCATCTTGTGGGGAAAATAGTGGTGGCTCAGAAGGGATTTTCTTTTTTTTTTGAGTAGTTTAGGCTGTAAATAAGCAGCAGCATAAGACATTAATTGATTAATGTTGGGTGTATAGAATAATTTCATGGTTTGTATGTTGGGGGTTTGATTTTTTTTTTAATGTATTGCTCATCTTAATGTTCAATTTCAGCTATTGTGCCTTCAGGAGAAAAATAGCAATGGTGCCTAGGAGAGCTGGACATGCTTGTTTAGGCTGCTCTTTATCTGAAGTTGCATTTCTCCACTCTGCAAAGTTTAAATTGTGATGATGAGGTAGTAGTTTTTTTTAGGAATGTGCTCTTTCATGTTGGCTCCTTTTCTTGTTTGGCCTTTCTTCTATCCTACTTTCAGATTCCTTTGTTTGCTGAATGTGTTCATGAAAAATGATGTTGCTGAATTGCTGGCAGTTTGCCTGCATGGGTTACAAATACTTATGTTGTTTTGGGTTTGGTTTTTTTAATTAATTTCTCTTGATGCAGCTTGTTAATAGATATCCTTACTCTGCTAAAATATGTGCACATTTCTCACAGGTTTCAGTTCATCATACCCAGAAGATGGAATGGCAAGCACAGACCTGTGTGCATTCATTTAGCAGGCACTGGAGACCATGTGAGTGTGTAAAACATAAAACTGATTGTTACTGAGAAATTCAGTCATCCAATTTTGTTTTACCTGTATTGTTTGTATTGTTTGTATTGCACAATTCACTTCTGGAGGAGACGCACGTTAATGGCACGGCCAATGATTAAGGAAGCCTGCATGGCTTCCCTGCTGCTAGAGAATCCTTACTATATCCTTTGGTGGGAAACACAGTGGTTATTCCTAATGTCCTCTCTGGAAGGCAGAAGGGTTACCACACTCGCAAACTTTTTGGTACCCAGTGGATAGAAGTAAAGAAATTATGACCATTATGTGAACACAATTCTATGGTACCTCAGGTAACTTCTGAGAAACTTGCTGTTACCACTTCAGATTTGGGTGGGGTTTTTTTAAAAACAGTTAAGTTTTGTTCTGTCATCTCGTATGACACTATTTTGTTTCATTAAATAGGATCTCAGGTTACACTTTTTTCCTACCCAAAATGTTGCAAACTGCATCATTGAAATAGATTAAATTTAATTTAGTGATGGTTAAACACTGGGAGTTTAAATTCCAAATTTCAATTAATTCATGCTATTTATGCATATTATTTATTTTATCTATTTTTTTTAAATGACCAGTTTAATAAAGCCTTTTTTACTTTCTTTAACTGGGATCTTCTACATGGCTGTAGAAAACCTAAGGATCAATTGTAAGTATTCCTATTACATTTATGGATAGTGTATTTTTAAAATACCACTTTTCTTTTTTACTCTTTTGAGCCAAAATTGTCTAAACTTTGATAACTTATTAAGAAAAAAAACATTTCAAAAACCACTTGTAACATGCCAATGTGAAATTGTCTGCGCTTGGCTAAATTGCTTTGGATGTTGTGTAAGGAGATCTCAGGGATCAGGAAAGTTTGCACAAGGTGAACTTGCAGTCTGGAGTGGGATGCAAACATCTTGTGTTAGTACAAGCCAGGGCCATTTTATTTTCCTGACTCACAACTGCATGTACAAGTGTTGCTGTCATATTTCAGTCAGCTCTGAATAATCTTTGCTCAGATAGCATATTTGCATTATAATTGCCAGGATTTTTCTTTTTCAAGATCTTTTAAGGATTTGCAGGCAATGTTCAGTATTTTACAGGATTTGTTTCTTCAGTTTCTTAAATTGGAGTTTAGAAGCCTAATTAGGCAGTCTTGGTTTTTGACATTTTTACATTTTGCAAACCACAGTCATATTATCAGAATTCAACAGGATATGTGTCTGAGGCAAAGCTTTTGGACTCCCAATATTTCTGAAACTAACTCAGACATATAACATGGCTAGAAGACACAGAGAAGATGTTTTTTGTAAGATTGTAGGAAAGTGACAGGAGAAAGCGTGCATGGCATACATCCATTGGTAGGTTCATTTCCAGTTATGGGTAATCTGATGCAGAAGAATAAATTAAATAACTCTGTTCTCAGTTGTCCAGTGTCAGGATTGTTTCAACGGGGGGATACTCAGTCTAATACCCCAACAGGTGATTGTCAGTCTCCAGTAAAGGGTTACATAGCACCAGTGTAACAGGTGACTGTGTTCATTAAATACAGCAGCTGCAGAGGGCTGAGAAAACTCATGAAGCTGTAGGAAAGAATTGCATTAGGCTGTAAATGCTGCTCTGCAGCAGCTATGTTCATTTCTGTGTGACTTCACAGTGAGCTTTGTCCTTGTGCTTCAGAGTGTCACAAATGTGACGGTGGCATGCTGGCAGGAGAGGCCAGGAGCCCTTTGTAACCTGGCTGTGGTACTGAAAATACTCAGTTCCCCTCCCCTAGTGTAGAGGCCTATTATTTTTAGAGTCCCTCTGATGGCTCAGCCAAATAGATTTCTACTTTTTTGTGTGTGTCTTCTGTGTTTTAGTGCTTTGCAGTACACTGCCTGAATTTCTCAATACTGTGACAAACTTCCCACTTTACAGTTTCAGTCTTACAGTGACACTGATGAGTGCTTCCAAAGCTGACATACTGATTGCTCTTCAAATGTTGTGTGCAATTTTTCAATGATGTAAAACAGGTAAATAAGAAAAACAAAATACTTGTTTCTGCAAACAAGCTAGAGTATGCCTAGGACTGTATCACTTTGCTTCTATTTCTAAAATATCTGTTACAACTTCACAGGACAGAATATTGCTACTAGTGAGATGCTAATGTTGGTAATTGTTTCCAAAAGACCAAGCTGTCAGTGATATTACATTAAAAGCATAGGCCTATTTCTAGTTCTCATTTGGATGAAAAATTACAAGTGCCAGAAAATCTGGGCTTGCTTTTTCCTCCTGTTGAATCAACAGGAGTTCAGCTCCAAAATTCTCTGGGATTGTGATGAAGCTGTTTATGAAAGTATGTATAGAATGATAAGAACTGTCAGAGTCTAATCTTAGAAAATAAACCCTCTACTTTCCTTTTCTGGGGAGAAAAGACGGTCATGTTTAAAAAATGTCTCGGACCTGTTTGTGATGGGAGGAGCTCTAATTCTAGAATCGGCAGCTCTTTTGCACTGGCTAGAGAGAGAAGGCTATGGACCACTAGGGATGACTGGAATATCCATGGGAGGACATGTAAGCTTTTATATCTCCTGTTCAGTAACTTTTGTTTTAACTTCTCATTTGATCATGTAGCATACGGAAATAATTTGTTTTACAGTGTTGATCTCAGAAGTGCTTTAAAATAAACACTTAGAGTCATGAGAAACAAATTGTTGGCAATTCTCATGTTCTGTGGTGCTGAATTTGTATAATCCTTAATATGTACTGACAAATCATAGAGCCCTTTGTCAGCCATCTCCCAGCAGGCTTAATAAGAATATAAACTTCTCACATAATTGGTTTTTTTTTTCCACAAAGGTGGGGGGGCAGAAATGTTTGCTGAAAGAAAGTCTGCGCTGATCGATTGCTTATTCTCCCTCTTTTCCTCTTCTTGCTTAAACCTGTGTGGTTTACTGCATTTTGTGAAATACCCTCTCTTTGTAGGCATGTTGTACTTGAGGTGACTTTTGGTGCCAGTGATCATTGGTATTGATCAGAGATTTCTGTGGTGAGGTGTATAACATTTTCTGTGTGACACTGTGCATACTCAAACCAAACCAGCAGTGTATCACTAAGGTGCTTGAAAGACTAATGCGCAGTTAAAATGTTACTGCTTGTGTCTCTGCAGATTATCACAGCTCTGTGAGACACAGGTGCAAAGCTTATTAAAACAACATCCCTTTGTTTTTTAGGAGCTTATTAAAACATGTTGGTAATGGTGGTGTTTCCCAAAAGGAGAATATTCCCCTAAAGCACAGTTTTATAACTATAAATGTCATAAATGTACAGAGCACCTCAGTTTACATCAACATCACCCTGCTGAATCAGAAACTTCTGTGAAATAAGTGGTATCTGATGTTGATCCTCTGTAGAGTGTGTTTCACAATGCAAGGTTGTAAGCATTGATTCAGTTCTATTAAGGGGGAGAGACTTCTACTAATGGAGAGAATCAGAACATAGATGTGTGGTGTTCTTTTAACTTTTTTTTAATAAAAATAATTAGAATAGAATTATAGTTCAGTTGCATAAGTCCATTTATTAAAACATCTAGAACAGACACAAGACGTTTTGTATTAATAAAATAAAACTTATCAAGAACATATTATATAGGGAACTTCTATACATTGAACTTACTTGCTCTGGCTTTTTCTGGGATAAACAGAATAGTCACAAAAATATGTTCTGAGAACTGATGCAAAAGTAATAACTGAAACTTAAAGGACAGAAAAAGAGCGTGCTTAGCATGTTGAATTACTTCTCCTTCAAATTTTGTTTCCTGTGTACAGATTTTGAAAGTACAGAATTTTAAATAGTCCTTCTCATGAATTGCCTTTGTTTTGCCTTGAAATAAACTTGGAAGAGCTTGGTGGAAAGCTTTATAGAAGTTTTTTTTATAATGGTTTTAAACAACTAATAGCTAGTATTAGTTTTTATAATCATAATTAATGGATTACAAGTATAATTCATTGAATTACAATTGTAATTAATGGAATATTTTACTAAATATTCCATTGGGAATTCTTATAACCAAATCTCATTCAGCCTTGAGATGAGTCCTTTCCAGAACAATGCTTATTTTTTAAGAAATCACTGGAGACTAGATAGTAACTTCTAAATAGGTGAAAGTATATCCAGCTTAACCTTCACTCTCTGGCACCACGTGTTCCATAAATACCATGTAAACAAAGAAATTGACGATGAGAGAGTTCTTTTTACTCTATTGTGAATCCATTATAAAAATGTGTAATAAGTGCCTTTGATTCTAGATGGCTTCACTGGCAGTGACAAACTGGCCTAAACCATTGCCACTGATTCCATGTCTTTCCTGGTCAACAGCCTCTGCAGTCTTCACTACGGTAATTAACAAATTACAAAACACATTTTTTGTTAACGTAGTAGATTATGATCAGAAATGTGAGTTAAAAGATTTGGGCTGGCCACAAGGGAGGTGGGATTCCATGTCCTGTGTTGTAATATGTGCTTGTGCTTTGTTTGCAATAATTCTGAGGGCTGTCTAGGAACAGAATTCCACTGAAAAAATCAGGAGAGGAACAGGTCAATTTCCTGCATGTATCATTATTTTAGAATGACCTCTGGGTTTTACTTGTGTACTGAATGCTTTTGTTCATCTCAGGGTGTGCTGAGTAAGGCAGTGAACTGGAGAGAGCTGGAGAAACAGTATTTTACACAAACTGTGTATGAAGAAGAAATCATTCAAATGCTTGAATATTGTGGAGTAAGTATGGTTTATTTTACCTATCTGCTAGTATTTACATGTGCAAATCTAGCAAAGAATGCAACTTCTTTTTACTTCCACTAGAAGGAGACAATTGTTAGCGAGAGCATACTGGCATGTTGTTTCTTTATGCTTTGGTAAATTGAGTCTTTGAGGGAAAAACCTGAGAAACATAACTAATATTTTGGTTGTATAATGAGTTTAAAGTGTAGCCCTTACCACAAGTTTTTCCTTTGATCACACTTAGTGTAATCTACAACATAAAATATATTCAATCAAAATTCTAATAAATGCCTTTTCTTTCCCCCCTAAGATTCTTTGCTTTGTGGTAGTTCTTTTTTAATGCCTCACAGCAGGAGAAGAGGAGCTGGGGTGCAGATAGTTGTTGCTTGGGCACTTGCCATTTTTAAGTCAAATACACTCCAGCAACACTTATGAAGAGACAAAATGGAAAGAAGAAACATTTTTCAAGATGTTCAGCTTGTGTCTCCCTAGTATTTAGAGACTGTCAGTTTTTCAGTCCTAAACATACCATTAGACCTGGCCACATATGTTAATTTTTCTATTATTATAAGTAGGTCATTTAAGCTTAAACCTTAACATACTGTAATTACAAATTCAGAGTTTAAGATAGAAAAGCAATTGTTTCTATCACAGGCTTCTGTATATGTAAGTACCTTCTGCATTTTTTTAAACTGACAGAAAGATAGAATGAAATTATCAGGAGGTTCTGATGATGATCAGGATTTAATTGAATGACCTGCAAGCTGAAAATAGAAGTGAGCAGTGCCAGTAGTGTCTTCTTTTTTTTTAATTATTCATCTTAAAAATAAAATTAACCAACTGGTTTAAGGGAGAAACCCTTCATTGTTGTCTTTGTTTAGACGGATTCTTTCAAGATGGGACAGGACTTTGTGAAGAACTTCCCTGACAGTGTGGGCAGTCTGGCGGACATGGATGTGACTTCCAGAATATTCAGCTTTGAGTCCTTGAATGACACTGTATCTAAGGAATCTGTTCACAGCTTTGCCACAAATAGAAGTGCTCTAAGTGCCTCTTCAGAAAGACTCTTAATGCAAGATGCTTCTAAAATGCAGTGCATAAATCAAACCTTTTCCACCAGTAGCAGCAGCAATAAAAATTTAACCAGCCCTCAAGGACACAGGATAAATACAAGGAGAAGGAGTGACACTTTACAGAGAGAATCCTTAATGTTCATGAAGGGAGTAATGGATGAATGTACCCACGTAGCTAACTTCCCAGGTATTTATCTCTTTGTTTCAATGTGCACTTTGGAAAGCTGAATAAAATACAGTGAAGGGAAAGCTATTTTCTTCATGCTCCAAGTGTAAACCTGCTGGCACCTCTGCTGAAATATGGAAATATTGGAAATAAGCATTATTCTGTAGCATCTATTTACTACTCCATTTCCTATTTGTTTTTCTGGTCCTTCTTGATGGCCAACTAATGACAAAGTTAATTAAAAATTTGCCTCTCAGTATCTTTGCACATTTTTCTCCTCTGCCTTGCTGTGGCTTTCTTCAGATACAAGTTAGTGCAAATTTGTATTATGTAAGGAAAGAAAACACCTGTGTGATGTGAGTAATACCTAGGTCGACTTAATTTTAATTAATCTGCCAATAAGTCTTTTTTCAAGCAGAAATCTCATACTGACTTCAGATAGAAAGTAGCCTGCATAGCTAAGCACCGAGCTTGAATGACATTGCCTGTAAAAACATTTTGGAGTCCTTCTGGGCTGGTGCAGGCTGGTGAATAGAGTTTCCCAGAACAGGCATAGCATATAGGGGGAGCTGTAGTCCAGCATTCCTTGGCGTTCAGGACAAACCCTTTCCAGCAAGGCAAACAAGTGATTGCTTCCTAGAGCTGCCTTAAAAGGTTCTGCTGGAGTGGGGGCTCAGAATTCCTTTTGTGGGAGTTCATGGTTTGGCTGTGCATGAACCTGCTGAAGGCATCTCCTACAATGTGCTCTGATTTCAGACAGAGTTGTCTTTTAGTGTCAAAGCTTTCTTGATACTGAGCCTCTCTGCCACCTTATTTCTTATTCCTTGAAACCAGTACTCCATTGGTACAAGTGTTTAAGTTTAAAGAAATGTTAAAAATAAAAGGAAACACACAAGAAAAGGAATCTAGACTAGTGTAGATTCTTTCACTGCTAGCCAGGGATGTTTAGTCATGAGTACCAGTGAAGTGCTTTCCTTAAAGCTTTTAAAGTTATTCCAGGAGACAGAAAAAGCCCTGTGAGTTTTATTCTGTGTACAGAGTTTCTTGCTTATCTAGATTTATCCAGGTATCACTTAGCTAAGCACTGACCTCTCTTGGAACTTAAAAGGATCTGTGATCCCGATGCACTTGTCAAAGTGATGGAGGCCCTTGTGTCAATCGGCTACCAGATCTTGTCGTTCTCTGGGAGACTTTGCATCCTCTGCCAGGGTATCCTTGGAGTGAGGCCAGAGAGGAGCTTGAGAAAATCTGCCTAATGCTCAGATTTCATGGAAAATTGAATGGAAGACTTGAATTTACCTTAGCATTGCATATTCTCTGTATTTGATTTAGTATGAAAGAAGGAAGGTTTACACTATTTGTGCCATCCCACTGCCAGACATCTTGGCTGGTCACTCTTTAATATATCATATATATCTATTTTTTAAGGGAATGTTCTGTGTTCAACATAATTTTGGTGCTATTTTTCTCAACATCATATTGGTGTTATTCCTGCTAGTAAGCTGATTGGTGCAGTTCTGGTTATGAGCAATAAATATGTATAACAATATGTTGGGATTTTTATGTTGAAAGCAAACCATGTAGGAAACAGAAAAGAAAGTGAACATAGGCTGTACTTTTTGACCTCTTTTATGAAAAGTTGTCTTTTTTCCTCCCTGAGGGGAAAAAAATATGAGATTTCTCCTCAGTTGAATTTCTTAGTTCTTTTTGCCAATAAAAAGGACTCTCAAAGACCTGACATGAATGCTATAGAGTTTTGTTTATAAGAGGAAAGAGAATTCTCCTGTCAGCTTCACAAGTCTTTGAGGAATTTCTGTTCTAGGGGTGGGAAGGGTAAGGGTTAGTTTGTTTTTCCACTGATGGCCTCACTACTGTAACATCAAAAACCAGATAAATTCTGCTGGAGACTTTAGAACATGTACTTTTATTAAAGCTTGGAATCAATTTTTTTGTGAAAATAGCATTTTGAAACAGAAATCTCAGCAAGCTGTTGTGTTTCTATTTCTTACCACAGAAGAATTCAGTTTTGTTTTGTTTTCCTCTAGTTCCAGTTGACCCAAGTTTAATCATAGTAGTACAAGCCAAGGAGGATGCATACATTCCTCGCACCGGTGTGCGCAGCCTCCAGGAGATCTGGCCGGGATGTGAAATCAGGTATCTGGATGGAGGTCATGTCAGTGCCTACCTCTTCAAACAAGGACTCTTCAGGTAAGGTGAACAGAAAAGTTTAAAAGTAAATTTTAGATTTAATCAAAATGAAAGCTTGAGTGTAAATAAGTAGTACTTGCATGAATTTGTGCCATAGTAATATTAGGCATTGATTTTCTAAAGACAGTTATGTAAATCAGTTTCAGGAATGCAGTTCTGTAGTTTTCAAAAAGTTAAATACTTATGCTCTTAATTTTAAAACACAAGGAATTAGGAAGACTATGCACACCATTTAGGAAGCCTAAGTAAAACCAGAAAAGAATAGCACTATATCAGGTCAATGTATGCTGCCCAGTAGTTTATTGCTATTTAAAACTTCAGCCTTACTTTCATGGTAGTTGCTCAGAAATTTCAAGCTATGCATGTCTCTGATGTGTTTGAGTAGAAAACTCCTAATCTATCTGCATTTCCACTTGCATTAAAGTTGGAAAATAGCCCGACTCATTCCTGAAACATAAATATATTACTAGATTGAAGTGAGAGATCCCAGAAATAAAGGAAGGGGAAAATACCACCTGATACCACATTTTCACTGAACACTGTTTTGAAATTATGATGAAAGCTTTGTAGATATATTTGTGAATATATGGAAAGATGCCACTTATATCTGCTCTTTCCCAAATTATACAAATTCTCTTGTCTTTTTCTTGTTTCAGACAAGCGATTTACGATGCGTTTGACCGCTTCCTCCAGAAATACACCATGTGATCTCTCTAATGCATTCAGAGTGACCTCATTTGTAATTCAGCTTACTGGAACTCATGTTTGGAAAACAAGCCTCTTGTAGTGTTGAGCAGATGGTCACTGACTGTTGTAGGTAACAATTACCAGAAGTGGTAAAGTACCAGCATTGCTTTCATTTCAACCCAGTGCCATTCTGACACAGCTGCTTCAGTGTTACCTGTGAAAAACCAACAGCAGCATCTGTCAGTGCATGAATGGTTCATGTATTTCATGCCTAATCAGACTGTGTGTTGCTTCAGTTCTGAATAAATTCTGAATCGTGTGTCAGTAGAAAACAGACCAATCAAGTATTGGAAGAATGTAAAATGTGCTGTGGGGCTAAGCTGCTCTCTTGTGTTCAGTGTTTGGTTTGTTCCAGATACCTTGGTTACCTCTTGCTTCCTCATGGCCTTGCTGTTCCTATTGTGTTGTACTGTGGCTTTGCCAGCACTCAGCCTCTTGTGTTTGTCACTGCTCTTCTCTTCAATTATGAATTGAAAGTGAGCCTTAGCAGAAGGCTCAGGACCACATCTTGCGAAGAGAGACTTTGACAATTCAAGGAAAAGTGAGAGTTTTCACTCAATACGTCAGTGAGGTTTTCCTGCCACTGAGTTAATCCGTGCCATTACAGAAGGATCATGTAGCAATTCATCAACCAGGTTCACAAAACTGGAATAAGTGAAAATGAAGTGTCTGGTAATTAATTGTTTACATTAATTCAGTTGGATAACATAAGCTTCCGGATTTCTTTTCCTTTTTTGGAATGATAGATGAAATAGAAATATCATCATTTTATTTTCTAAGCACTGACTGATTCTAAGCAGTTAAACTGACAGCAGATTATATGGTGCTATAAAGACCTGTTGGAAATACTTCAACAGATGTCCTTTCTAAAGTGCACTCAGCACTGATATGCAAAATACACTTGCACTGTATAATTTAAAAGATACGTGAGACTAAAGGTTATTGAAACAGTTAGGTTTGCTCCTTATTTTTCAACACTTGTCCTTTTTAATTGGATGGAAAATAAAGAAACTTGGATTTTGAAGACATTTAAGAAAATCCAAAGTCTGTTGTTTTCTCTTTTGGGATCAAAAATGCCAGCAAATTACAGTAGAATAAAAGGTTGTCATGTACCAACTGTGTGGGTCTCTCCACATCTTTTTTTTTTTTTTTTTTTTTTTGTAATCTCCTATAACATTATTTTAAAACCAACTTGCAGAGAAGTTGAAAACTGAAACACTTCAGTATTTAGTACAGTTACAACCAGGATTACTCTGAAACAAACAGAAATTCTGGCTTTTTCTCAGGATGTGTGACTTCTGCACCTTCCCAATCAAGCACTTTTGATCTCTGTGCTTACTGTAAAGGTTTTTAGTAGGCATAGTATGGAGCAAACAAAGCTCAGTTTATATAGTCTCTTGAATTTTAGTCAGGATTAGTAAATGTGAAAAAATCATGGTTCAGTTGAAAATCTGGTGTGTTCAGATAAAACTGAAGAGCAACAATTTTGAATAACCCAAATTATGTAACATACAAAATGACTGAATATGCAGAAGAGTTTCTAATCTGTTGGGAGTTAAATTGCTTCTTTCAAGTGTTTTTTTCATCATTTCTTTGGACAGCATTGGTTTTATATACGGGGAGCAAGCGTGCAGTAACTAGCACATTTAAACACCAAATATTTGGAGGGTTTGAAATAATAGTAAGATTACAAATTTAAAATTGAAGTCTTGACTGGTGTACTAAGATTCACAGGGTTTACAAGCATGTTCATCAACTAAGAGTGCTTTACTAGAGCACTGTCTGCTGTTCAGCAGCTTTTGTAGCTCTCACATTTTAAATGTAATTGTGTGCTTTGTCCTGCTTCTGTTGCAGCTATGAGAAAGGGAGATAACTGGTGGCAAGGGAAAGGGCTTGAATAAATGCAAGAGAGAAAAGACATTTTGTAAAGGAGAGGAGTAAGCACAAAAAAAATCAACTATGCTACAAAGTATAACATGCCAAAGTCAATATTTTCAAAGCGCACAATACTGGGAATTACACAACTGATGGGAACTCTACATCCTGAGGATAGTGTCCCAATGGTATTACTAACAAGGTTTAACTTACCAAAAGGGCACAGAAGGAGGTTTAGGCTAATACCACTCCTGCTGTGAGAGTATCTTTTGGGGCAAATGCTGCTCCTGGCTCTGAGTGGGTCTTTTGAGACAAGCAGTGAAAGGCTGGTTTCTGACAAGAGTAAGGAATCACACTTTGCTCTGTAACTGAAATTGTGTTGCCAAATGTGAAAGCCCAGTAAGCATTATTTAAGGAATTTCTCAGGTTAGAATAACAAAAAAAAAGAAAAATGAGCTCAGTGGTATATTTCTGCCAGTTATCAGACATAGAGAGCTGGTCTGTGAAGGGGGAATCTTGCTGTGTACGTGTTTTTAACCCTTTGAAAATTGACTTTTTAAATCATATTTTAAGGTTAAATCCTAAGAAAGTATAAATAATCCCTTTTGATGTTAAATGAGAATGTGGTTTTAATCCAGGAGTTGCATGAGAGAAATATTGTAATAAGGCTTCTTCTACGTAGCAGGTAAGCCATTCTGTATGTCTTAAATTTATTGTAAAACTGGCCTTGGTAATTTTTTGGTTTTAAATTTTTTCAATAAAACTCCTAAAAACATTTAGGTGTGAGGGTTGTTTTTTTTTCTCTCTTGTTAACAGGTGGTCAAAATGCATCCCACTGTCATCTTTTAATCCCTTCTGTTCCTAGCAGAGCTGTAGCAGGAGGGGAGCAGGTAATCTACAGGACATGAAAAAAGCTTTACACAACAAGCACTAGTGCTGCTTTGATGTTTTTATACATTCCTAGAAACCTAGTAAAGAAAACAAGCTTGTATCAGCTAATTAAGATACCATTGTGATTTCAGTTTTACACTTGTCAGTGCAGGACACATCTAATGTCAGATGAAGCATTTTCTAATTTTTTCCCCAAGGCAAATAAAATCCCCCAAAAACTCAAAAGGAATTTTTGTTGTTGTTGTTGTCCAAGGATAGATCACTTGTGTTTTATTACTCCAGAAAGTCTGCAGAAAGGAAACACTGTATGAAGGAATGGACTCTTGCTGCTTTTTCTCATTTCTTACTGGAATGTCAAATGCCTGTAATGGAGATACTCTAAGCAGTAGAAAAATGAAAATCCTTGGATCCTTGGAATATTATTTTTGCTTGATAGCTGCTAACACTTTGAGGAAGGTATTTTTTTTATCTTAATTGTTTCTGTCTTGTGTTGGTTTTTTTAAAAATGTTGATCTGAATTGCTGTTGGTTGGGCAGGGAAGTTTCTTTATCTTAGGCTGTCAGGTTCTCTGCCAGCTTGGCAGTAATGATAAGTGACACGGTATGGAAGGGAGTTTGGGGTGGTCTGTAACCACCTAATTCCTCCTGAATTTTTACCCTATACGAGTAAAATGCTGCTATTCCATGCAATCCTGGAATTTGCAGTGTTCCTTGGTAGGCTTGGGTGCTTCCACACAAGCTAAAACACGAGCATTGAAACATAAATAAGAATTGTTATTCTCTTGGTTTCAGCCCCTTTTTCAAACATGAGCATTTTAAATACTGTGTTTCCAAAGGAGGGTTTTGCCAAACAAGCCTGACTCGCACTGCTAGAAAGTAACAAGGAGGATGATACAAGTGGACAAAATATGAAGGATGAGTCCTTGCAACTGTAAAAGCTTTTTATATCCTCTTCAGTCCCAGTCCGCCTGACAAAGTCGGCAGGAAGCTCCATCCTATCGAACTAGCAAAGCAGGTATGGACAAAAACTTCTGAAGTGACACATAACTGATCAACTTTAGTGCTTTTTTCCCCCACGTAATTAGCCCTTAATTAGTTTCCTGCTGTTTTCCTGCTCTGTTTAGGTTCCTGCACTGTAGTATTTCTGAAGCCCCAGCTGGCCTGCTCCTCTGCTTCCTTGTCTTCTAACACTTGCATGGGAAACAGAGGAAACAAGAGGTTAATTCCCTTCTTACCTGTGACATAGGTAGGATCTCTTTACTTTCATATCACTTTAACTTCTCCTTAACTTCTGAGTTCGGGGGACCAAATAAGAAATGGAAATTGTTTAGTGTGACTGATTCTCCCTCTTTCAGGAATGTATGCAATCAGCACATCCTTGATTAGTAAACATATGGCATCCAAAAAAATTGGATTTCTTGGTATCAAAGAAAAATGCCTCTAAGGGTTTGAAGATTTGCTGTAATTTTAATCATTCTACCTTTTGTAGTCTTTCTTGAGATAAATTTTAAAAGAAAATACGTGTCACTTTTGGAACAAAAAATGGTTAGAAGCAGAAGTGAGGTTTTTCTCTATTTATGAAAATTCCTCTAATGTTTGGAGCTGGAATCTTCAATTACAGGAATGTGCATTAACACATATGTGTGGTTTGCTCTTTGTTACATAACAATTGTAGCAGATTTTTTTAATTTCAAGCCTTTACCACAGCAGGTCATTAATTTCCAAAACCTTGAACAAAGCAGCAGGCACTTGAGGTTTGGTTTGAGGTAGGCCTGGACTTCCACCAGGCGATCTGATCTGCTACTACTGGACACACAGTTCCAGAATAATGCTAAAAATGGTTCAGTGCCTGAAGTGTCAGCTTGGTGGGAATTTGTTGAGTTTTTGGTTGATTTGAGTTGGATTTTTTTTTTTTTCTGATGAAGGGGTAAAACTCCACATGATCTCATTAGAGCAGACAACAACACTTTACTACTGCAAAACCCAGGAATTTTGTTTATTTGTGACACTACTTCAAAAATATTTGGCTAGCTTTATAGAAGCCTATTTGGGGATTTGCTTAGTTCATTAAAGAAGTGTTGGCATTATTTTTTGGAACACCTTTTGTAAGAAAGGGAGTAAAACACAGCTGAGAGATGAATGAAAGAAATGGGAGAGGAGCAGGTGTCTTAAGGTGTAATCAAGGAGAATTGTGGGAGCACTAGGAGCTGGTAAAGAGGGAAAGGAGTGATTACTGTCGCGCTGCAGTTGCTTTCCCCATCCTGTGACCGTAGCGCCTGTGGGATAATGCAGAGGCAGGGGTGTGGGTATAACCAGTGAGCGTGGAATGGGTGCATGTGCTACTGTGAGGTGATTTTTCTGGGGGATTTTTGGCAGAGGAGAGACGGTGTGGTGGCAGAGGTACCTGTCTGTTGGAATGATTAAACGATACGGGATTCCCTCGCTGCTGGCACCTCAAGTACGTTCTCATGCGCCTGTTGGACATGTTCCCGAGGCTGGGCCCTGCGGAGTCCCCTTCGCACCAACGAGACGCGCTCATCCTCCCCGCTCACCGTCCCCAGAGCGCCGTGCAGGTGCGGGCGAGGCCTGCAGAGCCGCAATGTCCAAAAGGGCCTGGAAAGCCTCCCGGCCGCGTGAGGTCACGGCGCACGGGAGAGCCCCGGGTCCCTCCCCCGCGCGGGCGGGGCCGGGGCGGCCGAGGCAGCGCGCCCGGAGCGCCGCCTGTCCCTCCGCAGGCGGCGGCGGCCCCGGCGGGTC
>VYXD01013591.1:51554-81001 GCA_013397195.1 Hylia prasina
GCAGAGCTCGGCGGGACAGCCCTTCCCCGCCCGCGGGGCCGGACGGGCGCCTCGGACCGCAGGAACCAGGTGCGGGGCCGGGAGCGTGTGCGCGGCGCCTTAATGGCATCGGAGGGGGTTTGGTTTTGTTCATTTTTAAATTTCTTTTTTTTTTTAGGAAGGAAAAGCGCGTGTTTGTCGGCGGCCGCGGAGCCGGGCCCGTCCGTGGCGCGGCGCGAGCCGGGCCGGGCGCGCTGGGTTTGACATACATGGGCACAGGAGGGAGCGCTCGGGGCGGGGGACGCGGCCGGGGGGAGCAGCCCCGGGCTGGCCGCAGGTCTCGGGGCTTGCGGAGCGGCCACCCCGGGCCGGCAGTGACCTCNNNCCCGGCAGTGCCCTCCGGCCGGCCCCTGGCGCTCGCAGACAGGGCTGCTCGCCCACTCGTCTCGTTTAGCCTCCTTTAGAAGTGCCGGTTTGCCGCGGCTCTTTTTTGGTTAATTGTGTAGCGAGGCCCTCGGAACGATCCGTTACTTGGGTTTGGTTTCCAGAACGGGATTGTGGAGGCTCTGACAAAAGCAGGCAGTTCACTCGCTGTTGGGATTTGGTGTGTTTACATAGGAAGAGATGGGAGGGAGAGTAGCCACAGGATAATTTCCTGGCCTTAAATCACTACGAGTAAGATAAAGTTGCTTTATAGGCACCACACTGACTGAACGGGCATATGGCTTTACAAAGATGGTCGTCAAGGACCTAACTTGAAATAACCAGGCTTTGTGCTTAGGCTAGCAGAGTTCCTAGAAGTTTGTAGCTTCTTGGAGTATTGTTCTTGGCTGCAAGTAAACTGCTGACCTCAAAATAAATACTTCAACCAGTGCTTCCTGAGAATTTCAATCTCAGCACTTGCTCCCGAGGGCACCTGACAAACCTTTTTTGTGATCTCACAGTCACTTTTATCCTTGAATTAAGCGTGTACTTCCTTGACAAAGAGAAATATATAATTTACAGTTTCAAGTATACAGGTCATACAAACGGAGAGCACATTCCAGACCACAAAATCTCTACTTGGCTGAAGAGCAGAACTTTAGGCAGCATCTGTGCCCATCTTTATTATCTGGACTGTTTTGTTTATGTGTACCGACGCGCTCCTAACTACCTGTTTGTGCCGAGCTTCCAAAATCCAGCTGGCTGGGCAGTAGCTTGTGGTCTGCTTCATGCATGAAAGGGGACTTGTCACTCCTTTGCCTTGCTGTGGCAGGAATAAAAACAGTGCTGCATCAGAAGCTCTGGGAAAGCCACTTTTGTCACATTAGCACCTTGTGTGCTTCACCTCTGTAAAGTTTGCTTTTCCAGCAAAGATAAAACAAATAGTTGTTGCAGGAAGGAGGAGGCAGGAAGCAGTGCATTCATACACTGTGCGCATTGTCTGCTTCATTTCATGCTTTTGGAGAGCCTTATATTGCTTTTCTCTTGCAAGAAGTTGTGCTTACCATTCGTGGAATTAATAATTAAGCTGAGGAGTTCTACTAGAACATAATTTTCAGTGGCCAGGTGTATAACTAAGCAAATAAGGGAGTCAGCGTTGCTGGCAGTGGCACTGGTGAAAGACACACACCAGGGTGTGTGTTTTGGTTTGGCCACCAGCAGAAGCACAGTGAGGAAGCCACCATTCTTTTCCTTGTAAAAGGCAGAGCAGCTGATCCTTCCTGGCTGTTTGAAGGAAGAAATTGCTGTGTGCCTCCACCCGCAGCAAGGGATGTATTTTGAAGAAACTAATTGCATGTTGGCAAAGCAAAATCTGTCACACTAGGCCCTTATGAATGTTGTACTATGGAAATTAGTTACGTGAAATAATAAGGGGATGAGCAGAAATACTACTGGGATGGAATGTAGAACTATCCGTAAAGAGGATAATAAAATGTAAAAGCATCTCACATCAAAGCAGTGACTGGATCCTGTTAGACTTGTTGATCCTGGCATAATTTGTTAAAAGTTTCCTGAGACATGCACCTACGGTATGTTCAGTGATAGTTACATGTTGGAGTCCAGGGCATCCCTTTGGTCGCCCTGGAAGGTCAGGGACCTCAGCAGAGATGTCTGAGCAAGAAGGTTTGGTACCTGTACGGGGGGGTCTGGGATCTGTACAGTGGGGTTGGAGACACTGGCACAGAGCCCAGGAAGACACTGGCTTTGACTACAGTCCATGGGAAAAGCTTCCAACACTAAGAGAGGATTTGCAAGTCACAAAGGTGTAAAAAGCAGTTGTGTAGTTCATCACAGGGTGAAAAATTCTGTAGGTTTGAGTTTTTAGAATGGAAGTGAATTAGGACAAGATAGAGGATTTGAGGCGGTGCCCTGAGTTGTTGTTCTTTGTCTCCATCTTCTGCTGTGATGGTGGCACTTTTGGATTAGTTTAGAGTAGAAACCGACTGTCTAACATAGGTGATAGGTATTGGTATTGTAAATATAGTAACACATAGTCCTCAGTATAAAGAGTTAACGCTGCCCCAAGGTCAGGGAGTCGGGCACTCTGCAGTGACCTGAGCAGTGACAAGAACCCAAGCAGAGCAATGTACCAGATAAAAAAGAATAAACAACCTTGAAAACCAGAGCTGACGAATCTCGACTTCTTCGGTATCACAGGGCTTGGGAAAAGACTTTTCTAATATCTCGGGGGTCATTGCAACCCAAAAGAAACCCGAGACTTATAGATTTGAGAAAACTGGCTCCAGCCTGTCATCTTTGGACTTTCAATTTATCATAGGTCTGGTTTGTGATAGAGGCAAACCTGGCTTTTGGTACTGAAACAAACTGTTAATGTCACCTGATACTACCGGGAAAATGTAAAATTTTGGCAGAAGAATTCAGTCCAAGTGTTGTTACTACAACTGATTATATTTTTGTCTCAGATACCTTAGTAGGTTTTAGTCATTTCAGTAAAACAAACACCCAGTGCAAAATATCTGAACTTTTCATGGTGTGTTTGTTACCACAGTTCAGTTTTTCTGACCAAGTGTTTCATTAAACTTCACTTTAAGCAAAATAACTTCAGAATTACTTCAGAAGCTACTTTTACATCCTCATCTGCTTTTAACTTGTGGGGAAAGACTCATATCATATATGAAATTGCTAGTGAGATTAATAGGCTTCTCTCTAGCTCAGGAAGAATTGTTTCCGTGAGTATAGTTAAGCTTTGAAACACACTGCCCAAGGAGGTGTGGAGTGTCAGTCCCTGGAGGGGTTCAAGAAATCCCTCAGTGCCAGGGTTTAGTTGAAGGTGGTGTCTGCTCAGAGGTTGGACTTGATGATTTTGGAGGTCTTTTCCAACCGTAGTGATTCCACAATTCTAATCCTGGTGATCGTGGTCAGAGGGAGTAAGCTTTAGCAGAGGCTGCCAAGCAATGAAAGGTGATTCTGTGATGTGCCTCCCTCCCCCTGCAGTGCCAAGTCCTCCCTTCTTTAGGTTGAAACTGTGAGTTTCCCATCCTCCATATAAATAATTCACCAAGAATCGAGTGGTTGAAATAATTTGATTTCTAAAGTTCTCCCACCTCGTCATTTGATGAAACCTTCGGCGCTGCCCTTTTTGTGGGGTTGCACAAAGGGATCTGAATGACAAGTTCTCAAGTGTTCCTGTGATTTGTATAGCTGATGTGGGTCTCTAATGATTTATTAGATGGTTATTCAAAAATTGTTCATGGAATTCATGAAAATAGTCAGTGAAGCAAAATACATGTGCTGCTGAAGTGGTTGAAGCAGGTTTGCCTACTAGCATGTGCTTGAATGATGTGACTAATTAAAATAAGTGTACACTTTGTTCTTTTATTTTGTGCTTATTGTGTTTATTTCTGGGCATCAAAGAATACATTTTATGTCTGGCATTTTGTTAGCAGAACCATTTCACTGTAGTGCTATTGTATAAATCAGTTTGCTTTAGTCTGATAGCAAAACAGGTTGTAAAGGTACAGTTTAGTGGAGATACACTGTGTTGCTAGGAATTGCAAACTATAGATGAGTAAATTCATAAATGATCTGATTATCACATTTTTTGGGTGAATTTAAGGCAGGTGTTCTCATTAGTTCTTATGAATTCATGGAGTGTTTTAATAGCAGCGTCTAAAAATTATTCAAAGCATTACCAGAAGTCTCAGCATTGACAATTTCCCCAGCCCTAAAGGGATTAAAAATGTTATCCTTACAAAGCTGCTGCCTGTATTTTAGTTGTGCATAACAGCATGTGTTGGTTTTTATACTGTATATAACAATATGGTTGGTTTTTTTGTCTGGGGTTTTTGTTTCTAAACTGGAGACCTCTTACGAAACTGAAACCCACCTCTCTGTGCTATGGCATGTGCTTCATTTAACCATGAAACCTTTGGTAGAAATTGAGTCACAGGTTGCAGTTTTCTATGGAGAAGCCACGAAAACAACAAACTGAGAAATTAAATACAATGAAAATAAATAACATCATGGTGAATCAATCATGTATTGTGGATTCCTCCCCCCCATTGCTTGTTGTACTGAAAAATTGATGAGTTATGAACACAAATAGGTGGAAGAGTGCAGGTGTCATAACTTACTGCCTTAGTTAATTGTTCAAATAGTGTGGAGATTGACAATCTAATGTAGTTTTTGCAATAAAATGCTAGAACTCTTGTAGAGAAGAAAGTTAGGATAGTAATTGGGATTATTTTTTATTGTTTTGCAGAATCTCTGCTCTAAGTGCATGCTCTGCATTTAAATTAATTCTCTGGGGAATAATTTTTATTACATTTGCAATACTTCATCTGTTAAAACAATAGATTTAAGCATAACTTACCTTGTTTAAAAATGGAATGTACTGTCAAGTTTCAAACTGAGCATTGAAAGGAAAGTATGGTAGAAGTTCAACACACAGGCTCCAATTAAGTTGTGAAGAGCTGGATGATTTTATCTGCTCCCTGAAGCACTTCTGTTATTTATGTGATGCTGTTCCTTGACAAAAGGGAACACACATGCAGTCCAAGTAAAAATAAGACCTGAATATTGTCTAGAAAGCCTCACAACATAAACAGTGTTTGTATCAAAAATTAGAATGCATTCCACCTATATTAACAGACTTTGCTTTCAGAAGAAATTGGTAATAACATCCCTCCCTTTCCCTCAGAAAAAAATTACTTGCTGACTATTTATTTGCAGAGCTTCAAACCATTCTTTCTGAAGTCCTATTACTTGTGATCCTACTGTCTTGTAATCCTATTGTGATCAGGGGTGTTTTGGTCAGAGATCTCATATACAAACTTTGCTCCTCGGCCATCCACTCTGCTTTTCCATCTCTACTGCTGTTGTCCCAGAGGATTGCTGCAGTCTTGGTGGTTCTAAAATTCATCTTCCATTTATCTTGACATGCTGCACGTGGCATGTTTGTACAGCCTTGTCTTTCTGCAGGAAGTACCTCCTGTTAGGATGTGGTCTGTTAGGAAACGTGGAAGAACCGTAATAAAGATGGCTTTGGAGGCTGATTTCTGTTCTCATGTGCATGCCATCTCAGCTCATGGAGTTCAGTGATTGAAAGATGATCGTTGGCAATTCAATTCATGCTTTATTTCTCCCACACCCTCAAAACTCTGAAACCCAGTGAGTAAAATCATTGAAGGTCAGTGAATTCTTTTATCGACACAGCGTGCCACTCGTGAACAGGTTCTTTGTAGCGTACCATGGAACAAAACCGTTTGAATGCGGTTGTGTTGGAATTAACAAGTGAAATAATTTATTTGGAAGGCCTTGTTGAGTTCTGCTGAAACTAAAGATGCCATTTTGGGGTACCCAACACTGTTATGGTATGTTAAAACCAAACCCCAGAGTGATGTTAAGCCTAGGGCTTTTATCTGAACACGTGTTTTGCCTGAATAGTAGCTCTAGGCCTGTTCGTGACAGCAGAACAGGTGTGACCTGGGTAAAACCTTTCAGATCTCATGCTATGTTCTTTTACTCTCCCGCCCTCCTTGTTTTTCCTTCCCCTTTATCTTCCCTTTCACACTTCGCACTTGAAGTCCAGCTCCCACGTGATAAGCCCCAGAAAGCGGGCCAGGAAGGACCTGTTAAATTTGGTTTTGAGTGTGGCTCTTTTGGGAGGACAAGGAACTTTGTGGAGGTGTTCCAGGTAGGGAAGCACAGGGTGAGGTGAGATGAGATCTCGAGCCCTTTGAGTTCCAAAAGGGCATCATCCACCAGGCGGTGTGTTGCCTAATATTTTCTTTTTGTTTAGCTTCCAAATGCATTTTCCAAGTCTTGGATTGCCCCTTTCAGATAAGAGAGATTCCTTAAAACGAGTTGGGTCTCATTCTGCCCAATTCAGACAGCCTCTCCTGCCGCCTGGAATAAATTATATCCCATGACTAAGACAGTGCAGCAACAATGAGTCTTGCACTTCTGAGTGCCTCGCTACGCCCTGCTGACACGCTGAGCAGAAGTTCTGGCAGAACAGTCCTTCAGCAGCAATTTAAGTAAAAATGCTGTGAGATGGAAAAAGGGCTTCAGTCAGGTAATTGGACAGAGAAGAGTGTTTACAGCCACGCCATGGCCACTCAGTTTACCTGCACGGGTAATTGTCAGTTCTCTTGGAGAGAATTACAAATTTGTTTGCTGCTCCACCCCTGCAGTCGTTTGTCTTGTTTAGTAAAAGGGCAATTAGTTTACTACCGAGTGGCAAGTGAAAATTAGGGTTACACGGTCACTGCATGTTTCTTAAAGCTCTCGGTCTAAAGTTAATTGAGATATGTGTTTTGTCTTTGTTTTAAAAAGCAGATCTGTAGGGGAGGCAAAAACCTGCTGGCAAATGGTGGTCAGGATTCACTGGATTAGTGTCTGGTGAGATGTCCAAGTGGTATAAAGCATGTAAATGAAATTCATAATTTATATGGCTATAAATGATATTAAAATCTAGACTGGAATGTGGAGTAAGCATTAGTTTGTGCTTCTAACATTCGCTATGTGTTCCAGGAAGCAGACAGAGCCTTTCCAGAGTCACTGGGGCACAAGGGTGGGGTTCCCACTGTGGAGCTCTGATAAGGGAGATTAGTCACTGGATGTGAAAGAGATAAGGGCTGAGGAGGTGATGTTATCCCCTTATAAAATAATCCACTTGTGATTTCAGACACGTTCAGTGTTTCAAGCTTGTCTTGCAATAAAACACCAAATAAGAAGTTACAAAGAATAGTTGTGACTCCCATCTTTATGGGAAGACGTGCACTGGGAGAACCAGGGTTTAAAGAGGTGGTTTCCCCTTGCTCAGGAGATCAGATGGGATCATTATAATGTTTAGGCTTTAACTAAGTAGTATTTTTCTCTTTTCATATTTTCCTTTTCTTGTTTGTTTTGTTTTTTGGTTTTTACTTTGGCTTGGTTTTGAACTATACGGCTAAACTCTATTTGGCATCTGAGTAACTACTTATAAAAGAAAATTACTAGGAATTTGGAATATATAATTGTTTCTATTTTTTTTTTCTTTGCTTGCATAATTATCGATTTCATAAATTAGCTGCCTCACAGCTTTTAGTAGGAGAACTTACTAAATGTATATCAGGGATTTTCTTTGCCACTTGTTAGGTTAAAATACTGGCATTTTGACATAGCCTTGACCATCTTAATTGAAAAAAATGCTTAAATGTGGAGTAAGGCAGCATCTTGTGCACCTGGTTTGCAAGAGGATTTACACTTTACAATTATGAATGTGAGTTTTCAGTGTCATGTACTATTAGTGACTTAATTCACTAAAAGAAAGTTCTTTGACTTTGCTATCAAGCCCTCAGAAACACTTTGGTGTACTATGATAGAGCATGGCAGAGTTGTTAACACACACCTGCCTCACTCATGTAAAGTGCAGCCTAATTCTTCACCTGAAAATGTTTTTCTTCCTTTTCAGAACTACAAAATTCCACTAAAGTGATAAAAGCTGGAAAACCCAGGACAAGAAAAAGCAGCAAGGTTTGTATTTTTGCCTGTAAATATTCAGTATGATAAATAGCTGATATTGCTCTAATAAAAAGGTATTTTGGAGTTCCAACCAGAACTGTTATGTTATGCCTTGGTAATAGACAATTTTGAACACAGACAAATTTAAAAAAGAGAGGGAAATTAAAATTAGGAGAGTTGCTAAATTGGTGTTGATGTGAGGGGTAAAGAAAGGCATTTTTGTTTAAAAGATCAGTGGGATTGCATAACACTGTGAAGGGGCCGCAAAGAAACAGCATCACTTGAGTGCAAGTGATTGGCTTTGGAAATCCTCTTTGCATCTTAAGTGATGAGTGTCCTTTACGTGCATAAAATCACCAGTACGACAAGAGGAGACACTTTTATTGAAACATTAAGTTCCTAAAATTTTGTACAGCCACCCCTTTTTAGATTGGTTAATAGTTGTCAAGGTTTTCCAAAAGCTAAAAGCCTTGAGCAGTAGATGCCTTTAAATCACATATGAGTAAGGCAACATTTAATCAGACAATTATTTGGTGTAAGTTCAAAACTCATTCAAAAGTTGTGTTTGTTTTCTGTTGTATTTCTTTTTTTTAAAAAAAAACCTGCTACTTTTAACAGCTCTGCTCCAGGGGCTAGTCTGGCTCTGTGAGCCATGACTGACATCTTTCCTATGTTAAAAAGGGCTAAATCAAGGAAGGAATATAAACTGTTTGTCACCTTTGCAGGCCGATGATTTGGGCGATATTGCAAGCTGGCCGACCCCGAGCGAAATAGCAAACAATGAAGTAAGTGTCCTTTGTAATCCTGAGGATTATTTTTTTCTTTAACCATGTTGTCTTATCTGTTTAATACTCTTCTCCCCCAGAATGTGCTTTGGGTGTTGTAGGGTTCCAGTAGAAGTTTTGTCAGTAGTTCAGGATACTAGTGTGTGCTTAACTGTCTGCACTGGAATTTGTTAGCAGTGTGCCACAGACTTGTACATTAAATAGTGCCTTATTTTTTAACTCCACTGCTTAAGAAGTTTCATTTACCTTTTCTGCTGTTTGCATCTGTTTGTGCACAGATGAAAAGGCCTTTGGAGTTGTAAACATGCTGCCCTCTCTTGTGGCTCAGAGCGCTTTGTGCCCGTTGTCTGAACACGATTTAGTTATTCTTAGTTATCTTATTCCTCTGATAGATTTTTCCCCTTCTGGGTTTTAAGTTAACATCTATCCTGTCAAATTATCTTCCTTTCTCTTTATCTCCAGTGATAAGTGCATAATGTGTTTCAGACCTCTCTGATGCTATTTAAACTAGGAACAGAGCAGAGATTATTGCAAATGGTGAGGTGCCATTTCACTGTGCTGTAGCTCTGCAGCAGCATCCCTGTGGTGCTTTTATTGTGCTTTTGGTCAGGGAAACCCCAACATTTGGGTCCAACGACATGCATTTTATAACTGAAAGTGTCCAAATTCATGTAGTGTCTGTAAAACAAAATAACATTTGTACTTAAACTTAGTTTATTTGTCTAGAGGAAGGCTTTGTGTTCAAGTTAATTATGGCACAGTACTGCAGTATCTACTGTATGTATTCCAGCAGGTTCAAAGCTCTCTCCACAACATAGGGAAATTCTTTCTCTTTAGCAGAAATGTCTGCAAAACTTCCCATTTTGCAGGTAGAAATTTTATCTGATCATAGAATGATTTGAGTTGAAAGGGACCTTTAAAGGTCTTCTAGTCCAGCCCCTCCCCAGCCCAAGTAGAAGGAACATCTTCCACTTGATCAAGTGAGCTTCATCCAGCATGGCCTTGAATGTTTCCCAGGATGTCCCAGGGACATCCAACCACCTCTCTCTGCCACTGTTTCACCACTCATTGTGACAAATTTCTTCCTGTACCTTGTCTGAAACTCTTTTATTTTAAAGCCATTCCCCCTTGTCCTATTGCTGCAGGCCCTGCTGAAAACTCTGTCCCCCTTTTGTAACTGCCCTTTAAGCATTGAAAGGCCATGACAGTGTCCCTGAAGCCTTGTTTTCTCCTGGCTGAACAATCCCAGCTCTCAGCTTGTCTTCATTGGACAGGTGCTTTAGCTCTCTCATCATCCTTGGCCTCCCCTGGACTCTCTCCAGCAGGTCCATATTTTCATGTTGGGGGCCCCAGAGCTGGGGGCAGCACTGCATGGGGGGGTCTCACCCGAGTGGGGCAGAGGGGCAGAATCCCCTCCCTCCCTCCCAGTATTCTGTGAGCATAGCTTTTTAAAGGTATTAAGTCTGAACAGCAGATACTAGTGAGATTATTTCTTTCTTTCCTATACAATAAATTTTCACGTCTGAAGTCGTCTTTTTGCACATGCTGCCATTTTACATCTGTTAAAAACCAAAAACTCTTACTCTAAAAATTCATTTTATGCTCTTGCCATGCTAGGAGAAAAAAAAAAACCAACTATTTAAAAAGAGACTTTACAAAACAAGACAACTCTTAAAGTTCACCCTGTTGAAGAGGCTGAGAATGGGTAATAAAAAACGAATTTTAATAGCTAAAGGAAATGTGCACCTCCTGCTATCAGCTGCTGTACTGCCAGAAATAATTACCTGTGTCTCTTACAGTGCAAGACTGTAAGTCATAGTAAGAAGCCAACAAATAGAAAAGAAAAGGAGGAGAAATCTGATCAAAAAAGCAATAATGGAGTCAAGGACAACCCGGAGGCAAAGCCAGATGGTCCAGCAGATAACACTAGTGAAGATGAAGCTCAAACTAATAACCAAAGGAAAAAAGGTGAGTGTAGGCACTGTGTGTAATGCAGTAATGCACTGTTGATACAGCTGCATCGATTCCAGTTGAGTGACTCGATAAAACTACTTCTCCTGATTTGCACTTGCTGGGTGAACACAGAATACATTGTTGTGTGCATGGGAGCCTCAGCCAGGCTGCCTCCCTCAGGGTTTGGAGCGTTCCGTTCAGTCAGGTGGGAATTCTGGGGGAAAAGCAGCTCATGCCCCATTGATGGTCCTTGGAGCTCTGAGATTTCTGGAAGATTTTGTCATGGCTGTACAAGCCATTACTGTCTCTGATATCTCTGATATCTTTGCTTCCCTAGATAGGTAGCACTGTGGTAATTGAACGTAATACATCTGTGTGTGTGTGTGTGTGTGTTACTGCATATACACATATAGCACTTCCATTTTCATGCTCTACTATTAGCTTGCACATTGTAGTGATCATTTGAAAACTAAACCAGCTTATTTGTTTCCTTTTGATCCAATCTGTTACACTAAAAATGGGAAGCAAACCTGTATCTCATTTGGTCAGGAGCTGGGACAGGATGGAGAAACAGCAGAAAGAGTTTCAAGATCAGCTGGTTTTTTTTCTTGCTTCCCTGCTGGTGTTTTTCCGGATCCTAAAGACCTTTGCTGTTCAGATTTATTAATCTTCCTGTATACATATATATATATATATTAAAAAAAACTATACCACTTTTAATTTTTTCAGTCTAAGTGGAAATCTAAAGCAAAGCGTTCCACAGATAAAATGTGTTTTTCTTTTCCCCCCAGTGCAAAGAAGACATTTTATGTACTTGCTTATATTTCTTATAATTATTCTTCACAAAAGATTGGAGCCCACAATACCAATCAATATGCTAGTTAAATAAATTGTTAGTGGATATTTTAGGCCAGCCTGCAAACATAACAAAATAAAGCTTTGCTAGTAATCTTTGATGCATGTGAATGAATTTTGAATATCTTCACATGAAAGTACAGTACCACAGCTAAATTCTCAGGAAAATTTGTATGATTTGTGATTGAAATCTTTATTGTGGTGGTTAATTCTACATGTTATTTTTTTACCTCAAAGTTTCATATACAAGTTGTGAAATTACATAGCAAGGAATTTACTGTCTGTATTTAACACTGACATAGCTGTAAATTCTTGATCATGGAGTATCTAAAAAGCCATTAAATAAAATATTTGCCTTTATTTATTATATTTGACGCTTAGGTGAGGTTACATTTCAGTTTCAGATGTTTGTGTTTACTGCATTTGTTATTTAATTATTCTTAATATCTTAAAATTTCAACACTAAGCGTCTCCCACTTTTTAAAACTTGACATTAACTGCTGCTAGTTTTTCACTGAAAATTCTATAGAGTCTTCTCAGGAGCTGAAACCTCAAGTATTAGTGTAATGAAGAGTAATACATTAACTTTTCAAGGTAACAAGCAGAAATGGGTGCCGCTTCACTTGGACGACGTGCGGTCAGACAGTCAAGACAGAGCAGGCTCTCGAATGGGCTCCAGATTTGTGCTGGAAACAAACAAGTTAATACCTCATAACAGCAGAAGGAACGAGGCAAGAAGTAAGTAGGTCTCAGTCTCTGGGTCTTGCTGTTGGTGGCAAATGAAGTGTAATGTCACATGAGCTGGCAGTTTATGTCGAGATGTAGCTCTACCTGTAGCAGGTAAAACCTGGTGTTTGTATTTGCCAGTGACCAGCAGCATATATATTCCTCTCCGTGGCACCCTACACAATCTTGTCCCACAATTTTACGATGCAGAAAGTTTGGAAAAAGCCTCAGAAGGTGTCTGCTCAGTCCTGCTCTGCTGCTATTCCCACAGCTTTTTGCTACCAGAGCAGTTGCTTGTGGAGCTACACTTTGAACTCTGCTTTGGCAGTTCTACTGATGTTGTTTTTTCCTTCGAGCTGGACTGATTTCCTCAGCTCCCTGACCTATTTCTCAGCACAGCTGTGCAGAAAACTGTACTGACACCACAACTGGTGCTGCTTCTGGTCCTCAGGTATTGTGAACACAGCTGGTTACATGGCAGAAATCTTAGGATGAGTGGAAGTTGGTTGGTTTAAGTTTCAAAATTGCAATATACACTCACAGTTTGAATGTTTGCTCATTATAGTAAGTGCTGGATGCTACTGACATGGAATTTATGAAGTCATTTTAGGACATGGATGTAAGAGTCAGATCTGGATGTTTGATGGATGGATGGGGTGGGGGGAGGATTCTTACCAGTTATCACTTCCTTCAGCGTTTTTTCTTAGGATAGTCAAACCACACACATACAGATTGTATCCTCTGTAAATTCAGAGTCTTATTTGACAGGACTTGAGTGTATGAGCATACACGTGTGGTTGTAGGGTTCACTAAAAATCATTGCTAAACCAAGATTTTTAATATGATTTTTAGTACATATCTTTAGTCAGTCCTTTGTTACAAATTTAGCAGCTCTCAATTTGATCCAGTAGGGGCTGTGTCCCCAGGCATCCCTGTGGCAAAGTGGTCTCCCTGGCATCTGACAGATTATCCAGTTACAACTTAGGGAAACTTTCAGCAAAGGTGACTGACTGAACATGGAAGTCTCTGCCAGTGTTAGGACAAGAGAAAGAAAATGAAACCCTCTCTCACACAATTCCTCTCATGAGTGAAGCGGGAATTACACCTGTCTCTAAGTTTTTGGCTGGATGAAGCCAAGGTGCCTGGAGGCTGGTTTGGACAGTTGCTGTTCAATGGGCAGAGCCAGGGGAGTGGGGAGTGGTTGACAGCTGCTGCCAGGGACAGAAGGGAGATTCCAGAGAGCCACTGCTGTGGGATCCTGTCATCAAGGGCAGGGCAAAGGGATGGAGTGCACCCTGGATCATTTGCAGATGACCCCAAGCTGAGTGCTGCAGCTGATATGCCTGAAGGACAGGATGCCACCCAGAGGGATCTGGGCAAGCTTGGGAATTGGCCCATGGGAGCCTCGTGAGGTTTAACAAGACCAAGTGCTGGTGCTGCACGTGGATGGGGGCAATCCCTGGCGTCAATCCAGGCTGGGGATGAGCAGGGGGAGAGCAGCCCTGCCCAGAAGGACTTGGAGGTGCTGCTCCAGCAGGGGCTGGACATGCCCCAGCCATGGCACTCACAGCCCAGAGAGCCAAAGGGGTCCTGGGCTGCACCAGAGCCCCGTGGGCAGCAGGGGAGGGAGGGGATTCTGCCCCTCTGCTCTGCCCTGGTGGGAGCCCCCCTGCAGTGCTGCATCAGCTCTGGGGTCCCAGCACAGGGAGGACATGGAGCTGCTGGAGTAAGTCCAGAGGAGGATGATGGGAGGGATGGAGCACCTCTCCTGTGAGGAAAGGCTGGGAGAATTGGATTTGTTTGACCTGAAAAAGCAAAGGCTTTGGGGTTACCTAGTTGTAGCCTTCAGTACCTGAAGGGAGACTGCAAGGTGGAGAGAGACTATTTAAATGGGCATGGAATGACAGGACAAGGGGAAATGGGTTTAAAATGAAAGCAAGTAGGTTTGGATTAGATATTGGGAAAAGAATTGCTCTGAGAGTGATGAGGCCCTGGCACAGGTTACCCAGAAAAGCTGTGGATGCACCATCCCTGGAAGTGTTCAAGGGCAGGTTGAATGAAGCTCTGAGCAACCTGGTCTAGTGGAAGGTGTCCCTGCCCATGACAGGAGGGGTTGGAACTGGATGGTCTTTAAGAGTCCTTCCAAGCCAAGCCATTCTGCAATTCTGTGATTCCCATCTCACTCCAGTTAGGGGTGGGAGGAGGAGGAGGAGACTGAATTGTCACGATCATTCCCTCCTGCCCCGAGCTGATCATAGGTACTGTGACCTCTGAGCCGGCATTAGAGTGTCCAGTTGCTTCAGAAGCATTTGGGATTGAGTGCCACTCCATGGCTCCCCTCCTTGCTGCCAAACCCTCCTGCCTGACTCACCCTCTGGCAGGGCTGGCAGACCTTTCCTGTTCTTCTCCTGCAGCTTCAGCTCTGACCACCTCGGCACGGCCAAGGCTGTGGGTTGCCTGGGCTCAGGCTGAGAACTCTGGTGGAATAAGGGCCTTGCAGGCACCAGGATGTTTCACTGTGATTGCAGGTATTTTGTGGGTTTTTTTTTTTCTCTTCAAGATTGGCGCCGTGACAGAGAAAAGAGGGATGACCATGACGACGTGTGCAGCGCGAGGAGTGAGGGTGGCAGCCTCCGAGGCTTCTCCAGAGGCAGAGGAAGGGGGAGAAGCAGAGGAAGAGGACGAGGCAGAGGAAACCCCAGCAGTATGCAAAGAAATGGATGCTTGGCAAAAAAATTCAAAGCTATGGCTATGATGTTGTTGTTTTCATTTTCTAATGTTGTTATTTGCACCTTCTCTTTTATGTTGAAGTGAACTTTGACTATTCAGTTGGTTATCAAGAGCTGTATGGTGAAGGAATTGACCAAGTATTTCAGCCTGAACCTAACCCTGGTGTGATTTATTACTATGGTGATGGAACAGGAGTGCAGATGTATTCTGTGGATGAAGCACTTCTCAAGGAATATATAAAACACCAAATGTAAGTAGATTGCTTAATGTATAAATATTTTAAGAGATCTAGTTAAGCTAAAATAACTCATTTCAAGCAGTGTTGAATCTTTATCATCCATGTCAAGTTGCAGATTGAGGCATTTCAGCTTAACTTTTTGAGTTAACTTTGACCATTACTAATTTGAATTTATTCACTGGTGGGCTGTCACAACAGGACACGGAATGAAGGCACAGCACACGAAGTGAGCTCCAAAGGCAGGAAAGAGAAAGTTTATCTACAACTATGGTTTTTATAGTTTCCCAGGGATTGCCTCTGGATTGGAGGGAGAAGTTGTCACCTCTCCATCCACACTGGCAGAGACAAAAGTCCATCAAAAGTCTGTCCTTGAGAGAGGAATGTAAACAAAGGTTGTTTTTCCTGCAAAGTCCTTGAAAGACTCCACTTCAACATGTAAACAAACATTTGAAAAGTTTTAGAAAAGTCAGAAAACTCCAGAGATTCTCAGAAGGCTTTAAAAATTCTCAGAAGGCTGTAGAAATTCAGGGTGACTGGAGTGGAAAGCTTGAGTACTGGGGAGAAGTTTTAAGGCAGCTGTTTCTGCATCTTGTGCTGTAGTCCTGCTCTAACTGGTAGAACTGCTTTATTTATGGTACACAGAGCCTCTTTATGTCGTCATGTAATTGAGATATGGATGTCTCTGAGCTTGTGCTTTTGAGTACTGTTGGTCTGTTTGCCTGTAAAGCTCTTCTTGGGTGATGTTTCCCCTATTTGCTCTCAATTTCACTTTGAGAAGTCTTGTTAGTTTGATGTTTTCAGTGTGTCTCACCTGAAACATGTAACTGAGAGAGAGAGAGAGTGGTTTTGCAATGATTTTTCAATAATCTGAAATGTTTACTTTCTCGTGTATACCATTAGGCAATGAGAAACCATCTGGAAGACTGATTATCACCAGGAGACAAGTCAAAAAGGGCCTGGAAAGCACTAGTTCATTTTAAAGAGACAGTTTCCACCACTGGCAGATATTTCATCCTCTGTACTTGCATTTCTCTGTGACGCCTCCGTGGTGGTTTTTGATTGCCCTTGTGTTCCGTACAGCAACTTGCTTATTTTATTCTCGCTTCTTTTGTTACAGTTGACGCAAAAAGGAAGAGAAAAGCCTCTTTAAAGGGCTGAAAGTATCTGACATGTGGCTATCAACTTCAAAACCTCTATTGCAGTCTCTTTTTTGCTCTTGCTGCCAGGCCCCTATGAGACCTGACAGTGGACATGTTACCCCCATGTCAGGATAATCGGCCTTCACTGTCCTCAGACAAGTGGGGGAGGAGCACAGCCACTCCACTGTTGGCCACATTTCTGGGCATGCAGTGTAGAATCCAGACCTGCTAAGGTAGGACATGACGATGTCCCCCTCTGCTGAGAAAAATGTCAGTTACAGCACTGGTCACATCTGACTTGTGGGTGTATTTGTATTCCCTTTTGGCACCGAGAGCTTGGCAGGTGTTGGTAGAAGACTTGGCATGGTTGGATAACCACAGCCACTGGTTGCTTGCCTGGTGTGAACCCCTAAGGCATTTGGTTATGGAGTTTGCTTTCCATGAGAGAAAGCAAACTCCTGAGCAGATTTAGAACAGAGCTTCACTAGTTTCATTCTCCCTAGACAAAATAAAAGGTATTTTTATTTATTCCCTTCTTTTATTACATTAATAATGATGGGAAACAGACTTTATTCATTAGTTACCTATTATTAGCCTCTAAATTGGGGGGGCTTTGTCTGCCTTTCATAATTTAGCTATAAAATATTAAAGTGACTCTGCCAAAGAAATATAGCTAGAATAAAGGTACACAAAATTGTTATGTCTCAGCATTCCTATTGGAGTGCAAGATAAGTCGGGATATATTAAAGAAGTGAGACTGAATCCTAGTGGATGAATAAATTTTAAAAGTTTACCTGCTTAATAGAGAAAAATCTTAGACACTGTCCAACTGAGTTGATACGTAATTACAGGAAGAAATACATTGCTATCAAGAAATTTATGCTTGTCCCAAGAACCAGCTCAGTGTACAAGAGAGTAATATTTGTATTGCATACAAAAATATGTTCTATGTTTTTAACCACATGCTGAAGTTGTCAGCTTGAAAAGTTTCAGTGCTTAGCAGCTCCTCATTCTGCAACATGTGGCAGAACTCTATTTAAGAAATCCTCTTGCTTTAGAAAATAAACAAATGAAAGTTCAAATATCAATTCAGAATAAGGAAAGGGACTCTGAGGAAAAGAAAGAAGTGAAAAGCTGGAGTGGGTGTGTGTGTTTAGGTTTGTCCCTCTACTTGGAGTAAACTTGTGCATTGTCTGCATTTATCATTAATGGTCTTTCACATTCCTTTTTCTAGAGTGATGGACATCAAGTGAGGCAGTTTGAGTCAAGTTCAGTCATTGTCCATTTCTGCTTGTGGAATTTTTAACTAGGTGAATCGTTACAGGTTTTTACCTTTACTGTATGATTGTAAAGGTAACATTAGTAAAATGTTGGTGTATGGCATTTGTGCTTGCTTATCTTCTAGACTGGGAGGGGAAAACAACGTAGTAGCTCAGAACAGTAGACAGGATATTCTTGAAAGAAACTATCTCTTTGTGCCCAGTTGTTTCACTGATCATACTTGGCTCTGAGTAAGAGTTTAATTCTCCAAAAGCCTTGTTCCCTTCTCTGTATGCTTTGATTTAATAGCAGTGTTTCCATTTGTCCTGTCTTGTCCAGCATTGAGACTTTAAATTCCTTCTGTCTTGGAGCTGAGTGTTGGTCAGAGCACTGTGCTGATATACTGCCAAGGGTCTATCCCTGCATGGGCCATGCACTTGTGAGTTGGATTCCAGGATCCTTGTGGGTCCTTTCCAGCTCAGAATTTTCTGTGTGTGATTCCGAGTGTTTCACAGAGCCAGCTTTTGCTACAAATTTCTTCAGCTGCAAAAAAATAGAGAAAGAAAGGGTATCAAAGTGCTGCTTGGGTCAGTGGTGGCATCGGAGTGCCCTGCTCTTGGAGACTTTGGCCTTGATCCCAGCTTCAGTGGAGAGACTTGTTTTATTCTTTGTTGAAAGTTGAATGATCTTTATTTACATTTGCATGTGCAGCTTTTTTCCTCAGCATTTTAATACCTTCTCATTTTCTTTTTGCACTACCTCTATTTTTGTCCTAGAATTCTGCATCCCATTAAATCTTTCCCTACCTGTGTTTTTCTGAATGTGATGAGGAATTAGTATTCCTGGGATGTACTGTGCAAAATCATGATGTGATGTGTAACCTCTGAGAAAGTCCTAGGTTTCAGTCATGTAAATTGAGGGGATTTTCCATTCTTTTTCATAGGACATTTTCTCATTCCATTGCTCTGTGTGACAGCTCATGATTTGAATTCCTTTACTTTTTGTCTTCACTAAGTATAAAACCTCTTGTCACCCGGATTATTTCCTAGAGCAGCTTCACTGTTGAAAATTTGTCTTCCTGTTTGTCCCTTGTCTCTGTGGTATTACCAGCTTCCTGAAATGTCCCTGTCCTTCAACATCATCTATTCTTTAAGACTTTTTTCCTCCTTGAACTGTTGTGCCTTTTTTGGTACAGTTTCATGCCAGATACAACATTACTGGTTTTGTTTTCTCATCTTCCCACAAGCATGCTTGATGATTCAGGGTATATATCTGTGCCTCGGCACTTAGATAGGATACTTCCAATGCACTGGAAACGGGGACAATAAAAGATGCAGTTCAGGATGAACTAGTACTGCTGTGTGGGACATAACTTACGCTCTGACTGTAAGCAGTGCTTGTCCTTCCTCTCTGTGGAGGCCAAGACAATGTTGTTCCCTTCTATCCATGTAAGTAATGAGGGAGGGGGTGGCTGAAGGAACACTGGGGTGTAGTTTTTGGTTGTGCAAACGTAACAAGGCTTTGATTTTTACCCCTCTGTGCTGTACTGAGTCATAAGTCTGTCTTAACCTGTCGAGCATGCTTGCTGCTCTCTGGGTCTTCTGATGAAGAATGGCTTTGTTGATGTCATAATACTCTGGTTTTTTAATGGAAGACTTTAACAAGGAATCTAGGTTGCTGCTTTAGGATTTTAATTAACCGTAGAATAAGCTCAGGTTTGTATGTTTCATTCTTCTTTGAGTATTATTTCAGCACAGAAAATTTGGAGAGAGACTTCTTTCTGAGGAGGAAGATGGACCAACAAGGATTTTTGCCCGTGTCACTGATCGCCAGTTTCCGCCGGATGCAAGCTCTCACTACGAATGCTGCGCTCATTTTGGAGGTAAAATCATTCAGAAAACTTTGAAAAGTTGCTTTTCTGTGCTGCCATAGCTTCAGAGCTATGAAGTTAAGAAAAATTTCTGTTTGTAATGACAAGGGTTCTGTAAAGAGGCTATAAGCAGCCAAGTTGGTGGGGGTATTTTTCTTTTTTTTGATAGTTTTTAATGTTATAATATGCTTTTCACACAGGCCCTAAAGGACAGTACAGAAGTTGAAACTGTGGATCAGAAACTAAGAAAAAAGGTTGATCCAGAAAAGTGGCCAATTCCAGGTCCTCCTCCATGCAACCTGCCTCCAACTGATTTTTCGCAGCTCATCAATTGTCCAGAATTCATACCAGGCCAAACTTTTGGCTCCCATACTGGTAAAGGATTTATTTTACAGAAACATAAGTTTAGGGCTGTCTGTCTAGCTTAGGAAATTTGCCTCCTGATACTGATTTCATAATAGAAGTTGTACTTTTGGCAATGGTTTGTTCAGCTGCTCTGCCTGCCAGCCTTGCACTTGCCAAGTCATGTGGCTGATGTGAAGTAGATGAAAATGTCTCTTGTGTGTTATGGCTGTGACCATTCTCCAGAATATGGAATGGTGGACTACAAGTCCTGTGGAATTAGTAATACTAATCTTAAACTAGTCTTAAAATCTGCTTCGTTTTTGTAGCAGCTGAAAGTTCGCTCATTATTTGGGGCATCCTTGTTTTGGATGGGAAATTCATTCACATTTTTAATAGGGAGATGTATTTGTTTGCTGACAACCCTTGGCAAGGGAACCTTGGCCTAAAATGTTGGCTGAAATTAAATGGGAAGAATGAAGATGGAGTTAGGCACCTATCCACAGAGCTAGAGAATGACACGGAGAAAACACAATCCTAATGATGCTGCTCTTTTTTTTTCTCCTCAACAACACATAATGTCTCACAGGCTGTGAAGAAACTTTCCACGGAAATAAATTCTTAGAATTGATTTTATTCTGAAATGTTGAGTGAACTGTGAAAAGCTGTCTCTTAAAAAGGTCAAAAATTCTTTGAGCAGCGCTGTGTTTATCCAGAGAGGTAGAAAAATGGTATCTGTGGTTGAAAGCAAGATGAGTGAAACAATTGAAAAACAAGCACAATAGAACCAAAACAATCCATAACAGGAACTGAACTACTGTTTTCTACTGCTAGAGTCTGCACCAAGTTCTCCAAGAGTGGGAAGCCCACTGAGTCCAAAGGAAAATGCTGAATCAAGTAATTTTCAGACAATGTCTAAAGGACTGTCTACAAGTTTGCCTGATTTGGATTCTGAACCTTGGATAGAAGTGAAGAAGAGGCATCGTGCATCCACTGTCAAGGTAAAGGTAAAATCAAAAACCTTTTTGTTATGTTTAAATAAACAGATGCAAAACCAACTTTGAGGTTACACTGTAAACCAAGGTTTAAACATCATAATATATGTGATGCTTGAGAATGCAATAAAGTTTGGAAAACCATTATTCAATATAAATATAAAACCTTTTCCAACTTAGGAGACTGTTCCTGTACCTGATCAAACACCAGATCAACACCAGCCACCCCCACCTCCGGAGGAACAAGAACAGGAAGAACTTGATTTTTTGTTTGATGAAGAGATGGAACAAAATCAGTGTCAGAAGAATAAGTTTACTGATTGGTCAGATAGCGATTCTGATTATGAAATTGATGATCAGGATGTAAACAAGATTTTAATTGTAACACAGACACCACCATATGTGAAAAAACCTCATTGTGGAGACTGCACTGGCAACCGTGTGTGCTGTGCAAAAATTACATCAGAACTTGCTAAAGTCATTAATGATGGCTTGTACTACTATGAACAGGATTTGTGGATGGATCAGAGTGAAAATGATGCTGTGATGAAGGTAATTATCTTTAATTTTTGACTTGAAAACCATGCCTGTCCAAACAGTTTCCAAATGAATTTCAGCCTTCTGCTATGTAGTTATAAAATGGTACAGGAAAGTGACAGTAATTTGCAGGTCTGCTGAATTGTCTTTACGGTTGAAAGCAAACCCAAGTTTTTCATGCCACAGACTTGACCAAAAACACTGAATGAGTATTTTTTGTAACATTTTGGAGATGGTCTAAGCTTTCCAATGTTTTCTCGTTCTGTGAGTAGTTTGTTTCATAACAACTGCAAACCCCTACCCAGAGGGGAAAGGGGGCACGTGTCAGATGAGATGATGAGAGGGAAGTAATACAGTCATTTTAAAGCGGCTTTATATTAAGGTTCTGATTGCCTTGTAGTTTGTTAGAACAACAGTTAGAATGAAGTTACCTAAACACTGAGTGGTGAGGGAAAGGGGCTTCATCTGTGCATGAAGTGAGGGAAGCAGCTTCAGGGACACATGGAGCAAGTCTGTACAAAAGCAAGATGAGAAAGGAGGAAATGGTTGTTGAGGATAAGAGCAAGAAATAAAGGTAGAATTTAGAATATGGATTAGAATGGACCAAGAAAACCAGCAAACTTGAAGAGGGCAGTGAGAAATAGCAAACTGCAAGAAGGAATATTTCCTTTTTTGTTGTTGTTGTGGACTTGACAATGATTTGATGAGATTTTTCATGCACAGCATGCACATGTCCCACCTGAGACAAGTGTGTGGGTACTTGTGTGTCAGTTCTGGCTTATTTTCTCTTCATGAAATGCATCTGTTTCTCGGGATGGTATCTATTACCCTGCTTTGCATTTACAATTTGCTTTCTCTAATTCAGCAAGAGATGGAGAATTTTAAGAAGCTAAACCTCATTAATAAGGATGACTTTGGTAGTCTTGCACCAGAAACTGCTGATCCAACCCAAGAAATTCCTCCAAGACCTCCAGGGTTAAAGAAAGGTAGGTATGAAAGTATTTGGTTTTTTTTTAAATCTCTGCAATAAGGAACAAATCTGTAGGTGCTCTGACTCTGCCTGTGCAGTATTTTAATTTTGGTCAGCAGTCTGAGGGGGTTTTTCTTTGCTAATTTTTCAAACTGTGAACTGTTCCTGGGTAGCGTGGTTTCAGTTGAGTGACACGAAGCTGGCACTTGTTCTGCTTTGTTGTCACTCTCCACCAGCACCAGGTGCTCTTTGTGTGACTTGGAATTTACAATGTGTAAAGTTAAACTGTAGCTGTGAAACATTTTATAGAAACTAGCATTTTTTATGGGCTACAGGGATGGAAGGAAATGAGATTAGAATTTACTACTTGTATCATACGAGCAGTCAAGATGTCCAAATCTCTCTTGTGGTATTTCTGGTACAGTGGTGCTATTAGCATTTACTGGGTTACATGCTAATAGCATGTGTAAAGTAGCTCAGTAAAACCACCTCCCTTTCTCCTTCGTGCCTCCATATTTAGCAGAGGAGCTGGCCTGTAATTTCCTAAGCACTGAAGTACCTGGAACAGCAGGAATGGCTCGATCGCTGCCAACAGCAGTCCCAGATTCCCCCCGTTTCCACCCTGGCTTCATCCCACGAACACCTCGCACCCCAAGGCTCCAGGATCCCAACAAAACACCCAGGTTCTACCCTGTTGTTAAAGAAGCACGATCCTTTGATGTAAAGGTAAATGGAAAAACATATTTTAAGAAAAAACAACACAAACAGCAAAGGCCTATAAAACTCATGTTTGTGCATAGCGTTTAACAAGAATTAAAAGGCAAAATGCTTGTACTCCTATTGCTTAACTCCAAAATATTCACCATATTCACTTTTTTATATGAAATGCTTTTCGAGTCTTCTTCCTTGAAAGTCTTTACTAGAAGTGTAGTGCCTAAGATTTTTGATTAGTTACATAAGACTAATCTTCAGGTTATGAAACTGTGGTCTTGTGACTTTATAACTTGTTAGATAACAGAATAGAAAACTTTCAGATCTCTGTTTTAAAAGGGAAAGAGTGAGTGAAGTCAAATTAGGCAAATCCTTTATTTACTTTCTTAGACTCGAAGAAAAAGAAAAACGCGCCACAGTACAAATCCTCCCTTAGAATGCCATGTTGGTTGGGTGATGGATTGCAGAGACCACAGGCCAAGAACTTCCTCTGTGAGGTAAATGTTGTTGCTCTTATTCAAAATTTATTTGCAGGTAGTTCTCACTACTAATGGAGAAGCAGCCTAAAAAAGGCAGTTTATAAATACAATGGAAGCAAGAAAAGAATGAACAAAAAAGACAAAAATCTGGAATACAGAGCTGTCTGGAAACCAGCTAGGCAGATGGGAGTTCGGAGTGTTGTTTGCTCCATGATACAGCAGCAGTAATGTTGCTTGAGGCACTGATGTTCACTTCAGTGGTCATTTAAAATCAAGCAGGACAGTAAAGTTTAATTATCATTGTCCAAAACTGTTTTATTTTTGACATATTAGCACCAAATCTGATTTTCTTGAGGTCCACCCAAACCCAGGTGACCGTATTTCAGCTCTTGCATAGGTCAGGGTGGGTGAAAACTGAATCTGCAGAAAAGCTCTGTGTACAGGACAGAAATATGTTGGGTTTTTTTTCTTCAGCAGTTCCAATGCCTCACCTTCAGAAGGAGCTCCACTGGCAGGTTATGGCTGTACTCCAAATTCTCTTCCCAAATTCCAGCACCCATCTCACAAACTGTTAAAGGAAAATGGCTTTACTCAACAGGTGTACCACAAATACCGGCGGAGGTGTTTAACAGGTAAGCTGTTCCATGCACTTGCTAAACTTTTTAGAAGTTTCCAGGTGTTGTCTGATACCAGTTTTCTTCCTATTGTTCCTCATCCCTTGGGAAAGGCAAGCAAAATTTATTTGGTGCCTCTGTTTTAGGAACCCTGCTTTCCATTTAACTTTACATTCCCTGACAAAAAAAATCACCCTTAAATTTGAACTGAAGTTAGCAGAAGATCTAGTGTGGTTTTTTACTAAAAGGCAAGGCACTTTAAAATATTCTGGTGAAAAATTAAAACAGTGGTTTTGTTCTTCCCTTACTTTTTTTTTCTTCCAGAGAGGAAACGGTTGGGAATTGGCCAGTCCCAAGAAATGAACACACTTTTTCGTTTCTGGTCCTTTTTTCTGAGAGATCACTTCAACAAGAAAATGTATGAAGAATTCAAACAGCTTGCTCTAGAGGATGCAAAAGAACACTACAGGTATTTTTTCCTGAGGCCTTACCATTCCTTTTCATGACTGTGAAGTTTACATACAACTGCAGTGAACTGTACTGCCTTCGATTTTTTTGTAAATATTTAAAATAGCAGTGTGCATAAGTTAGTTTAATAACAAATATCAGTATATAATTGTGCTTTGCAGATGAATAGCTGACTGTGCAGCATTTTGTGACCTGTAATCAGTTCTGAATTTTACAAAATCCTGTAACTTGTGACCATGATGAGTCAGTTCTGTACTAACCCTCCTCAGATTCTTCCTTCTGCAGGTGAAGACATTCTTGACCTCATTTTACTTGTTAAAACTGCTTCTTGCCTTACAAAAATACCAGAAAAATGACCACAAAGGAAACTACCCTTCAGTTCTTGGATAGAATTCCCTTCCTTCCACCCAGTTCCTGCCCCTCTATTTCTCTGAGCCAAAGAGACAAGGTGGATTTTTGTACCTCTCTATTCTGTTCCAGGTACGGCTTGGAATGCTTGTTCAGATTTTACAGCTACGGCCTGGAAAAGAAATTCAGGGAAGAAATATTCGAGGATTTCCAGCAAGAAACAAAGAGGGACTATGAAGCTGGTAATTATCACAGCCCTGTCACTGCTCACACTGTGGTAATATTAGTTGAAGATTAACCCAATTCCTTGGCAATGACTTGTTAACTAACCAAGAACAGTTTTTATTCATACTCTTTTTATCTTCAGTTCTCTTAAAAATATAGTTACCAGTGAATAATTAAGTTTATAATCAAATTTGACCTTTGTAAAGTGGTAAAATTATCTTTTTCTGTTACTAGGTCAGCTGTATGGACTGGAAAAATTTTGGGCTTACCTAAAATACTCTCAGCACAAGACTCCAGCAGTTGACCCCAAACTGCACGAATACCTGAGTCAATTTAAGAGACTGGAGGACTTCAGGGTGGATGTAAGTTTCAACGCCTATTTTAAATAATATTTGGGGTACTAATATTTTCACTGCAAGGTAATCTGAGAGCATTGATTTCACGAGAAGGCAGCCTGATAAATTCCAAGGGCCTAATAATTTCAGTCCTAGGAGTGTGTGGTGAGCAAACACCTAACAGGTTGCCCATGTTTATTTTCAGCCTCCCATTGGTGAAGAATGTGGCAGGAGAGCAGGTGAGGGTTCAGGTCATTGCAGACATCAGTCCAACTCTTCTAAAACCCTTTCCAGCACCAAAGCTGCTGCTGCCTGCCAGTCCCGGGTGCTGGGAAGCGTTTCCTGGGGCAACACCGTGCCAGCCTCCGCAGGCCGTAGCAATGCTGCCACAAAATCCATAGACAGTGATGGCCCAGAAAAATAGACTTGGGATGAGCTCCTGCCCTCGAGAATCAACTTTGGCATCGCTCCCCTGACCTGGAGATCTTCAAGGCGAGGCAGTCTCTACCATGTGATTAAAAATGTATGGAAAGACAAAGGATGGGATTCTCTTTTGCACGGGATATAGTTCCAAAACACTTGCCCTAGGAGAGTTGCTCTATGGGATCATTGGAAGGATCCTAGGGAAGATTCTTTGGCTTCAGTATTGCTTTCCTCAAGCTTTTGTTTACAAAGAACTGCATTCCTTGCATATGCAAAAAATACTTCGAGGGATGCCTTACATTTCAGCTCAGATTTCTTAAAAAAAGGTATGATATATACCCACGTTATTTACTGTGCTTTCCTTACCCATATTTCCCCGTTACTTGTATTTTACCAAAGCAAAAAAGATTACTTTATCTGTAGAATTTTAAATGGAAAGGAAGGATCTATGTGACTGGTTTGTGTTCAAGGCTAACTATCAAAAAGTATGTTTTTCTGTAAAAGCACACTCGAGAACATGCAGCTGTATATGAAACTGCATTTCTGGATACTATTTAAAGATATAGTTTCTATTTTTTCCAGGGTCTCTATAGTTAGTATTTTATTAAGTATGGAGTTTGAATGGACATAACTGGGATAGTTTTGCAGATTATTTCTTTCAGTGCTGATTCTTTAATAACTCAAGCACCAGAAAACTACAGGGGAAAATTGAGCTTTTGATTTCATAGTGTCTTAAATCAACATTCAGTACCTACAGTTTGTGCAGATTGTTAAAACAACCAATATTAATACTCTGGGCTTGAGAGGTGTCTTCATTTGAATTCTCTTGATTATGAAGTCTAGCAGGAGAGGCATAATTTTGAATTTTTTTTTTCCATATTTCAAGTAATAATTAGTTTGGAGGCAAACGAAGTATTCCTTGTAAATTTTAATTTTTATTTGCTTTGTTTTGCAATATCTGAATGAAGTTCTGCTTAAATTTTGCTCGCTAAGCCTAAATGATTTCAAACAGGTCTAAAGACAATTTCACTGAATGTAAGTTATTCAAATACAAATCCATTTTTGTAGCTGAAAGAGGGGGATGTTTATAACCTGTCATGTCTTACTAACTTCATTACTTTGTTTTTAACGACTCAAGAACCAAGTGAATAACTACTCTTCCAGGGGTAGGTGAGAGGAATTCCAGCTTTTCATTAGTTAACTGCAGAATTACTTCAGTTCACTTTCAAAGTTCTAAAGTGATGTCTAGCACACATGCCTTAAACTGACTGCACAGCCATGGATGGAGCTTTAAACTAACAGCTCTCAGAGGTTATAATGAATCTGTCCATTTTTCAGTCATTGTCCAGTGAATCTCACTGAAACAAATGGTGGATGTTTGCTTTGGAAGGAGTGGATGGTAGCAGTGACTGTCCCCACACTTTATACCATTTCAGCACAAAATGCAGCCTTTTGTCAGTGGCCTGTTCTAAATAAATTTAAATGAATGCATACCAAGATTTGAAGTAAATATCCTATAACTATGCTGAAGTGACACATCTCAATCCTGTGTTTGATCCATGCCTTTTGCTACCCATGAAAATGATGCAAATGTAAATTTGGATTGAAACTGTATATACGAGTAATAAATTTAAGATATTTTAATTTTTCATTGGAAAATGTGCAGATTAAACTTTCAGTGTGTGTAATTTTGTGATATCTTGAAAAATTTTATAAAAATGACAAAAAAGCCTAGTAGTGTTGTATATCAAGTTTTTGCCCCCCAAAGAGTGAAGAAAAACAACTTGAAAGAATGTAAGGCTGTAGATTTGCACAGGAATTTCTGCTGCAGTGAGGTGTTGGGGAAACCCAGCCTGGTAAAGGTGGAAGTGTTTCTTGGAATGCAAGCCAGCTTTCTTCAAAGGAAGAATATTGATTTATTTTTGTCATATGATTGGGTGTTTGTGAAAAATAGGACAGGTGAATGATAAACATGGGGCAAGGCAAGGAGAGTGAATACTTCACCTGCTGGCCTCTAGAGCTGCTCGGTGTCCTTTTAGTGAGCTGGACAAAAACACCAGCTACGTCCATCCACAGCACTGGCTGCCTCTCAGGAATGCCCCTTTCACTTCCCACGGGCTCTAATCTTCCCTCTCTTCCCTTGCAGACAGTGGAAAAAACCATCCTTGCACTGCTGATGGTTTCACTGTCTGGGTTCAAGTGGTTCATCACCTCTCAGTAACTGATGGACCTTGCTGCAGGGCCAGAACTCTGAACATGCACAGTTGTGTATCTAATATCCCTTCCCAAGCCTTTTAGGTCCATTTATTCCAATCTTAACTATGTCTTAAGACTGGTTGTGTTCTAACAGTGGTCTATGGCTTTGCAAGTCTTAGACCTTGTCTAAAAATTCTCCCGTGTGCTTGCTGAAGAATTTCTAGGTTTGTCTTGATTTCTCCTGTCGACAAATAACCATACAAACCCTTCAAAACATTACCCTGCCTAAAACCAGATTTTTGTCATGCTCACAATACTGGATTCTAACAGCTTTTTTAGATGGAAAAAAGCTGGCTCTTGTTCCTGTTGGAGACCAGATGTTTTCCTACACTGAGCAGCAGTAGCCTGCCTGTGTTTTAACAGGGATTTGGATTTCTGTGGGAGATAAAGCCTCAGAAGTGAATGGAAAAGAGTATTCATGGCAGGGTCCATGCTGCAGCCTTTGCTTCAGGCACTGCTGAGGTGACAAACGACACTCCCTAGGCTCCAGGCTGAGAGGACACTTAAGAGTGGCTGAGGATCTCTTCCTGACAAATCCCGCAGCTACACCAGGCACGACCTGTCACCTCAAGAGCTTTCTTCTCTGCTGTCTTCAGCCTCTGTGCTTTTGGGATTTCAGGTAAACAACCCTTCACCTGCATTTCAGCCAACCCTGGCACACAGGTTCTGTCAAAGCAAGCTTAAACCCCATCTGTGAGCACCTGTTAAGCAACATTCACCTTTAATCATAAATTAGAAGCCAGGAGAAGGATTTGCTTTCCATCTGTGTGCACGGCCAGAGTTACATTATTATTCCCATTAAGGGGGAAAGGAATAAATAGCCAAATCTTTGGTACTATTCCATACAGAGGAATAGTACCTCTTATATTAGAAAAGTCTTTTCACCAACTCTTACTGTATCGTCAAACAGATTATTGTCAAAGAGACTCAAACAAAGCCTATGAAAAGTTTAACTCCTCCCTGCCCTTTACAGCAAAGACAGTAAAATCAAACTGATTTTGCAGGAAGAAAAAGAAGTTAGAAAATAGCTCAGAACTGAGATTCTGAAACAACATCCATGGCAGAGTGCCAAACTGATTTTATATGCTGTGTTCAACTCTGAATGATACAAAATTTAAGCCTTAGTCAAGGAAAAGTAGATCTAGCTCAATAAAAAGATATAAACAAGTACAAGCATGTGAGATAATTCTGTAGTCCTTACTGAAAATTCAAAATGTTCAGATCAAGTAACAACATGGTACTTTTTTTTTTTTTTTTTT
>VYXD01013591.1:81046-96075 GCA_013397195.1 Hylia prasina
GGAAGTTTGAAAATGCATCTCCTGCCAAAATGAAGCATTTTTGGGAAGTGGTGTACAAATTGAGGCAGAAGTGTCAAAACAAATGATGACTAAAACTAATTTAACATCAAGTCTAGCCTAGGAAAACAAGTCATATATTAAAGTGGAAATGTATTTTGTTTTGAAGATGAGACATTCTTCCTTGGGTTGCAATGACCCCCGAGATATTAGAAAAGTCTTTTCCCAAGCCCCGTCATACCAAAGAAGTCGAGATTCGTCGGCTCTGGTTTTCAAGGTTGTTTATTCTTTTTTATCTGGTACATTGCTCTGCTTGGGTTCTTGTCACTGCTCAGGTCACTGCAGAGTGCCCGACTCCCTGACCTTGGGGCAGCGTTAACTCTTTATACTGAGGACTATGTGTTACTATATTTACAATAAAATACCAATACCTATCACCTATGTTAGACAGTCGGTTTCTACTCTAAACTAATCCAAAAGTGCCACCATCACAGCAGAAGATGGAGACAAAGAACAACTCAGGGCACCACCTCAAATCCTCTATCTTGTCCTAATTCACTTCCATTCTAAAAACTCAAAGCTACAGAATTTTTCACCCTATAATGAACTACACTACTGCTTTTTACACCTTTGTGACTTGCAAATCCTCTCTTAGTGTTGGAAGCTTTTCCCATGGACTGTAGTCAGAGCCAGTGTCTTCCTGGGCTCTGTGCCAGTGTCTCCAACCCCACTGTAGAGGTCCTAGACCCCCCTGTACAGGTACCAAACCTTCTTGCTCAGACATCTCTGCCGAGGTCCCTGACCTTCCAGGGTGACCAAAGGGATGCCCTGGACTCTTAACAAACACCCTCATGTTGCTTAAACAAAATTGACCACAATATGAACGTGCCTATAATTTTACCTAACACTGAATTTTGGCCAAGTGATTGACACAAACGTTCCAAGGCTGAATGCCTCCATCAAATTTTTATAATTGGACTGAAATTTGGATGGATCTGATGTTATGCTAAATTATGCTATGTCAACTTTTTATAAACGTTAAAGCTACAGTGTGCTTTAAAGCACTTTTTTTAGGTTGTGAGCTTTAGATCACTAGTGACTTTGTATGTAGGATCGATGGGGTTAATTCAAATCCACTGGACATCGAGATGAAGTCTATGCAATGTTCTGCTGCCATGGACAAGTTTTGTATTCTTCATGGTTAGCATTAAGGTGCTTCAAAGCAAAACTCACCTTTTACCTCTCCTCTTGTTCAGCTAATCCTCAAAGTTAAATTTTAAGCATTGTCCTTCTGAAGCCATTTTAAAATCCCAGCAACAGAAGTACACCTAACTTGAATGTGATTAAGCTTCACTGCCTTCCTGATAGCAAGGGGAAGGAAAAGACTGCACTTGGGCTAGTGAGTCACAGGAGATAGAAAATTACTCTTCCTTCAAAAGTTACCTTTCTTTCACAGTAAGAAGCAGATAAAAGCATGAGGAGCAGCTGTGCCAGACTTAGCTATACCAACAGCTGCATTGAGTGAAGAGCAGAGACTCACAGAAAAGCGTCAAGAACTTCCAGCTCTGTCTCTGGATAGCAGAAACTGTAACACATCCATGTATTTTCATGTGGAAACCTGAGGACAGACAACTTCTCCCGTTGTCCTAAGGGATAGTTGTGTAAGCTGCCTTTTCTTGCTCCACGGCTAGACAAGCTGGGTGCCATGAGGGGCAACAACTGTGCAACAGCTGAAAGTGAAAGGCATACTGAAACTGTAGTGTAAAACCTTTTACAGTGACACCTACCTAAAAGAAAAAAAATCCCTAGTGAAGCATCCAGATACAGAACTGGTGTTTAATTACTCCCAGCCCCTGTCCTATGCAAGGAAGCTTTTATTTATCCTGTTGGTTCGCACTGCTCCATCTAAACCACATTTCTGTGGTTAGTTACAGCAGCATGCCCAGCATTTCAGCAGTTAGATGGCTAGCAGACACTCAGTCCAAGCCTGGACACTGCACCCTTGCTCAGCTTATAAGGACGTGATTCAAGCAGGAGCCAGTGCTTACTGAATTCACACCTCCCATTAGTGTCCAGCCTCTACAGGAGCCTGCAAAACAATTTCCATGGAGGAACAGCTCCATTTCTGTTACTTCTTCCACGCCAAAATAATTCTATTTCAAGGCTGGAGATGAAAGAAAGAATTCATCCTGTCTTCAAGGACAGGTGAGTTACGATTCCACAGAGGAGTTTTTGTTTATTTGTTTCATTTACATCAATATGAATCTCTTTCAGTCAAACAGGAATAAAAAAAATAGTCACCCCTGGAATTTCAGAGTTACCAGTTCGAGAGAATGTACATATATAAATTGTTACTGTAGACTTAACACAGGTGAAATCTGCAACCAGAGGTACAAAGGTAAGCAGGAGGCTGCTGTTCTTGTCCTGTTAATGCCATGTCACATATTCCTTATACTCTTACGTTGCACTCAGTTACTAAAATGCTTTATTTCTATCACTTCTTCCCTCCCATCATAAATTCACTGGCATAGGTTTAGTCTCTTAAATACAGCTTACCTGAGTAAGTCTTCAAGATTCCTCAACAGCTGGGACTTGAAAGGGAAAATAGCTCCACCAGGACTAAGAGCAGTATTCACAGCAGCGGCTGCTTCATCTACCCAAGACTTCTCCCCCTTTTTATTGCATCATATTCCAACTCTGCTCAACAGCTTCTAGACAAAGTCTGACAGCACGTGTGGTATTGTACATGCTTTATTAAAATGGTACTCGTATTTACAATATCTGCAGAAACAATCCCTCCCAAGTCTTGCATTCAGACAGACACACACACAGACACACGCACCCAACGCCCCTTCACTCTACGGGGATGTGAAGGCTCTGCTCCCAAAAGTTAGGCAGCTTCTGGAAGAGGAGGAAGGGAGACTTCTTTTGTGTGTTTGTAATTCATTAAAAAGAAGCATGGGAGTATGCATTTGGCCATCACAATGCTAATTTAAGTATATGTAGTATTAACACATGGCAGTAACACTGAGTACTCCTCTTTTACATTCTATACACAGAATGACATCAAGGTTTTCCAGTCAACAGAACATTCCAATTCAGTCTCACTGCTGCTTGTAGTGACTATGAAACCGCAATTTGGGGGCTGTCCCTTAAAACAATTCAAGTCTGTGTAAGCGAAATAAGGCACAATTAATATTTGATTTGATTCAGAGGATGGGAAAAAGGGGGAGAGGCAGGCTTCAGATAACAGTTGTTGTAGAAGAAACTTTTTTACCCAATCCTTTTGAGAAAAGGATGAATTTTATCCCCATCCTAATCTACATGGACTTCTCTTAGAGAACTGAAGTATTCTGCCGGGCTACTAACGCCCACATACAAAACAAAATTGGAAATTCACATTTTTAACACCGGCCTCAGTAGTCTAACCCACTGCTGCTGATGTGGATGAGTACATCTTTCTTTTAATGCTCAAAGAGAAGACACACACGAAACAAGATTCAAACCTTCCTCTGAGCTTGAAGAGTCACGTCTTTTAGAGAGCTTGTAAGGTACACTAGTTGAAGGCTTCAGCTTACTGATAAAAAGGAACAGCATTTTTGCCTTTAAATCCCTGGCCCCTCTTCACTAACGAAGCCTAACCAGACATTACAAATAAACTGCAACAAAAAATTTGGCAGCACAAAGAATGTCTAGTATTCAAATCTTCATTTGTGAGTATATTATTTTCCTTGTACAAAACCTGTTGAATGTTTTTTCGCAGCAGATGAACTGTACCCAAAGATGCAGGACATTCTGTGATGGGGAATAAGAGGTTGCAGTTCCGAAGGCCCCTGACTTTGGTTGTTTACAAAGTTCATTCCTGTTTAGTGTGATCCTTGGTATCTTCCTCATCTGTGTATTCTGATGGTTCTTCCCCTGGTTTTAGGAGTCTACCTACGTAGTCATACTTTTCTGAAAGAGATTTATGATTCCATTACAATTAAATACAGCTGCATTTGCTTGCTAGCCCATACTACTGCAAATTCACTTTTTCTCCTACACACTACAGTTCTAAATTTCAATCACTGAAATTGACGGTAATTTAGCAGCAAGCTCAGCCTCCTAAAGCAATCTTCCTACCATTACTTTCTCTAACTGTGAGTACTTTGTTTCCATTCTCCTCCAGCTGATCAGGCAAGATTTATCACCCAAGGTCTAAAAAACACTGCTTTTCAATCCTTCAGCCTGTTTTGACTTCAGTTAGTGTGAAAAATGATTCCCCCTCCCTCCAGAGGCACACTTCCATATTTGTCAGAAATTATTTCAAGACAAACTTATTCAACCCTTTATGTTAAAACAACTCTTAGTCCTAATGATAAATTCACGGCATCCAAAGCCAACAACCTCGAGCGGGAGTTCCACCAGCTAAGCTGATGAGATTTGGGAGTGAAATTCTGTGCCGAAGAGCCAAGAGAACAGTTTTCTTGTATAAAATTAAAAGGTTAAAAAAGCTATAGTGACATATAGTGAAAGCCTCTGTGGAAGACAGGCCCAAAAGCCCTGGTCTGGTCTTAACAAAGTTACATTGCACACACATTGGAGGGGACCTTGCTGCAGTCTACAATTCCCTTATGAGGGGCAGGTACGTCACTGCGGTGACCAGTGACACAACCCCCAGCTTGTGTCAGGGGAGGGTTAGGTTGGGTATTAGAGAAAGGGGCTTCACCCAGAGGGTGGCTGGGCACTGGCACAGGCTCCCCAAGGTCACAGCACCAGCCTGACAGAGTTCAAGCAGCATTTGGACAATGCTCTCAGGCACGGGGTGGGATTTCTGGGGATGGCTCTGTGCAGGGCTAAGAGTTGAAATAAATTATCCTTGGAGGTCCTTTCCGACTCAGCAAACTCTGTGATGATATTACTGTCAACACCTGTTTAAAAGCTTCCCCAAGCCCAAATCAGTCATTTTTATTAAAAGTATTTCCTTAAGCTGATAATTTGAGAATTTACCTTTAAATTGCATTTCCCACTCTCTTACACTTTCCATCTGTACAGCATTTAAGTCCGATAGGTCATCATATTCATCTCTGAGTGCATCTTTATCTAGACAGAAAGTTGCTAGTCCCCTGGAGGCATCTCTGCCAGCAAATATTCCATACGGACCCTCTGAAAACAAAAAGACAAAATGGATACCTTCACGTCTTTGTTTATGGTGACCAAATCTCAGATCTTTACATAGTCTGCCAAAGCCACACATTAAATTTCTGCAGTGATGGGAACAGAAGCAGTTTCGATGCCATGGCTGTTTGACATTCAACAGCACTGCAATTCAATCTTTAATATCACCAGGAGATAAAGTCTGCTGAGAGAAGCAGAACCAGGAAAATAGCTTTGAAGGGATGTCTGGAAAAATCCCTGTCAGTTGATGCAAGCCAGTTGATGCAAATTCCAAAGGGACCAGAGGCTGGAATTCAAAAGAAATACACTTCTATTAAGCAACATATTGAATATTTACAGGCTGAGTATGAACAGAAGCAAACTGCATAGATATCTTAATTAGAAATCCATTATTATAAATAAATAGAACTTAAGAGAGCTAATTAATGATTTCACTTCACTTACAGAATCACAAAAACTTTCTACATCTTTTGTGACTTTTCTGAGGAAATCATCTCACTTATTTTGGGCAGCAGATCCCCTATACCCTTAGCCTGTAACACTCTTGAATCAAAACCACACCAATTGTCACATCAGGAATATAAAGCAACTGCTTCCTCTGTACTTTTTGACCAATGCAAAGCAGGACAAATATCCCAATAAAATTTTGAACAATGACTGTGAAATAAATATTATTACCAAGAGATATGGATGATTTGTAAACCAACGATTTGCAGGGTAAGGTTGGTAACCGGCTTTCCCAAATTTTAATTAACTGAAAGAACTTTAAGCATATTGTTTCTTGGATTTTCTTGACCTATAACCAAATACCTTAAATTCAGATCAATAAAACACCCAGACCAGCACAAAAGAAAACCCCAAAACCCCACACTTTAAAATTTTCTGCACTAACTGCAGCAGCCTAGCACCACGGAGATACAGAGCGGTCCCTGCTTGGTGGTGAACAGGCCAGAACCCTCCTCTGGCTTACCTCTCCAACAGTGGCCGCCAGCCTGAAGAAAAGGCAGCACCCATGGGCAAGAATGAACATAAGCAAGTGGCAACACACAGTCCTTCACCCCCTCTTATTGCCTGCTGGAGCACCTCAGACCTCTCCCGCAGCAGGACGAGCCACGGGAATCATTCCCAAAGGCTGGTTCCTCCCAGGCACTCACTCCAGCCACCACACCTATCTGCCCCTGCCGGCCATTGACTCCAGGGCTGAGACACAGCTGAATGCAGCGGGGAGAATTCCTCAAGTGGGGAACCTGAGTACCACATGGACTAGAAGAAGCTACGTCCTCCCCAGAACTGCTGTCCTCTCTCCACCCCGGAGTGCTTGGCACTGTAAGCTGATTACAGTCAAACCTGAGAACAGAAGGGTGTCCTGTGTGCCAAAGACAATTCCCTTGTCTCTCTGGAAATAAACCAACTGATCCCACAGCACAACTTCACAAGAGGTAGGTATTAGAGAATGAACCATCAGCTGGAAGTTTGCACTGTACCAGTCTGACCACAGCATCTCTGTGCTCATCCTTTCAGGTATTTACCTCCAAGAACAGCATTCACGAGAACCACCTCAGGCATCAGGGAGTACTTCAGGGAAACAAAGGGGCTATCTTTCCTATCTGCATCCTGAATTAGGCATCTATTTGAAAAATAGGATTTAGAGACTGGAATCAATCTTGTACCAATGCACTCTGCATGCTCAGTCACTTCCACAGGACAGGCTAAGAGGCAGCAATGACCATCTGCAACACAACAGTTTCTTCAAGCAAAAAGTCCTCCATCAAGCAAAACAGCCATCATTCAAGTGATCTCGTTTTTGATGTTCTGAATGAGGAACTTGGGAGCTATAAACAGCTCTTACAAACACCACATTTAGTAAATCCTTAAAAGCAATTAGAAATTGTTACTTAGAGACCCCACCAACAGTATTCTGTCCCCAGTTTTTCCTTTCTTTGAAGTGTTTTAAGCAAATATGTCCATAAATCCTACAATTTGCACAAGGTGTTTTCCAAACTCTGGCTAATCAGAGAGCAGCACCCTGCTCCCCTTCCCTTCTACCCTTCACTTTGTGGTTTATGGAGTTTCACAGACCCTGTTGAGATGGCACCTCCTGGTCCACCAGCTTGATTCCAATTATTTATATTAAAAAGAGAATGATGTTTTATTTATCTGTATCAAGCACTGAACATTCTTAAATCTCAATAACACACTCAATTGAAAGCATGAAAACTCTTAGAATACATCAGCTTGCATTAAGATTAACGGATGCAAAATTTCTGCAATTATCTTGTAATCTCAGATGCTGTTACACCAGTATCTTTTTTCTTTCCTAAAACTGAATTTGAACTAACATTCCAGAATATTTATTATAGAAGTATTCAGAAGTCACAGAGGAATCATCAAGCCAGGTCCAAGCACTCAGTGGAATGCTAACTTGTAAAAACCAACCTTTGGACTCAGTAGACAGCATTTTAAATTCCAGCTCTGCAAATGTAACTCAGTACTGTGTTCTATTCTTTAATCCTATACGAAAAGGTAAATATTGAATTGTGATTATTAGTAAATGGTGCAAACTTGGCTCCACGTTGTTTCCTAAAGCAGAAGTTCAGAGATCTCAGTATAAGCAATATACTCCAAGATGTAAAGCTTCCATTCAGGTGCTTCTGCACGGAGTTTAACTACAGTATTTTATATTAACACAAAGCAGACAGGTCTGGGGTTGTGCTCTAAGCCCTAGTCTATGACTCACTTTTATATAAAAAACTGGTGCAACAGTCTGAAAAAGCTATTTTGCATATCAGCTTTAACTGCACTTGGAGAAGTGTCCAGGAAGGTACCAGCACATAAAATCCCAGGGAGAAAATATCTTTCAGGAACATGACTGAGGCAGAGACATCAGTGCAATCCTAGACACACTCCCACGGAGTTCTTTCATGGCCTGATGCAATTTACTCTGCAAGCCCTACCCACAGTCCTTCTTTCCTTACCTTTTGTCTGCCCACCTATTTAGCCCGGCTCCTGCTGTAAATAATTGATTGCAGCATGACATGACAGACGCTGAAGAGAGGGCAGGAAGAGAGGCTTGTTGCACAGGTATGTAAACCAAAGCAAGTTTCTGAGACCGTATCAAAATATTTCAGTGGTTTTCTTTTGCTGTATCCCCAAATTAGCCATTCCACAGTCAAATATGTCTTCAAAAAATCTCCTCCCACTCCTATTTGGCATAGTACAACAACAAGAGTCAGGGAAGTGTCAAAATCAAAACATGTCTGCTACACATTACTTGGTTATATGGAGTTACGAGTCTTTCATAAAGGAAAGCTGTTCCTGGAGGAATGCTTTCTTCCCATCATGGCTTTCACATTTAAAGAACTCTGTTTCAGAGCCTTTGTTTATTTTAGCCCTGAGACCAGTTATCAAGCCCACATATTTGCCTGCCTACCCCCACGTTCATACACTGCATTTCCCCTGTGTAAAGTCCTTGTCTACCTTACAACTCACTTTGTATAAAGTACGCCCTTCTCTAAGCTACAACAAATGCAAAATGTTGCTACCCACCACCTGCAGAGCTTCACCTGCTCTCAGAATCCAGTTGAGAGTTTAGCAGCCTTAATGAATTCGACATCCTGTTCAGCCTGACATTTGTCTTTATGCACAATAAAATGGGTACCTTGAGAATTGGTAAAGTCAAAGTCTCTTCAGACCATAAAAATGCATTCAAGATTTCTGCATCTCCTAGTGCTGTTTTGGTTCTCTAATGAAGATCTAATTTCTCTTTGCAGACAAGGAAAAATCTATTCAACCTAAAGCAACATATTAAAAATTTTGAACCATGAAGTTTTTATTTGGATGCACTGCATCTAGTCACTTCCTCCAAAACAGGGTAAACTGGATCTTGGAAAAACACGTTTCAATCTTCAGCCAGTTTGGCCAACAGTTTCCCCCACAAAACCTATGCTGGTATCCAACTTCAGAGTATATCCCTGGTTGCCAAAGAGGCTCCCTGACCATTTCAGTTTGGTGGCAGCTTTGTGGAACATCCCAGACTATTTCTCCAACACCAGTAACAAAGGTGAACGTTGTACACTGAACTTTGGATCGCTCCAACGGGCAGCACGGGGAATACACCACGGATAGCCACTTGTGGACTTTATAGCTAATGAAGTGATAGGTGAGCTAAGGATTGTATTGGTTATCACAAGGTCCATGTAATTCCTCTAAAGCCACACAGGTTAACAACAAGGTCCAGTTTTAGACCAGCAGCTTTGGTTTCTTCAGGTACTCAAAAAGCACTTTAAAGCACTCACCAAATATGCATCTCTGGGCTCCATACAGCTACTGGAAATAAATCCCAGTTTTGTCTAAAGTTTAGATACTCATGAACAACATTTGTTAACCTGCAGACAAGAATAAGGACTAATCTCCCCTTTCATGTGAGTTAGGGCAAAGGGGGACAGGCTACAAAATTATTAACAATTGCATTATTCTATCACTTTGCCTACTTTTTCCACTCCAAATTGAAGTGAAACCTTCACTGGCTATTTCAAATTTTCTGTCTGAATCCTGACACACGTTTGTTCAGCGTTGCATCTTTTAAGAGACTAAGTAAGTTAGACTAAGCTACCTGGAGATGTAGCTTGAAAGCAGAAGGTTTCTAACAACAGTTATCACCACGAATTCAAGATGACATAATTTTAACTTTACTGTTCCAGATTTACACAAAAGGGAAGATGTGGGTCAATTTTAAGTTGCAACTTGCATGGAAAATATGTGTTCTTAGGCGACCAATCCACATGCTAAATGGGAACTCTACAGATGTGGAGCCTACATGCTAAGGTGGGAACTGCCCAGAAAACAGGGGGTCTAAACCTGACTCCTCAGGCACAAGGCCAGAGAGGCTCACTCTCTCTTTTGCTTACTTGCTTTTTAACTCTGAGGAAAAAAAAAGTGCAAGAATCAATGACCCAATTTCAACTAAAGGGGCAGACAACTAGCACTGGTAAGAGAGCCTGTAGGCCAGCAGTAAGGAGCTTTGTGGATGACAGCTGCATTCTTGAGAAGAACTAGATTCCACATCTTGGTTTAGCGAGAAATGCTTGACCACCAGTTTATTTCCTAATAAGACAAGCAATGCTGGCCACGCTTTTTCATTCAATGAGGGCAATGCTGCTGTGTATTGGACTTAACATCTACATGTCACTAACAAAGATGTCACTGTCACATTTCATTTATCTTGCTTTGAGCACACCTGCTTGATCAGGTCCCTCAAATTGAGTCAGGTGACTCAATGAGCTCAGAGGTTTTTTCCAGTCTAATCAATTCTGTGACTTGATCATGATTGGTTTAAATAGGAACTAGGAATTGACACAGACCTCTTATGAAACACACAGTTGTTCAAGTTTTAAGGAAAATACTCAGGTTGTGAAAAAGGGAAAAAGAAATTTAAAAAACAAGAAAGAAAGAGCTGACAGACACACAGAGCAGAAGCAGAGGAGGAGACGGAGTGCTGATCCTCCTTCACAAAATTGCTGTACTGCTCTCCATGAAAATGGCCTGGTGGCTCAGAACAACCTCTACCCTGGTAGCAAAGGCACTACTCCCTTTAACCAGAAGTATGGAAACAATCCCTCACCAATACACATGTTTAGTTTTTTATACCTTTAGTTTTACTGCTTCTGTCTGGAACTCTGCTTCTTTATCGAGAAACACTATTTCTCTGAAAAGCTGAATCCCAGGGCAAGAGACACTTCTACCACACAGACAACCAAAGAGCTGACAAACATCAGAACCACTGAGAAGACCTTTCAGACTCTACAGAAAACATTCCTTTCCCCCAGTCTTATCCTCTGTACTTATCTGTAACCCCTCAGCCTGTTGCGTTCTTCAGATAAGGCCACCCTTAACAGTATTCTCCAAATACAACATATGTAGAGTCCCTCCTGCAACATGTCACTCTAACCATACCCTTGGAAAGGACATATGGAAAAGCACCATTGCCATGTGGTCAACAGTGAAATTTATGGCACTCAATTCCCAAGAAAGTCTAACAGCATCAGACTGTTTTTATACAAATTATGGGAAAAAATGACGGCTGTTTATTCCAATGAAATAAAGGCAGTTTGCACTTCACAGAAAATGAACTATGATGGAATATTTTTTGTGGAAGGAACTACTGCTATCTAATCTATTCTTCTTGGCAAACTTGGAAAATGAGAAATCTTCATGACATCGTGAAAGACGAGTAGAGTGAGAAATGAGTTGACAGCGACAACATACTGCAGTGAAGGGAAAGTCAGGAAATTGATTTTTTTTAAGATCATGAAACATTAAGAACCAAGAAGTGACGTGAACAGTTGCACACACAGGGTTGCAAATAATCTTGCTTTGTCATGCTCAAAGACACGTATTTTTCATAAATGCATAAAGTGTTTACTACGTTAATCAAAACCTGTTTACAGCATTACTTTGGCATGCAAATTTAGCTGCTAAATATTAAGATTTGCTGACAAAAAGTACAGTGACTCTTAAAATGCTCTTCTACTGACAAATATACAACCAGAAATCTGGATGCAAACAAACATACAAAGTTCAATGTTACAATCAATGAAAAGTAAAAAACTGTCTCTCATTGTAAGATATAAAACCAACACAGCACACACAGAGAAGGTACTAATGACTAGACCCTAAGTCATGAGATGTGATTACAGATGGGAAATCGTCCCAGTAGAGGTTCTCTGACAGTCTGGTTATGTGGTACTTTTAATACTGAATCCCTAACTGCTTACTTTATTTCTTTTGGAGTTTGTGGATGATAAGGGGAAAGGCAATTAATTAGATTTAATAATTGGGCAAAGCATTCTAGGTCACTTACTCAACTGGGCACAAGCAGAAGTGGAATCTAATACACCTAAGTGAAGCCTTGAAACAAATGGTGTATTTGCATGACAGAGCAGCATTTTGGAAAAGAATTTGGCAAGTAAAGTTTTAAATTAACAGTTCAATGTAAACAAAGTGGTTTTTGGAGGCACAGACTGTTGTATAGCCTGTAGTGTAGCCTTTTACCTAAAATACATTAGAGATACCAATGACTAACAGGATATCAATGAGACAAAATGTGGAAGGCAAGACAACACGAGAAAAACAAACCAAAGAAAATGGGAAACCTTTGGATTAAATGTTCGAGAAAATGAAGTTCTCAATCATGGCTGTTTGAAAGGATGGCTTCAACACTCCAGAATTATTTCAGAATACCTTAACTGTACGTATGTAAAGGACTCTTGACTGAAATGGACCACTGTGTAACAGGATTTGCTGGATGGAAACTTAAAACCAGGAAAACTTTGAATAAAATCAGAAGTTTGGTGGAAACTTTAATGGAATCTCAATTGCTGGACAAAAATCTGGACTAGATGACAACTTCATGCATTTTAAACTTTCTGCTATAAGCAGGGGAAAAAAAAGGGAACAGCTTGGCATCCAAACTACACTGAAGGAGAAAAAGCAGACCTTACTATGAAGATGTGAGAAGCCACCTGAGGCAGCCATGTTATTCAGCATTAACCCAGCCCTCCAGACTTGGTAAGATTGACAGTGAGCCTTCAGCCACAGCTTCCCAGTGCCTTCAAAGCTGAAGCACTCTCTCTTCACATCAGTACCTCAACAAACTGCTAAAGGCTCACAGTCAGAGCCTGAAATATCAGCAAAGCCAATGTCCTCAGCTCTTTCTTCTGTTAAAATTTGGCCACACTTTGTTGGTATACTTTGCATTTCCCTTGCCACACTCCAGCTATAAGATGTAAAATTTCCACAAGAACTTCTGTGGACATCTGAGTACTCTGGCTGAAGCCTTTCTGAAGAGATCTCAACCAGCTGTAGGAGACTCTTCCACCTGAACTCTTCTCAGGTTTTTAAGGCCTGCAAACTACTTACTAGTATTTTTCTTTTCAGCCACAAAACAGTTGCAAGAAAAAATTCCCTGATACGTATCCAAAAAGGGAAACCACGTCAGCACGATTCAAAAATCATCATGATTTGGCAGAGAACACAGAGCTGATGATGCACTGGTTGAGCTTTACATGCAACATCCCAAGTTACAGACCTGATAGACGTAAATGATGGCACTTCTGTTAGAAAAAGGCAATCCTTCACTACAGGGACAAAAATATAAAAAAGCCTTTGTCCCTCTCAACGAAAAGCTAGAAGCACTGCTTTTAAGGGAACCAGCTGCTACCAGTTATCAAAAAGCAGACTGATGTCCTAGAACATTAAGTTTTAGCTTCCTCACAATAACAGGCCTCCAAAGGTTGACAGTGTGAACTGCTGACGGTATCTGGAGAGCCCAACATTTAACTGAAGTTTGATACACAAAAGGGAGAAAGTGAATGTTTACCTCATGCTTCAATATTATTTCACGGAGTATTCTGTCAGTTTACTGGTGTTTTAAGTTTCGTGCAGCATGTTTGTTACCTGCATTTTATGCCAGCAGACAGGTCTCAGTTTAAAAACCCCTAAATAAGAGAGACAAAAGAACTAGCCTGATTAAGTGTCATCAAAGCTGCAGCTCACCAGGATGCATGTTCTCAGCTTTGCTGGTTAATAAACAACATAAAGCACAGCAAGGTACTTCGGATTCCACCGTAAACTTTTACAGTGCTCAGCCAAAAAAGCATTTCAATTCAGTTACAGCAGCCTCTGCAACTGGTATCACAAACTTTGAGCATAAAGTAGTTACAAAATTCTAGCCCAGTTCAACCACAGAACTGCTTGTCCCTTACCCGCCAAGAACCAAAGGCTTGGAACATGCCAGCTTTGTATTTTTCTTTTTGTAACCTCAATTATTAAAAAATAAATTATTACTTAACATGAACTATTTCCTGGGGGAGTGGGAAGTATCCTCTCTCTCCTCCACCCCTCTCAAAAGGAGGATTGCCATGCCTACTATGAAAACTCCTGCATAGTTTGATTAGAGCAAGTTTTCCAAACCATTGTTTAAAGAAGAAAATTATCAGCAGTCATAAACCTCATTTCCTTTGGCATCACTTGTTAACACAGTGCTCACCAGTAAGTTTACCCACCTCATTATTAAGAATGCTGTTTATCATGAGAAAATATGCTGCAGTTTCACAGTGTACAAGATGAATACAAAACCAGACCATTTCTTTGAAGCTTGATTTTCTGAGCCTCTGAAATACACATTTCCCCTCCAAAGAGGAGTGCTGTCTGTCTGCTTATGAGATCGGCTTGATTTCTGCACTCTTCCCAACAGCAGCAACATACTAGTCCCTGAGCTCTCCATGCCTGTCTCTCTCCTGACTAAAAGTCACACTCAATATGGCATTTACACCTAAATAAATAACCGGCTGGTTGGTTTCCTCTCCTGAGCCGTAAGCGCTACAGCGAAGAAAGCACTGCTCAGCTGCACTTGGGAAACCTACTAGAAGAGACAGAAGGGAAAAAAAAAAATAGAATTAACCACGGCACATCCAGATCAAGGCATCTGGGAAAATGACGGCTGCCTGAGGAGAACCCAGACCCGCCGAGCATCACCAGTGTAACGCCGCCGCCGGGTCCCAGGCCGGGACTGCCCCCATCCCCCCCCCGTCTCACCGGGCCCGTAGAACTTGCTGCCTTTGGTCACGTCGAAGACTTTGCCGTTGACAGCCAGGAGGATGCGAGGGTTGCGAGCGCCATCGAACTCGCGCAGCTGCTCCAGCGAGAAATCCCGTCGCTTCATGCGCGGCAGCGCGGCGGCCTCGCCCTGCCGGGCCGCGCCCCCCGGCCCGTTCCGCGTTCCCCACCGCAGGTACAGCCGGTAGGCCGCCAGCAGCGCCAGGGCCAGCAGCCCCACGCCCAGCAGAATCTCGCCGGTGGCCGCGGCCGCACCGCCC
>VYXD01013591.1:96227-123332 GCA_013397195.1 Hylia prasina
GCCGCGTTAGACCCGCGGGGCCGGGGGGAGCGATCGCAGGAGGTGCTTATCCCCGCGCGCTTGTCTCCGCCACCAGCGAGGGGGTCGAAGGCCGACGGTGTTTGGCCACCGCGGTGCCGCCACGTCGTGCAGCGCCCGCCCGGCAGGTGCTGAGTGAGCGACACGTCTGCCTGCGCAGGGCTCTGAGGCGGCGGCGCTACCCGCTCGGGTGACACAGGGCCGGTCTGTGAGGCGGGGGCGGCTCAGGGGTCTGCTTGGTGCGCCTCGCTGCTTAGGGTGAACGGACTTTTCCATTTTGGTCTGTCAGGAAACCGGGTGCTTGCTAACAGAGGGCTGATGCACTAGGGTCGCCTTCCGTGCTGTGAAATGTATCAGTGACAGCACGAAGATGGCTCTCGGTTACCTCTTTACGTGCTGCCCGTGCTCCTCGGGAGTGAGTTTGATAAGCTACGTGAACAGAAAGACTTCTTAAAGGTTTTACTGTTTCCAGGGGGAGAGACGGTGCGTGTAGATCGTCTCAATAGGAGGATACCTGCAGAGAAGGCAAAGACCTGGAAGCAGAATTAAGCCCTTGTGCAGCTCTCACTTTGGGAACGTTCCCAAGCAGCACAGACCGTCTCATCGGGTAATGCAGCAGAACCACTGTATGGATGTGTAACAGAGCTCAGGGAATGTAAGTCTGGCTCAGCAACTCTCCCTGCGGCAGGAATGTGGTACAGGGAGTACTTCGGACTTGAGAAACGCTGTTCCTCCACGTAACTCCGTGGTACTGAAGCATCCCCATTTAATACCAGCTTTAGGAGTAATTCACAACGATGTAAACTCGCTTGGAAAACTCAAATGTTTTCACAAAGCTGAGAAGACAGTGCGAGGGACTAAAGCCAGTGGGAAATAACATTAAGGATACTTGGCATTTTCATGAAGCCCCGAGTTTTCAACACCCTATGTAATGATAACGTGTTTAATCTTCTGCCCTCTGAGCCGGTTCAGTAATGACTACCTCTGTGATGAAACAGAATAAAGTTCTTGCTAGTTAAAGACCTGCAATTAAAATACTTATCACTATTCTCCTTAACCTAGCAGGCTCTATTAAATATATGTGTAAGTAAACACTATTAAGAAAGTCTTTTTATCTGAACAAGTCACAGCTTGATTGTGGTTAACAACAGTTTTTATTACAGAATTATAACATGTTTAAATTGTCTGGGCACAACTGTGGTGCAGATCAGAAAAAGTCACAGTCTTATCTCTGGATTTCCTTCCCTCTTAAGTTTAATACAGATTTTTCCACATCATCTTAAAGTGTTCTCTTAATTTCCTTTGTATTTCAAAGATGGGTTCAGAAAACAAAAACAAGTGGAAAGAGATTTACCCGTCTAGAAAGATCTTGCCTCTAAATTCATCAAGCATGGCTAAAACATTCTGCATGTTTCTTTGAAAACCTGTGGTTTCCCACTGCATGAATGTGGGGGAGTGGTAAATCCTGGCAGGAATACTTTAAGAAATCGGTGTGGCAACTCCAACGGTTCCTTTTAATCTTAATTTCTTCTGTTCTGGATGCCTTCTTAAGAGATTATGTTGCCACCTGGGCTTGGCTGGGATGCCTTGGCTTAGTTCTGTGAACCATGGTGGATGGTTTTGATCCCAGATAAGAGCTGGAAACCAAGAAGAGTTTCAGGAACCCACCCTAAGGACATGAAATAATTTAAAAGACCACATTTCGAAGAGTTGTGCTTGAAAGAAATTAAACAGTAGGGAATAGACAAATACTAAACAGATCTGGACTAGACTGTTTCAAACCTGTGAAATTTTGTTACAGTGCTGTTAGCTAGACCTGCCAAAGAAATACCAGAGAACACAGTTTCTCCACTATGGCTTTTTCCAGCGTTTCTTCCTTGCCTGACTGGTTTGCCAAGACAGAAAGTCTGTCCCTGTACAGTGTAGGAGTTACACAACTGATAAATGGTCTCCAGAAGTCTCTCAGCATTACTGAGCTGCTTCTGCTGTTCTTTACCTGTGCTTCTCAGTGGTTATTTGGGTGTGAGCAAATCTTATTTTGATCTAATTGACAGCCAGCTGTCATAGATCCTGATCTGTGATTGGAAAGTCCAGGTATAGCTAGTGTATATAATTGCAGTGTCAGGGGAGTAATTGCAGCAATATCGTTAAAGGAGTGAAAGGAAAGAAAGGCACGGTGGGTTATTTGTGGGGGAAAAAACCCTCAGGATGTTTCAAATTCTGGAATCCATGCACGGCTAGTTCATTCACATGGATTTGATCTGAAGAGCAAACAAAATAGTAACAATATTCACATGTGACAGTTTCTGATAAAGGGCTTAGTAAGCCCTGAAAAAATGTATGAAAGGAGTTTCTAATTACAGATGTTATAGCTTCGATTGTTCTCGAGTAATTATTTAATTTTGTAGGGTTTTTTTTCCCCTGAGAAAATTCGGAGGACACCTAGAAAGTGAATAACTCATCGCTGTATTCACAGGCAGTCTCACCTTGTTCTGCTTCCTCATCTTCTGGATAACTTATCCATTAGGACTCAAGGAATGCCTTGACTCAGAGTGATACTGGTCGCTTTTTCTTTTCAAACACTGCTTATTACAGCCTCTGGGAAGAACACAACTCAGGGAAAATCACAAGGAGAGCACAGCTTTACGAACAGAAATTGAACTCTGACACAAAGCACGCTCATGGCTGAGGCCTATTTTCCATTGATTTTGAAGCTGAAGAGACATCTCTTATTGTGCAAGGACAGGCCCTGTTCAGGATAGATTAGGAGGTGCACTGTGTGGAGGAATGTAGGAATTTCTGAGTAAATTTGGAGTCACAGAACAATCAATCAGCTCCATTGATCTGGAGTATTTTTAAATCCGGCTTAATGTATGGGATGCACTGACAATTTTGCTTTAAGCTGATACAGCTTGGAAACACTGATGAGGTCAATGCAACACTTAATGTCTTATTTCAAAATAGTACCTGCCTGAATTCCTTTGCACATATTTATTTCATATTTAAGTTCTACATGTAAACCTATGAAAAATCGTGCAATATGTCTTATAATGAAGGACTGCTGAATTATTCAGGAATTTCATTAAAAAAATTGAAAATGCAGTATGAGCAGTCACTTAACAAAATTTGTGTTGGCCCACTGTGCTGGTTTGGGCGAGGAGAGGGTTAATATTCTTCAGACTTACCGGTCTGGGGCTCAGTTTGTCATTGGTAAAAAAATCAGCTGTAATTTCTTAGTCTTTATAAACTGTAGTTTTCATTTTAACTCTCTCTTGGGATTATCCTTGTAAAATGCAGTGGTGTTTACATGTGCATACTGTTTTGTAGGATCAAAGTGAAGGAACCCGTGTCTCAAGCCAACATCCATTTTTTTAGCCCTATCTGTTACAGTGTTGGTTTTTCCTGGAGAGATTGGCTTCTCTAAAGGGCAAAAACCGTTTGAGCAGCTTACACAGAATTTTATGGCCTCTCTTCCATCCCAAAGTCCCCCTCAATAAGGGAGAATGGTAAATACACAGCCAAGTGTAAATGTGTCACGGTAGTGACCTATAAATTTTAAATAGGCACCATTCATACAATTAGATGCCTTTTGTGTGGTGTCATAATCTAGAACTGCATCATTCACACATGCTGGCAAACAGATTGAGATAGAGTTGTCGTGATAATTAGACCTCTTCATTGGACAAAGCCTGCCAGGATTCAAAGTCACCAAAAGTCAGTCTGTCCTCGTGAGTTTTTGGGGGGTTTTTTCCCCTTCTTTTTGAGAGGGGGGTATGTGAAAACTGCACCCATGCAGCTCCTGTTCTTTGGCAAGCAGTGGTAGCAAGGAGTAAATTGCTGAAGTCCTCTGTGGCAAAGTCCATGTTTATTTCAGGATTTGCCCTTTGTATTTTTCTATTTTTGATGAGGGAAAGGAAGGAAGTTGAAGAATACAGGTAGAATCAGGTAGAATCATTGAATCTCAGAGTAGCCTTTGCCACTTTCTAATAAATACTACCTATGAACTTATTGCACAGCCAGAATTTTGATTGGTTTGATTAATAAGGTGAATTTACTGGGTAATTTCTGTTATTAAGACTCACATTCACTGGTACATGTTACTGTCACCAGAGTCTACAAAACCTTTTCAGTGGCTGAAGACCTTGCTGTACTGGAGCACCACACCTTTTCATTTCTTAGACAGCACAGCCTTTGTGTTATAGTTTGTAAACTGGGGTCTGTATCAGAGAGAAGCCTGACAACATTTTTTTTTTTTTTTGAATCTCAGATCAACAAATCCTCTTTCTCCAATTTTGCAGGTACTCAGAGGATGAAAGGGACAGTAAGGAGGCTGAGAAAAGGCACTGCTACAGGTAGCAAAGGAACTGTATGTCATTTCCAGTGACATTGTTGTGGAGATGCACAAGAGGAACACCAAATTCCAAACTTCCAGCAGGTACCACAGGAACAAAGGATAAGAAACTCTGACAATGGCATGAGGAAAAATAAAGGAAGAAGGTGCTTGCTAGAAGGGCAACAAAGGCTTTCCAGGATCTAAAGTTTATATGCTGTTTAAATTCTGTAAAGACTAATTACAAGGTCCCTGAGCAATAACTTGTATAGTGTAGCACATGAAAGTTATGACAGTGCATTTATAGAGTTTATTTTCACACATTTCACTTTGGCTTTGGTCTGCCAAACTCTACCAGGTAGTTAAAACCAGGGTTTTGTTATCTGACAGAAGGTTTGATGACCTTGCTCTTAAACATCTCTTTTTATATGTTTTTAATATTAATGAAGTTGTTTGTTTAGATGTTTTTGTTCCCTCAATCATAAGGAAAAGCCCATCATGCCATTTTCAGAATTTTTGAAGATGAGTAAAGCAGCCAGCCTGTAAGATCAGCTGTAACAGCATCCTGTGCTCACAGAAAAGCACATGCCAAGATTTATGTTTAATTTGACATGTCGTCTAAAAAAGCAATCAACCCTGTGGAAACCTTACAATGATTCTGGCACTATAAATCTGAAATTTATGGCCACCTAACCTAAAGCTTGTTAAAGAATAAGCACCACAGGCTTCTATAAAGCCTCATAACATACAGGCATGGTGGTTCCAAACCATTTTTCTAACACCAAACCATCCTATCTATCAGCAATAAACTGCTCCCTAAAATGGCCTCATCTGGATACACATGGTCTTTCTAATTTTAGTCTTCCTGATTTCTTTTCAAAGGCATGGATGCTTCCCAAAAGTGTGAGTCAGCTCAAACCAGCTCCTAGCAAAAGGTTTACAAGATCCAAACCTTGTCAGAGTCCTCACTTTCAGTCTGTCAAGTGAGGGTGCAAAATGAAGTAGGCTACAAACGAGTGTAAATGTTGATAGCATAAAAGGAAGTGCCCTGCCTGCCAGACAGTGGCTGAGAACACTAGTTGATTTTTCTCTGCAGGTCCCACATTATCTGGGACTTGCTTCTGAAATAATGTCAGGAGAAAGTAGATGAGGTTAACCCAAGTGTGTTAACAACTGCTAATCCACTGCAAGCAATGCTAGTGGTTCTGAACAAGGTTCCAGTTTGTCCTTTCTGTGCTTGACATTGGAAAATAGTGGTTTTGACATAGGTGTGACCAGGTTCCTCAAGACATTCAGAACTTATATTTCTTCTGGTAATAAAACTTCTGAGAGGAAAAACTTTTTCTATGGGGGAGTACTCCCTATGGTAGTTGATGTAGACAAGCCTTATTTGAGAAGAGACAAGCATATTTTGGGAGTAATCTAGATCCTGTGATGAGAGGAGTGTAATTATAGTGCATATAATAAATACATTAAATATTTAAAGATTTGAAGGACAACTGAAAAGAAGAAGAATGTAAGTTTTGTGATTTATTATGTTTTCTTGACTGTACATGTTAGTCTGAGAATATCCGAGGCTAGATTCAGAGTTTTAATTCACAAGTGAGGTACACTAGAGATCTTGTAAATCATTGGTTATTAAAACCTTTTTGCAAGTAAATAAATAATACTAAGAGATTAACATAGGAGCCCTTGTCCTGTGTTCTGCACTCACCTAGCAGGCCTGTGTGTGACTAAATAAAATACAAGACACTGGAAAAGCAGGCCTAGTGTGTGTATATCCAACTGTTATCTCTGTACCCCTATGTCTTCCTTTTGATTTTGAGTAGTGAACAGGACTAGGCTGAAACTGAGTGAGAAATCCATGTTTCAAAGAAGCAATGCAATACTATAATTTAGCAATCAGATTGTTAGAATTGGAAGCTGGACTTTCGACAGAAACAGCCTGGAGAGAGTCATAGAGGTTGTCTTTAACCCGGGTAAGGATTTGGGAACTTTGCTGTTAAAACCTGTTTGATGCAGACTTGCAGAAGTAATCTCAGACTCCAAACTCTTCCTCCAGTGGTAACAGCAACCAGGTACTTGTAGTAATTTGTGCTGGAAAGGGATTCAGCTATGCAGAGGTTCATAGGAGACCTCAGACAACATAAAGCCTGTGCAGGACTTTGAGGTGTTGTTGGAAGTCAGAGTAACCTGTTTCCTCTATTCCAGTGCTGTTAATGGCTGCAAAGAGGTGAAAAGTAGCCCACGAGCACACACGAGTTTGTCTCCAGTGGTGCAGATATGCCACCAGTCCACCATCTTTATTGCAGAGGGATGTTACAGCCTGCTTTGCCTTGTGTGAGGTAATTTCTGTACAGACCACAAAGGTACAAAATCATGTACACCAGAGTTATGAAAGGGACATTGGTACTCTCTGAGACATTATGTTTTTCCCTACTTGAAGAACTATTATGCTACAGTAGACCCATGCCAAACAAGTATTTCTCAGGGAGATTTCAAATCTCTTTTCAAATATCTGCATTTTTTATTTATGCCCATCATAAAATAATTAAAACTCAATTAATATGTAGAAGAAAATGAAGCAATGTAAGACTGTGGTTCTGCAATAAGTCATATAAAATTTGTGAATGTGGGATTTCCTGGCAGTTGAAATTTGATCTGTATTGGTGTGAGCACTGGGCTGCATTTTTACCAAATGAGCCAGAGCATATGTTACATTGTTTATTCAGGGTTTATGCCAGCTTTCTGTCAATTGAGCTGGATAAATTATGCCTGATCTAGCACAAAGTTAGAGTGGTAAAAACAGACAGTATCTCATCTGATAGGACCTCTCCTGGGACAAAATTATTTCTTGAAGCTATTTACAATCACATGGAATGATAGCCTACCACCCTAATATGCTATAAACCCTGCATAGACCTTAGGAAAATCTGTGGCAAGTCAAACCATCTCTATACCTGATTAGCTGTAAATAGACTGACAATTTTTTCCTCAGAGAGAAAGAAGGGGAAAGTCACAAATTCACATTATATTTTATACCTTAGGCAAGTACAGGAATGTTCCAAAATATGATTTGTATAGAAATCTTGAGTGTACTCATGTAAATGTAAATAATGAGGTAGGAAAAAAAAATGAGCCATAGTGGTAGTTAGAAACATAATTCTTGAAATTATTTGGGTAGGTTTGGGCCCATACTGTGAAAGAAAAAGGATTTGATTTTGTGTGTCCCACCATGTTTCATCTTTTAAATATGTAGCTTCTGTGTCATGTTACGAATCTTTGGCGTTTCATTCTGAAGGTGAATTGTCATGACAATAGTTGTGGGAAGTAAAGATAGCAAACCAGAACATTATGGTGTGAACCCAATGATTTTTGAGATCTAAGCTGGAGAGCCGAATCCATCAAGTAGGTGTATGCAGGTTTTGCCAGTTTTGATACAAAATTGGCTGAGGTCCTGTAAGGCTTTTGTTGGGATTTTGTTAATTTTCATTTAAATTTCATTAGAATTTATACACTTTTTTTTGTCACTGCACCAGTGTCAGTCTTTGGCCAGGGATGGTGACTGACTGCAATGCAACATTCAACATCAGCACTGCTTAGCATTGTTCAGGCCACCTTGGCTACCTGTTTCTGCCTGCAGCTATACTGGGCTGGAACAGCAGTTTTTGGGTGCTTGATAGACCAGACTATGGAACTGATTTCACTGAAGGATAGCAGGGATTATGACAGCTCACATTGCCACAGATTTTTTTTCTCCAAGCTATACAGTCTATGAAAACAAATGGATCTGGGAACTTAGAGCAGACCTGGCAAAAGGGTGTGATGGCAGCGTGAAATGAACTGAGAGGAGTATGATCCCTGACAAACTTGAGGTAAGAGCATACCTGTACCTCCATCCCAGCAGGAAAAGATTACCTGAAGTAGATGCACGCCTATGGATGCAAGAACACTTGAAAAGTACAGCGTGCACTGGGAGCTCTGCGTCAGGGTTGTTCTGGTATGACTACATCTATACTGATGGTGCTGGTCTAACAGTGTTAATAAAAATGTCCTCCTAACTGAGAGAGTGATGCTACTAAAACTTTTACAGGTACAAGACCCCTAAAAATCGGAATCAGCGATCCATAAATAACATACTCATCTAACGTAAACATTGCACACCGCAATTAAAGAAGAATTCCTATTATGCAGGTCTGGGTTTCTAGAGCTGTTATTCTACTAAGCTAGAACTGTGGGACAATGCAGAAGTTTCTTATTGTAGGACACGAAAGAAAGATGAGAGACTTCAAATATTTCAGAAGGGAAAGAGCATAGAAAAAGCTTTATTGTTTAATTCTTACTACCTTTTATAAGGTGTTCTGATGCAGACTTAACATGATTGGTGAATAGGAACGACACCTCTCTAATCCCATGGGTTAAACTAGAGAAACAGCAAAACACTGCCTGGAGCAAGATTGTTTTGAGAAAGGATAGTTGTTTGCCAGGATTGTTTTGAGCAGAAGCTTTCTTGAGAAAGCTTGGGAAAAAGTTAGCGGCTGCCAGCAGGCTAAAATCTCTCAGACCCAGAAATATCAAGCCCACATAAGTTACCTTTTAGAAGTTGAACTTTCCAAAATCAGTCTTGGTGCAACTGAAGCATCTTTAGCATTCTTCCATTACTACTACTTCTACCACTGTTGCCTCTTAAAAACTTGTGTTTGTTCTCCAAATGGGACCAGGTTGTACTGAGAGATTGGTATTTTTAACCCAGTTTGCTGTGGAGGAATAACCTGGGCTCCTGGCAGCGCACCACTGTTCAACTCCTACAAAGCACTCCCATCACTCACTCCAGGCACAGGCTTGAAGTCCAGCCCATTCCACTGTAATCTGCACCAACAGTGCTGTTTTAGCTGGAATCACTTTACATTATATACAAGTACTGAAGATATACAAGAACTTAAAACATCCTTTGGGGTGAATTTTGCAAAAAGCGCATCAACAGAAAACACTTCCAGGCAATAGCTGATGAAATATACCAGGTTAAGGTCTGATGATGCATAGCTGTTTCCCTCACTGCTCTGATGCAACTACTAGCAGTGTCAGAGCTGTGGGCATTTCCATAATTTCCAAAGCATTTGAAATAAGAGGTAGGAAAAGATATGTGATCTCCATTCTCAGGAAAGAGGCTCAAAACCTAAGATCAAAACCTTTGCTACTATTAAAACTGAAATTGAACAGAACACTCCACGTTTCTGGTTTTGCTTCTACACACCGAGCTTCTCCAAACCACCTGTGTTATCAAGTGCTTACCTGTCATAGTTTAATGGGGAAATAAAGTTAAAAACAATGGGCTGTTTTGGTGACCTTAAGAGCATAAGTGATAAAAAGGATAGTTTGAGGCTTTGCTTTTTTTGACAGCTTTTTGGGATTGTCCCTGAGCTATTACCTAGTTGAAGTCCTTAGAGCCTCATCAGTCATGCACATGGCACTCCTTGATGACAGAATTGCAGAATAATTTAATTTGAAGGGATCCTGGAGGTCACTTGGTCAGTCTCAGACCAGAGCAGGGCCATTTGAGATCAGATTAATTGGGGCTTTGTCCTGCAGAGTTCTGAAGGATAGAGGGTCAAGAGACACCTTTGGACAACCTGCTCCAGTGTTGGACTCTTTATTTTGATTTTTTTTTCCCACAGTAGCTGTTCTGTCCTACAATCCGTCTGTCCTACTATCCAATCGATGACCAAGACCATTTTGGGAAGTAATTTTATCTCTTCAGAATCTGCTGCATTTCTCTGTTCTTCATGTCTTGAATTCTGATGTTCACAGAGCACAACTGGCAGGAAATCTTGAGTCAGGACACCATAGAAGTATCTTGGGAATCCTCCTGGATTTTAAAACCAGAGAGGATTTTGTGCAGTGCTTTGGACAAGGTCTTAGTATAACTTCCACTGAGCAGCTGAGTGACAGCACCTTTTGCTAAGGGTAGTCAGGAGGGTCAAGGTTTGTGCTTTGGTGGACGCCAAATTTGATATGTTTTACTTTTGTTTTCCCTTAGGCTGGTGATTTGCAGTCAGGTGCTAAGAGCACTGCTGTTTTTCCAGTCCCTGCTCTGCTCCCAGAAAGGCAGGCCAATTCCCTCACAAACACTGGTAAAGGATTACTGCTGCCTCAACTTCTTGCAGTGCTTCCTTCAGATTGTGGACCACAGCCCTGTAACCAGCCAGTGCACATGCAGGTAGGCAATGCCAGGATGGACAACAGTGAAGGTATTGTTCCATGCATATTTTGGCCAGCAGCAGCACATTCCCAGGCATTGCCAGGACCCAGGTCAACAACTGCCAGCTTCTTGTTCCTGAAACCCTTTCAGCTGTGCCAACACAGCTGTATGTGTTTGTGTTTGGGAACTGAATCATGAGACTGATTCAGGTTAAACTGACTAACAATGCTTTTTTAACAATTTTTTTTCTCTAATACCTGCTAAGTTCCCTGGGCCTGATTCATAGAGCAGCCTTACAGACAGTTGTATTGATAAAAGTCATATGGCCCTTAGGAGAACAGGACAGGCAGCAAGGAAGGAAAATTTGTTGGAAGTACCTAAGTCAATCCTGTTGCCAAAGGCAGTGTCTCTCCAAACTTGCAGCCTTGTGATGCTGCTGCTGACAGCTGAGCTGAACTATTGCTGTTGTGTCCATCTTACAGTCAGCCTCTGCAATGTTGCCACATCCATATACTCATAGCAGTTTTCTCCTCAACAATGGTAAGCTAAAGGTTAAACTTGAAGACTGTAGTGGAAAGGGAAAACTCATAAATTTGTGAAGTTTTTTTAAAAGGAATTCCTGGCTTTTTACAGGCACAGTGCTTCTGAATTTGCGGAGCAATGCTCTTCGCAGCTGTGGAATAGAATCTGAATTAGCAGTGTATTTAAAACTGAGGTCCTCATTTAAATTTTTATGTTAATTTTAGTCTTCCACTGATGTCACACAAGTGTACATCAGGAATAATTTTACTGAAATCACAGACATTGCTGTGTCCCTTGTGAAGTAATTTCGACCTGTGTAAAATGCATATGAAATTATACTAAATCAAGTCAGCATTTTTTATTGTCTTGACACCAGTATTGCAGTGATGTAAATTGTTGCAATATGAGGCATCAGTGAATAAAATTGCACTAGAATAAAAGTCTCGTGTCAGAATTTGATCCCATATAAGTGTTTAGTACTGTTGTTTTAATGGAACATTGCGAAATTGAAAAATCATTAGTAGTCCTGCCAATGCTTTAGCATTTAAAAGGTCCTATTTTCTATTTCCCCGTAGTCCCTTTATGCCACTCCATTAGTTTAAAAAGGCCATAAAGAGAGCACATTTAGCCACTTGGGAATATTTTCATTTCTGTGTTACTCTTGCCTTTGGCATAGTAGATATGTTAGGTTGTGGCTGAGGAGAAAGGGTCATGGCTGGCCCGCCCCCTTGTTCCAGCTATTCTTGGCTGCTGGAACAGCTCCTGGGGGCCCCAGGCTGCCAATTGTACTAAAATTGCTGGTAGCCTTAAGACTATTCAAGGAGTAATTAGCTACCAAATGTGGGTAATTGTGACAGAGTCTAGCTAACACTGCTTTTGTCTAACCGACTAATTAAAGGCTGCACATATGAGGAGAAAAAACACTCTTCTTTTAAGGAAAAGAATTATTAAGAAAGAAAATTTGATCTAGTATTAAAAAAAAAATAAATGCTTCATTATGGCACCCTTTCATACTCTTCTTTGATTTAATTTAATTTTTTTTTTTAATGGAAAAGCATTGTTCAGTGCAAGAACTTTTAAAAATTATTCTTGCCTATGAAAAATCAGGAGTTCTAATTGTGCTATCAGATGTAGGTTGAATTTAAAGAGGCCTGCTAGAGATGTGCCATCGTGGGTACCTCTGATTTGTTTTTCCCTCTGTACAAAATAGGATGGGGGATAATCATCTGCTGGCCTGGCAAGACTACAGCCCTGCATGTATCAGTAGAGCTGTGTTTGCTGTAATTTGTACCTGTGCTCCTCACCTCTGCTGCTCCTGCAATCAGCTGTGAACAGTTCCATTCCAGCCCATTTATATGGTGTGTGTCTTCAGTGGCACTTCGATATTTGCTAATGCAATCATAAAATCTCACATCTCAGCTAAATTTTCTATGCCTTTAGCTGTGCTGCAGGCAATAGCAGGTTTCTGAACCGCAGGAGTCCCATCTATAGCTGATTATATTTACTCTTTCTCTACTCTGAAGTAGATCACAGTTAAAAATGAACAAGCAGAATGAGATCCTTGCAAGGGCAGCAGATTGAAAAGCAAACAGTTCCCTTTCCTTCCTCCTGCCCAGCTAAAACAGATTATTTGAGAAGACACCTCCTTGTGTTCTGAGATGCTGCTGTCTCACTCACTAATACCCTCTCAGCCAGCCGCTTCCCAGCCACCGGCAGCCACCTGGCCACCCTGAACATTCTGTTTCTTTCTCTTTGACCTGTAATACATCTCCCAGATACAGCAAACAGCTTGCAGTGTCCTGCCTTGTCAACTGACCCACTGCCAAATTCAAATCAGACTGAATTCCAGACATTTTACAGGTAGGAATACAAGTGTTACTTCATCATGGCAGCTGCAACTCCTTTTTTCTAGCCAGCTTCAAAGAGCAGCTGATACAGCCTTGTCTTCCTGTTTAAATACTTTCCTACTCCATGTCCTGAAAGTGGATTAGAAATAGCATATTGTAACTGCTCTTCATGATCCAGGAAAAAAGCCAAGAAAACTCTGTGACTTACTGCAGACTTCAACTAGAACGGGCAGTTTATGATTGTCTTGCTGGGGGTCAACAGAGTTTATGGCTAATACTTGCTGTTTCCTTCTGTATCCTCTCTATTGATTTGCACTTGGAGTTCATCTAAGTGAGATGTTCTGCCTTGGTGTGAGAGTTCCTGTGGATATGGGAGGACATGGCAGCTCTCCGAACTGAAAATTCAGGTGACTGAGTGAAAAAGCTCTTTGGTAAAGAGCAGCAGTGATATTGGTTTAACAGGACAGTCCAATCTGAAAGAGTCTTCAGGTGGCTTTGAGTGCTTTTGAGGCTGAGGATGAAAGTTCTGTGCATGATGTCTGTGGAAAGATGTCAGAAGGCCCAAGACACAGCGTTTCAAGCAGTCTTCTTGTTTACAGTCTTGTAACAGTAATTCTCTTTCCCTTGGTATTAAAAATTGGAAGCATCTTGAAAATGAAAGGCAATCATTGCAGCCCAAAGGAAGGGAAAAAAGTAGAAATTGCTCTGTAGCCTCATCACTCTTCTGTACAATTCAGGGAAGAGGAACTCAAAAATAGGAACAGCGATGTCTGTACCTTTTTAAAACGTCTGACAGCTGATGCAAAATGTGGAATGTATAAAATTTTCTTAAGAAAAGGTGTTCTTATCTGTTTGGTCTTTGTATACTGTCAAGCCTAAAGAGCAGGAAAGGAGGTTTAATCTGTGAAGCAGGTAGCAGCTAACAAGATCTAAGTGATGTCCAGGTGTTAGAAAGACAAATTACCTGTTGTAGAATTGCCTTGTTAAGGTTTAGGGCTTGGACATGCTTCAGTGATCTCAGGCTTAGGGGGAGGTTAACAAAGCTTGGGAAGAAGGATATACTACTCATAGGGGACACAAAAAATGCAGAATTTAGGGGCTATGAGGATGTTTGGCAGAACCCCCAAAATAAGGAAGAAACTGATAAAGCCAGCTGAGCAATTGTGCTGCAATCACCTCCAACTGGGTCAGAGAAAATTCTGGCAGGGGTAGATCTGTGGCCACCAACTCATAGATGACCAATCCAAGAAACACACCAACCCAAAAGAAGAGAAAGACTGAGCATGCAGACTAATTACCATTAGACGTGAGAGACTCATTAACCAATAGAAGATAGAATACTAATTAATAAGAGAACGATGTTCCTTGTAACCAATGAACACTAATCCCCTTGTTTGCTAAAATGTGTAAATTGTAAAAAAGTTTTGGCAGTTGGTGTGCTTCATTTGTGGAATGCCACTGAGCTTGTGCAGCTCTGAAATAAATAATCAACGTCCCAAGTGTGTAATTATTGGCTTGTTGCACACTGGGTAATGATCCAATTTGTGTGGACAACAATATAAGCTACATTTTAGAAATACCTGTCATTGTTCATCATTATTCACATAACTATGCAGAGATGGCAACTGGGGCTTCTGTACAAGTGCTACCTTGCAGTAGGAACTGCAGTGTTGATAAAGTAAATGAACTTGAAGTACATTAAATTAATAATATAATACTTTATAAAGGAAATTAAATTAATAATAAACATGCGGGTTCCACCTGGATGTATGAAAAAATCCCAGACTTTTAAAATTTTAGAGGACAAATCTGTGGTTTGGGTTGGGGTTTTTGTTTTGATTTTAATTGACAGTAATTAGCAGCTCACATGTGAGAAAGCTAGATCTTTTTTTCCCCTTGTTCATCTGAAGAGCTGTGTTTCCCATACCTACTGTTGGGCATCATGTCATGAGGATGAGTTCCTTCTTTGTTTCTTTTTACATTAAAGGATTAGTGTCATGCTTTCCATCTTGCTCAATTAGCTTGGAATTCTTTCAATTCAAGTAGCACAACTTCATGTACTACCAGTACCTGACCATTCCCTTTGCTCCAGCCCTCATCCAGGGGTAAATGTTAGCCTGATGATCAGAGCACACCTCAGAGAGGTTTGTGTTTAACTGCATTTGGCCAAGGAAGAAATTAGACCAAATTCCTGCCTCTGACCAAGGCTTAATGCCATTTTGTAAATTGGAGCGTTATCACCATGAGCAGATCCTTAAAAACCGAGATGGAGGACAGGAAAGGACAGCTGCTTTCCATGACTATGCAATCAGATTGCCTTCAGCTGCCTGTGAGAACACAGGTACAGAGTCTAGGTATTTGGAGGGAGAAGTGTTTCTCTATTTTTAGATGAAATAGCATTGCCACTCCAGTTTATCTAAGCAGTCTGGCTACAGAATGCTGCTATATTTAGAAGTCACTTAATGCAAGAACAGCATCTTACAAAAAAGGTCACAGTACACTTCTCTGTTCTCTGAGTTTTACAATTTGTGCTAAACCACTTTATTCCTCTTTAATTACCATACACTTGAATGTACATTTTCCCCATGTAATTGTGGACTCCATTTCCATCAATATTTGTCTTAAATGTACCTATAAAAACCATTCCACTGATTTTCAGTCATCATTGGCTCTGAGCTCATCCAGAGGCTCTGAATGGCAGAAAGGAAATGCATCCTGGTACATGAAATTAGAATACATATTGGTACATACCAATGCATATTGGTACATGAAATTAGTACCTTGCATTGTCCTGCCCACTCCTTTTCAAGGAATCCATTCCCTTGTTAGGGTTGGGTTGGCTGGCTAATGAGGGTGGATTTACAGCATGCAGTGTGCACATCAGCATACACTGCGAGACTCGCATTTCTAAGGGGAAATACACTGTGTAACACACTTCCATATCTGATTGTCACGAGTTTAAATAAAGAACCAATTCATAAAAAGACATACCTCATTGTAAAGCAGTGAAGGTCAAGGTCAGGCATGGATGGCAGGGACACAGGGCAAGGAGTCACTGAAGAAGAGCAAAATAAGGGTAGGGTTACCCTGGATCGGGACCTGCTTTGCAGAGCCTCTGAACTAAATTGGTCAGCTCTGGATACACATATAGATAGTGGGGAGACAAATCTGTTCAAAACAATTTCTGGCTTTGGAATTTGATTAGGCATAAGTAAAAGGAGCTGTTCTCCAGGATAGAAGGTTTATCAATTTTTTTAATCTGTTTTTTGGGAGTTGCAAATTATTATTTTTCCTTTCAAGGCTATGTGTGTGTGTGGTATCAGAAATTAAAGTCTGAACTGTGTAGAAACATGTTACAGAGCACACGGAAACATGTCCTGATAGTCTTTGTACCTTTAAAAAGGTAATCTGAAATGTCAGGAGATAAGAAATACCTATCAGCATGAGTGTATGTAAGCACTTTGGATTTTCAAAAAATAATTTGGCATGAGGTTTAGACATTTCAAATGTTGGGATGAGCACTGTGAGCACTATTATCTTGTTACTTCCTCAGAATGGCATGCACGAATGGCCAAAGAGAAATCAAAGCCAAATCTCTAAATTTTAAGATTCTGCTACTACATTTTTTTTGTGTGTCAAAGAAAGTACACGATGTTAATTAAGTGAGGGGAATTCATATTGAATGTCATATGTCGTCCACACTTGCAGTGTTCCAAGCTGTGCTTAGCCTGTGCTGTGACTTAATATACGCAGTGGCATTGCACAGAGCAGGTGGGAATCCACAGGCCTCAACACAGAAAAACCAGGCAGCCTTGGCAACTGTTCTCCTGATATTTGTCATTTGGCTGTAACAGGACAGATTTGCTATTACACTTTCAGGTGTACAGTAACAGGAGCTGATTGGTTACTAATTTGAACGATTTTAGTGGTGCATCCAACGCAAATAAACCAATTTACCAGACAATCTGTCAGTAAAAGGATTCCGAGCTTTGTACCAGCTTTGTCATTTGTGAACCTACCAGCTAATTGCCTGACAGAACTCTGCATAAAAACAGCACTGTGAGTATAGGTACTTACTTCATATTTCCTAACTGGAGTGGATTGAAAAAAAATGGTCATAGCAGTAGAATAATGAGATTATTCTGCAATTCTTTGATTTCAGAGTTATAGACAAATATTCTGTTCATAGGAATAAATAGTTTGGTATTCAGTGGTTCATACAGAATAAGAAATTGCTGAGATTTTCTATCTGAAGGAGGACCACTCCCAAACTGAGCTTGTGTCTCTAAGCAACTTGAATCGCAACATGTAATTTAGAAGCACTTTAAAAATCTAATTCATGTGAGCCAGTCCCCCATTATATACCCAGTATCATGTGTGTGCCAGAGGCTTGATGGACCAGTAAGGCAGATGATTCACTTGATTTGCTTATGTAGGTGGTTAGATTAGTGATACCACTAATTCCATAGGCTCTGTCTACATCTCCCTGTGTCATATTTGAATGCTGCCCCACCCATTTCACTGTCCTAGCTTGGAGCTGGCAGCTCCTGGTGCCACCTACCCTGGAAGGAAGTCTGTGACCTAATCTCTGTATGGTGGAAGATTCCCAGTGCAGTAGCTTAGCAAAGGCTTTCCAAATCAACACTGGTATGGGAAGATTGCGACTTGGTTGGTCTGGTGTGGTTAAAAGTGGACCAACACCTAGTTCCAGAACAAGGTCAAGAAATTAAAGGCGGTCGGAACAAGCCAAGAATAGCAAGTTGTGCTCAGGGGCTTCGCAGGGGAAAGCATTCCTGGCTGAGGTATGATGTTTCCTGGGAAGACTTTAGCAGGGAAGCACACACCTGTGACATGCCACTGTGTGTAGTAGGGAGAACAGGGAAGGGATGTCACTGCCTAGTGAGTGGTACGGAAGAACCTGATTTGTCACAATTTTGCTTTTAGGCAATGATATATATCAGACAGCTCTGGAGTTTCCAGCCCCATTCCTAGTATCTGACTCAGGCATTCAGTATTCCTGTAGCCTGACTTCATTCCTGCAAGATTGCTGTTTCTGTAATTGTCAGGAGGGGTAGGATGAGAAGTGGGGTGGGAGGGAGAGGAGCCTGGGGTCTGCAGTCTGCAGTGCCAACTGTAGGGATTTTATGCCAGATGGTATTCCCCCATCTGAGGTCAGGAGAGCATATGGCATTCAGGAGTCCTGGCATGCCAGGGACACACTGCATGCATTTGTGTCCAGTGATGGGCACCATGATTATTGTAAGTGTAAGAGGTGTCATTCCATCCTGCTCCATGATTTGTGTGATCATTGTAGGCAATTAATTCATGGATATCATCTCCTGACTTAGAATGGTGTTCAAGTGCCCACATAACTTTAAATGTGGCTGTTCATTTTGTTTCTTTGGGCCCCGCTTTCTAAAAAATAATAATAGGAATTGAAAGAATATGGTAAAAATCAGCAAAACGAGTGAGATCCAGAGAGATTTTTCTGCAGGTGTTTTATTATCCACAGAGTTGCTGTTACATACAGTGAAGAAATGAATTAGGCTGGGAAGGGGTTGTTAGTTGACAAGTCTGCAGTCTCCTTTCATGCCTTGTTCCAGAAGAGGACTGAAAGCAATAGACAGCAGCACTGAACCTGACCCAACCTTCCTTGCCTGTGCTTTTTTCTCACCGTCTCTCATTCATCCTGGCTATAATAGGTACCCAGTAAGACTATCCCATGCAATTAAAGAAAGGGTCAGAGGACATTCACTGACTACACAGACTCTGCATATGACCTTCACAACACAAAGACAAAAGAAATCCAGGCATGCAGGTTAGGTTTGGTGCCATTCTAAATTGTTTGGGACAGAACAGGGTGAGGGCGGGCAGACAAAATGACAAAACTACATGATCCCCTTTTAGATCATGTAACTGAGTGTGTCTGCAGAGGGGGAGTGAGGGGGCCATGCTTGTCATTGTCACAGTCCACAGATTGAGAACAGCAGGTATGGGGAGGTTTGTGCAACAGCTCTTCATCTCCTGAGCTCATACATCTATACTTTCATTCCCCAGCTTCACTTAGCTCTCAGCACAGCAACTCAATTTGCTTCCTTGCAGGTGCCTTTACTGAGTTTTCCTGCTACAAGTGCTACTTACTACTGCTCTTACCTGCACAACAGAAGAACAAATTCCTATTTTATCACTGTTGTAGACACTGAAATGGAAACTGGTCTAGAAAAGTGCATTAAATGAATTATAATATAGTTAAATATAATACACACAAAATACTCAGGAGTAATTTTAACACCTGCAGTAAAAAAGGAAATAAAGTTATTATATTCATGGATGACCATTCTCTTGATGCAGGGCTTGTTTTACAATTACTATGCAGAGTAGTAGGTTCCTATTCCAGAAAATGGTAAGCTTAAGCAAATACTGTTCTATCTTAATTTTTGAAGAACATGAGCATTTTGAAGTAGCATAAATTTTAAAAAATTAAGCAGTGTTTTAAATAACTATGATCTAATTCTGTTTGCAAACTGAGCTATCAAAAAAAACCCTAGCTTCTTTTCAGTACAATTTTTAGTGCTTTTACCCTAAAACTTTAATGCCAAATCATCACATTTGGAACTGACCTGTATGTTCTACAAACCAATTTTCTTATCACCCTGGTTCATATCAACAACCTAGTTTCTTAAACTAAATGTATTGAAAAACAAGTACACAATTGAAAAGGAGAAGCTAAAATGCCTGCTTGTACGTTGCTTTGTAGGCTAAAACCCTCTTTTGCAGAAAGCTTCTCCGGGCCAGAAGGGAAATTACTTGCCAATTGTTCTCTTAAGTGTACATCTTGTCTACAGTCAAAAGGTTTCACTGGTTCCGTAAGTCCATCCAGTGGCTGCATATGGGAATTGCATATTTTCAAGGGTGAATGCCAATTTTGTACAATTTAGTTTATTAAGAAGTGTAGTTGATGCTATTACTGGAAATAAATGTGAACTGAAATGTAGAACTGGAATACTCCCAGCCTTTGCTGATACCTAGATACATACCTGTAAAGTATCCTTTGAATAATACTGGGAGTTGAGTTGTTATTCCAGCAATAGGAAAAAAGATAAAAGTTAATGATTATTTATTAGTATTTTAATTAATTACCTACTAGAACGAGGAACAGAAACCTGCTAAGTGAAAAGTTTTGGCTTATTTTCATTGTGAACCTGAGACAACTGGGGACACTGTTAATGTCTCTTGTGAGTTGTCCTCTTAGATCTCATGCTTGGGTTTATACTAAAGCAAACCTCCATGAAGTTACACCTTTTGATTATTAAATATGTTTTTTGTCAAATGGCATAAGGTACTACAAAAAGTAATTAAAAATCTGAATGTAAAGAGGACAAGATCTGAACAGTATGTTCCAGAAGTCATATTAAGAATTTATGCTTGAGTATCCAGTCTTGATGGGTCATCAGACTAAATCAGGCCAGCTGATTGTTTGAGAATCTGTGATAGTTGCAGCATTTCCCCTTGATGATGACAGCAATTTGAGCCTCAGTGCCTTGTACCCTAATTCTAACATCACTTCCATTACTGCTACCGCTGTTGGGGTTGTAAGTGTGGAGAATATCAATGGAATACCTTTACCAGTTAGAAAAAGTCCATTTGCTAAAAGCCTTTTAATTCTCTGTTCTTAGCAAACACAGGCTTCTAAAATGTTCACCGTCATTACTGGCTTTTTTCTTCCCATGAAAGTAAATGTATCTTTAATTTTGCCTTCTAGAGTGAATACATTATGATACAGTGTACAATTACATGATAGCCTGTAATTTGCCTAGGGGTGCCCTGCTTCGTTTAGTGCATAGGCTGGGGAGGCATAAATAGAGAATGACTTTTGTAACACCAGCCTAAATCTAGCTTTAAAAAAAAAAATAGATGCTTTATTTTTTCTATCTACATAAATAAATTTTACCCTAGAAAGTTTCAGAAGTGTGTCTAAGATACTTTGTGCCTGGTGAAAGAACCGAATAATAACAACTGCATGCTGTGGTACAACAGTTGCCTTTATAATTCTTTCCAGGGTTTTGCACTTTTGCACACTTCATTATTTTCATTATTTTTATTATTTGCAGTCTAAAATTGCCACTGCTGAAGTTGCTGTGGTTGTAAACTCTAGCAGCTTCTCTTCAACAAGAGGTCTGATTTTAGTAATAGAGTTTAAAGTTAGGATATCACAATTCTTTCCTGCTGCAGTGATTATTATGGAAATAGAGAATGTCAATGTTTTGATGATATAATGCAACTCAATCTTTTCTGCTACAGAAACTCTGCTTTCAGGTTTGGATTTTTTTATTTTTTTAAATTTTTTTTTAATCTAGGGCCATCATAAATTTATACCTTATTTGGTAACCTAAGTACTTCCCAGACCTGAAAACAGGGTTCTGTATGTAGGCTCCATGGGAATTCGAGTTACAATAAGGTGTCTGCAGAAAATGAGTGTAGAAAGCATACGGCTCATCTCTGGATGCCACTCCAGCAGATTTTGCATGGTTTCTGCTTTACATAGTTGGCTGATATCTTAGGGATTTGCATTCCTCTGTAAGGGTAAAGAACTGAGTAACACAGAACCACTGAATGAGCTCCTCCTTTTCCTCTCTCTACAAGCTGTGACTCTCAGCATATTTCTAGTTGGAGCATAACATAGGTTTCCTTAGAGCTGGATGTTTATTTTAATGTGTGCTTGATCAGGCCTCAAAAACTGTTGTTATAATACTGCCTTTGTCCTGTCCTTCCTTACAACCAGAGTATCATATTTTATTTTATTTGCATTCACCACTTGGGCTTTTATTGTTCAGGTGTAAATTATGAGTATCTCATTTACAAGAACCAAAAAGACTCTGCCTCTTAGTACATTACATTACAACAGCTACAAATCTTTCCAGGGGTGTCCAGTATATTGTGTTGGTTCTATTTGTTCCATTAAATATATAGGGAACAATTTTCCTTCAGAAGACAAGGAATAACATGATGTATTTCTGATTGGTTCTGAACTTTTTACTGGAGATGGGAAGAGAACTCAAAAGGCATTACAGCACTTCTTGAGGCCATTGCAGAGCCCACTTTTGGACTCTGACAACTTCCATTCTTTCTGTCTGAGGAATATTAATACTGCAGTATTCTTCTGTTGATGCAGGCCCTGCATTTTACCATGGTCTGTGATGTGGCTGATCAATAAACCCCTCAGTGGGGAGGTGGCAAGTAAAACTGTGGAATTTACAGATGTAGAAAAATAGTTTCAAATCAGCCATAGGTTTTTCGCTAAATAAAACAAGGTTAATAAGCACCTGCATACCAAACACTTCCTATGAGAGTTGACAAAATTTACTAAGCCCATGGGTTTTCCTTACAGCTTAGCGAGTTTTGTACTACACCCTTAATCCTGACCTCAGATGATAGGTTGTTACAGAGACATCAAGATGGAAAAGTCTGTGCTCTTTCTAGCAAAAGGAAAAATCTAGTTTCTCTTTCAAAGGTCTCCAGCAGTTCCAGAAGTCACGATATTGCCTACCTCAATTTTGCCCTTTCACAACAACTGCAAACAAGGAGAAGCAGTTTTCTGGGGTTTGTAGGCAACCTCCTTTTCTAGAGTGAACACAATTATTAAAATTTCCACTTCTGGCATACTTCTCATTAATACGTTCTTGCTGAATGGAAAGACTTCACTATTGTATGTGTATTTACTTCAAAGTGGAAAAATGCAGAAGGAAAGAATAAACAAAATTAGAAGGTTTTCAGAGAAAATAATGGTCACAGAAGAGAGTGTACAGGTCAGTACAAAGTTTACAGGCTTGTTAGTCTGTCAGTTATAATAACCAACTGATACTCTGGTTGTAAGGAAGGACAGGACAAAGGCAGTATTATAACAACAGTTTTTGAGGCCTGATCAAGCACACATGTTAAAATAAACATCCAAAACACTCTAAGGAAACACTCTAAGGAAACCTATGTTATTCTCCAACTAGAAATATGCTGACAGTCACAGTTTATAGAGAAAAGAAAAGGAGGAGCTTAACAAAGCTGGAGGATTTGGGGTATCCTTTAGTCTTCTCTTATTGTGGGCAACTTTGTGTCAAAGAAGGTACAAGCAGAAACCAAAGGAACTAAACTAGCTTTGAAGCAGAAGGGCTGACTGCAATGAAATGGGAGTGGGACTATATTAACTAAAGAGTGTTTTAATATAGTGAACAATCTAGAAAAATCTTACTCCTAACAGAGTATGAAAAAGGTCCAGTGGCATTTGATTTATTCCTGCTCTAAGGCCTAGCTTACTTCTGAATGGAGAGAAACTGTTCTGTCAAACCCATTTATTAAAAACAAGATTTTATTCAACATGAATAATAATGGATAAGATTAGAAAATTATTTTGTTTTTATGTAAGGAAGGGAAATAAATTAAGAAAACCAGCAGTGTCTGTGCAAACCCCAAATGTTCTTCTCATCTTTGAAGTCTTGCTTGTACCTTGTCCGGCTCTCTCTCCAATAGTTTTGTTTCTATGGATGGTATTTAGAAGGCTGCTCCTCTCATTTTTGCTCCACAGTAAATATTTTTGTCCAGGATATTTCCAAGCCTGATTGGAGTGTGGGTACTGACATCAGGCAGCTCGCAGTCAGTGTATAAGGGATGCATATTGGCTGCTGTGCATGCATTTGGTAGGTCACCCATGCAGAGAGTAAATGGAAACAAACTGTAAATGACAGGGTTATAAATACATGAAGAGTCTCTTGAGCAAAGATTGAGTGGTTTCTGATGTCAGCAGAGTCCTGAGATGAATTTAGTGTCCTGCTTGGGTTTGCTGTTTTTCCATAACCTGTGAAGCAAGGCTGCTTTATAAAGAGCAAGAGAAAGCCAATGGTCATTAATAGAGAACTTAGACACTAAAGTGATCACTAAAAACTTACACGATCTCTTGTTCTGTCATGGTCACAACAATGTGTACGATTTTGTTTCATGGATGTAACTCAAACAGGAGTTCTGAACCTATTAAATATAAAGTACTTCAGTTCCTGGCTCTAAGGCTCTTGTAATTGGATATTACAAAGAACAGTCTTGGACTTTAAAATACTGTTGGTATAGAAACTGAAGTATAAAAACAGAACAAATGTTAGTACACTACAGATTTAAACAGGCAGTTGAGGAAGATAATGAGTATATATTATATACTAAAGAATAATAGGATAATATATTTTCATGGCAATGCAACAGAAAATAATTTTAAAGACAAAGAATTTAAGATTTCTGTAAAATTAGTGGTAACCAAGGAGGAATAATCTCAGTCAGTGACAATCAGAAAAAAAACCCCCAAACTAAATTGCTCTTGAAGAATTATCCATAGGCTTCAGTAATAAAAAATTGTATATTTTGCAGATTGTACTGCAGATTACTCTGAAACCTGTAGGCAGAATCAGTGTGACAATGCCCAACTGTATTTGCTTCTGAGTCAGAGCAGGAAGAGTTGCGGTCTGAATGAAAAAGACAAAATAACAGCATGTCCTATGTATGAGCCAAAGCTATCAGGCTTAAATTCAGTCACAGCAAATAATGACTTTATTTCTATTGAAGTATCTATTTTTCACATTGTGCCTCATAGTAATCCTAAGAAATCAGTCGTGATCACATTGAAGGGTGTTGTATATTTCCTGTAGTTGGTGTGAAGGAGCTTTAAGCATGTAAACAGCATAATTTGTTTCAAATTATTATTCAATTAGACCAAAACCAAATGTCTTCATGGGAAACCAAATGGGATCAAAAGCCAGTCAAAACATCTAATATGTCAGTGTGGGGGGAATCTATGAAACAGTGAAGACCCCGCCAGGCAGAATTACCTTCGTGGCACAGACAAATTGTGTCTTATCAGCCAATACTTATTTGAAATACCCAATATTCTATCAAAATCCCATAATGTGTTTTTATCTCAAATCTGAAAAATTAGCTAAAGACAACTGTCATTGGCAGGATGTGATTATTCTGTGCCCCCATCTTTTCCTATCCTTTGTGAAGTACTGTAAAACTAGAAAACATTTTCTAATATTTTGCCCTGGCAAAAATCTGGGTCCTATAACTCAGCTGTGATTTTCAGGTGTGCATGGAAGTAAGTTGGAGGCTATGGGGTTACAATTTGAGATGCTTTCTTCTTTTCAGATCCTCTGTGGTGGTAACAAAAATGCTCACTAGATTTCAGGCTAAAATGTGGAATAAGATTAAAAGTGATGACTTCTGTGTGACTACACAGCTCTTTTTTCTGACAGTAAATTTATCTCAGGCCTTAAGGAAGTCTACGGGCATTGAGAATTATATTTAACATATTCCATATGTGCAAAAGTGAAACAGAAATTTAAAATACATTAATTTCAGTCACGAATGGGATATAACTCTTCATATTTCCACTTGCACCCTTGACAATATCTCATAGCTCTGTAAAATTTCTTACTCTAAATGCAGGTGTTTTCTTAGAGCAACCATGTAGAGAAAAATCCCACTCCTTTCCCCTTGGAAATCTAGAATAATAACTCACAGAGTAGAACAAGAAATTAGTTATATCCAGGCAATGTTACTGGTTGAAAAAGGGAAAAAAGGCTACAAAATACAGGTTTGATATGACTTTCCAGATAATGCAAAACCTTTATTGAGCACATGACTGCATTGTCATAACATGCTTGAAATGGGCAGTCCCACATGGCATTGAATGCAGTTCTCTCACTGGGTCTGGCCTGATGAGAAGAGAGCCCTCAACAACTTTCACTCATCTGTTGTAAAGTCTTTCTCCAATTGGGGTTTTTTTCCCTCCTCCACCAGATTCCTTTTAAAACCCACTATAATAATTATGTTAATATTTCTGGAATTAGGTGCATTTCAGAGAAATGCACTTTGCATTGTACTGTACTGAGCAGTAATGCCCAGAAATTTATCTGTGTAAAGTATTTCATCATATATATTAGGATGATATTTCATTAAGACCTATATTTTAAAATATAGGTCTTAATGAAATTTGGCTGCAGTAATTCAGGAATAAACAAACAACAGGAAACTCCTAAAAACTTCAGAGTAGACCAACTTCTTACCATGTGTATTATCTAAAAATAAAGGATATTCATTATATTCGTAATAGAAGATACAGGTGTAGGTAAGCAAGATGAACACATCTCATTTTTTTCCTCTTTCCCTTCAACACATTTGGGAAGATCTATGATGGAACATGCCTTCCACTTTCCCTCTTAGTGGAAACTGATGAAGTATTTGGCAGGGTCAGTTACTTTAAGGTGTGATTTCCTGCTGGAATAAGATCTGGAGGCCAAAGGGGAGGCGAGGACTTTATTAATCTTAGCTGGAAGTAGGTGCAAGAGATCACATCATAAAGCATTCTGTCAGTGTCAGCTATATGTTCCAAGAGTGGATTAGCATTTTAAAATCTTACTAAGTCTGACAAGCAAGTTTTTCCATTCTTAAAAAAAAGAGAAAACAACCTTCTCAAGTCTATTGTTGTCAGAAATTAAATGTTCACAAAACCAACTTGAAATGATGTCATTCTCATAGATTAAGGAATCTTGGAAGTACTACATTAAGGTCTGTGGGTGTATGGGTGGGTTTTTTTGTATTTTGTTTTTGTTTGTGTGGTTTTGGTTTTTTTAATGGCAGCTGGGTGTAGATCCATCAATGCAAAAGATCAATAGGAACAGTAAGTGTCAAGTTTTTCTGTGTCTCCCCAGAATGCACTAGTCAGGGCTTTCTCCTGGAGCTGAGGCTCCAAATCTCTTGTTCTCTATATTTGGAGCCAAAGGAAGAGGAGAAAACATTGATGGCGTATCCTGAGAAATAGGTAACTCATATGAACCATGGAAGAGAAAAAATCCAGAGTAGGAATTCAAACAAGCCCTTACCCCTTGCTTTTGTAACAAAAGCAAAGTTAGTAAGTCTTGCAAATTGGCAAACAGTGTGAATTTGCTGTCTTAGTGGGGTTTATTTTGTTTTTTGTGGGGGGGGGGTGTGTTGGTTTATTTGTTTGTTTTTATGAGGAGGGGCTGATGTGACATCGCTGTTCTAAAGGACAGCCAATAGCTAAAAATCCTGGTTAAGGGTAGGCTCCTAACTCTTGCTGCGGGGCGTATATTAGATCCAGTCCTTTGTTTTTTTTTGTTTTTTTTTTGTTTGTTTTT